>JARQOC010000010.1:51657128-52005193 GCA_033576535.1 Allobates femoralis | reverse complement strand
CGTCTGAAACCAGCCTGACTATAGGCTAAAAGAAGTGCCACATTGCCCTTATACTAAATGTCTGAAACCAGCCCGGCTATAGGGTAAAAGAAGTGCCACATTACCCTTATACTATACGTCTGAAACCAGCCCGGCTATAGGGTAAAAGAAGTGCCACATTACCCTTATACTATACATCTGAAGCCAGCCCGGCTATAGGGTAAAAGAAGTGTCACATTGCCCTTATACTATACGTCTGAAACCAGCCTGACTATAGGCTAAAAGAAGTGCCACATTGCCCTTATACTAAATGTCTGAAACCAGCCCGGCTATAGGGTAAAAGAAGTGCCACATTACCCTTATACTATACGTCTGAAACCAGCCCGGCTATAGGGTAAAAGAAGTGCCACATTACCCTTATACTATACATCTGAAGCCAGCCCGGCTATAGGGTAAAAGAAGTGTCACATTGCCCTTATACTATACGTCTGAAACCAGCCTGACTATAGGCTAAAAGAAGTGCCACATTGCCCTTATACTAAATGTCTGAAACCAGCCCGGCTATAGGGTAAAAGAAGTGCCACATTACCCTCATACTAAATGTCTGAAGCCACCCCAGCTATAGGGTAAAAGAAGTGCCACATTGCCCTTATACTATACATCTGAAGCCAGCCCGGCTATAGGGTAAAAGAAGTGTCACATTGCCCTTATACTATACATCTGAAGCCAGCCCGGCTATAGGGTAAAAGAAGTGCCACATTACCCTTATACTGTACATCTGAAGCCACCCCGGGTATAGGGTAAAAGAAGTGCCACATTACCCTTATACTATACATCTGAAGCCACCCCGGCTATAGGGTAAAAGAAGTGCCACATTACCCTTATACTATACGTCTGAAGCCACCCCAGCTATAGGGTAAAAGAAGTGTCACATTGTCCTTATACTAAATGTCTGAAACCAGCCAGGCTATAGGGTAAAAGAAGTGTCACATTGCCCTTATACTAAATGTCTGAAGCCACCCCAGCTATAGGGTAAAAGAAGTGCCACATTACCCTTATACTATACAGTCATGGCCAAAAGTTTTGAGAATGACTGTTCTGTTCCCACTTAAAGGCGATAAAGGCATGCTGGTTGTATACTAGGATGAGAGTTCCTTCTTACCTTTGTACTTCCAGTAAGAGGGGCAGACAGGACCCGGAGCAGCGTCTCAGATAAGCGTACACACGTTAGGATGAAAACAATGCTGGTTTATTCCATAGATGAATGATCCAAAACATGGCATTGAAATCTTGCATGAAGCTTGTCTCTGCAGTCGCTACTTGTGGGTCAAAAAACTTTGCTTCTCCAGCTCTATGAGAATGGAACTCTCTGCAGTAAAGATGTCTCCTAATGACTGGGCAAAACAGGAAGAGACAACAGCACGTGCAGGAGCCACACCCCCATAGGCTGGACAAGGAAAGGCAGAAAGAATTGAGAGGTCTGGCCAGCAGGTGGCAGCAGAGACAAGCATCAATATAACAGATTAGACTGTAAAACAGGATTGAAACAGCACACTCCCCATCTGGAATTCACTTTGGGGATTCCACTATTAGTCCATAACAATACCTAAACGAAGGGCATGTTAAATACAACAATTCAAATTCAAAACCAAAATGAGAAGAAAAACGGCTAAAGTTCAGGTCCGGAAGCGTTCATCCCGTAGTGGCACTCTCTACAGGCAACAGCAGAATGAGTTCGTGGATCGGCCTTGCAAAGGTCTTCGTCTCACCTTTCCTGAAGACCCTTAGCTCCACCTTCCGCACATTGCCGTCCTGGCTAGGTAGTGTCTTAGTAACAAGTCCCAGAGGCCAGTCAGTTCTTTGGGTGGTCTGATCTTTCATAAGGACCAGGTCCCCTTCCTTGATATTTGGCTTGGGATGTCGCCACTTCCTTCTTCCTTGAAGAACGGTGAGGTATTCCTTTCTCCATCGATTCCAGAAGTAGTCGGCCAAATATTGGACTCGTTTCCAGTGTCTTTGGTAGGTGTTGGCGTGAGTGAAGTCTCCGCTGGGAATTACCGTGTTGTCAATTTTTTGAGTAAGAAGGATAGTGGGAGTCAGCATGGTTGGTACCTCTGGATCCATTGTCACGGGCACGAGGGGTCTCGAATTGATGATGGCTGAGACTTCGGCTAAAAGAGTGACTAGAGTCTCGTGCGTGAGTCTTGAGGAGTTAACGTCCTTTAGCATGGAGTTCAGGATGTTGCGTGAGATCCCTATCATCCTCTCCCAGGAGCCCCCCATGTGAGAACTGTGAGGAGAATTGAAGATCCAGGTGCAACCCTTGTCTGCTAGCTGGTCTTGGATTGGCTTGGTGTCGATGTTCAGCTCTCTACATGCACCGACGAAGTTGCTGCCACGGTCGGACCTCAGCTGCTTTACTGGTCCTCTAATGGCAAAGAACCTCCTTAAGGCATTGATCAGGCAGGAAGTATCCATGGATTCTAACACCTCAATGTGAACGGCTCGAACACTCATGCAGGTGAATAGCACAGCCCACCGCTTATTGTCTGCTCGGCTGCTACGAGTTCTGCGTGAAGATACCATCCATGGTCCGAACACGTCTAGGCCCACGTAGGTGAAAGGTGGTTCCATAGAAAGTCTGTCTGCAGGCAGATCAGCCATTTGTTGGCACAGTTGCCTTCCTCTCGTTTTGCGACAATGCACACAATCATGGAGTATTTGTGCTACACGTCTCTTCATTCCAATGATCCAAAGGCCTGCCGACCGTACGGCGCCCTCTGTGATCTGTCTGCCTTGGTGTTCAGTCCTTTCATGGTGATGTCGGATCAGCAAGACTGTAACGTGGTGTTTGTTGGGAATGATGAGAGGATTTTGTTCTGCGACTCCGAAACGAGCCTGATTTAAACGACCGCCGACTCTAAGTAAGCCAAAACTGTCCATAATCGGGTTTAGATTGGCTAGAGGGCTTCTTAGTGGAATCTGCCGTTTGTTGTGTAAACAGTTCCATTCGGTGGCGAATTCGCTCTGTTGGAGGTGGCGTATTATGAGGGACTCACCATGGGAGATGTCCTCAGCAGAAAGGGGTTTGTGGCACACATGCCAGCGATGACAGTCTCTGTTTTTTAGGTCTGTACGATAGCATCTGGCGATGTGCACTAACCTGGCGACAGTCCGGACGAGTCTTGTCCAGCTGGAGAAACGTTCAAAACGTTGGCAGCCGAGGTTGGAAGCTATCTCTGCACTGGTGGCCAGGGTGTTGACTTCAGTTCGGACATCTGGATCGTTATCTGGATCTAGCATGCTGAGGTTTTCCTGGACAGCTTCCTCCGACTGTCTCAGCAGGAACTCTGGACCTTGGGTCCTTTTGAGCAAATCAATGGCTGCTTCCTCGGTGGGTAATGATTTGAGCCCGTCATCTAAGTAAAAGTCTTTTTCAACAAAGTCTCTCGCGTCTGTGCCATACTCGGACTCTCCCTCTGACGCGGTTCTTCGGAGACCATAGGTTGCGTGAAAGACTGATCTTCCTAAGTTGTCGGTACGCAGGGAAGAAGCGACGTCGGGTAGCTGTATTGAGTCTGGGGGCTTCTTCACTTCATGGTGATGAGGACATGGTCTTAGGCAGGTTGTGCACCCATCTCCGTGCACGTAGGTCCTGAAGGAGTCGATTTCTGATCGATCAACACACACATTTCCTATGACTACCCATCCCAAGTCCAGTCTCTGGGCGTATGGTGCATAGTCAGGTCCGTTGCACTGTTGTCGCACCTTGTGTACCCTCAGGTTGTCTCTGCCGAGCAGGAGTAGAATCTCCGCGTGGTTGTCTATAGGTGGGATAACGCTCGCGAGGTGTTTCAGGTGTGGTTGATGAAGTGCAGCTTCTGGGGTAGGAATTTCACTCCTGTGGCTGGGTATTTGGTCACATTCAACGAGCGTTGGTAGAGGTATTTCAGTCTTCCCGTTGATAGGAGAAGCAATGAATCCCCGGGCTCTTCTGCCGTTAGTCTCTATGCGGCCTGAGCAGGTGTTCAAGGTGTAGGGTTCTGATGGTCCACTAATTCCGAAGGCTTCAAAGAATTTGGTTCCTGCCAGGGACCGGTTGCTTTGGTCGTCTATGATGGCATACACCTTCATCGCCTTTTCTGGGCGTCCCTCGGGATAAACCTTGATGAGGCATATTCGGGCACAACATTTCTCCATTCGGCCCTCTCCACATACCTCTGAGCATGAGCAGGAAACAGTTGTGGCGGTGTCAGTCTGATTCTGTGGCTCCCCGCCATAACTTGGAGCGGGAGCGGTGGCGACTGTAGCCGGTGTGTCTCTAGCTAGCCGAGTAGGATGCATGGCTGAAATGTGCTTTTCGCTGTGGCACTCCCCACACTTGACTGTGGATTTACAGTCCTTGGCCATGTGCTCAAGTGATGCGCAGCATTTGAAGCAAATTCCAAGCTCAGTGAGGATCTTCTTGCGCTCCTGTAAGGTTTTGGATCTAAACCCCTTGCACTTGGTCAGTGAGTGTGGTTTTTTGTGGATGGGACATTCACGATTGAAAGACTTATCTCGTGGTGAGACAGTGTTCTGTTCGTCTGTGGGCGTTGCAGGTGATGGTAGTTCGGTCTTTCTAACACTCACAGCTCTCTTAGTGTCTCTGCGTTTTTGTATAGCACTTTCATACCTTGATGCTGGAGTTGCTGCAGCTGCCGAAGTGTTGGATTCTAGGAAGTCGAGGCTGGGGTCATTCCTCATCTGGGCCTGCTCGTCAATGAATCTGCAGAAGTGGATAAATGGGGGAAAGGTGACGTCGTTCACTCTTTTGTACCTTGAGACTGACGTTGCCCATTTCTCCTGCAGACTGTATGGCAGCTTCACCACGATTGGATTTACTCCGTGGGCTGAATCCAGATAGCACAGCCCGGACAGACGAGGGTCTCTTTTGGCGAGCTCCAGCTCCATGAGCAGATCACTTAGGTCTTGGAGCTTGTGGACTTCTTTAAGGTTGATCTTTGAGAAATCCTGCAGTCTCTTGAATAGGGCTTTCTCTATTGCTTCCGCGCTGCCAAAGGTGCGTTCCAGCCTTTGCCATGCGGCGGCGAGACCTGCTTCTGCTTGTCCTACATAGACGGTTCTGAGGCTCTTGATACGGCTTGAAGAGCCTGGGCCCAACCACTTGATCAGGAGGTCGAGTTCCTGTTCTTCGGTTAGGTTGAGATTGGCGATGGCTGCCTTGAAGGTTGCTTTCCAGGCCCTGTAGTTCTCTGCACGATCATCGAAATTCACAAGACTAGTACTGATTAGCTCTCTGCTCACCATGAACCTGGCAAACTCGGACATGTCCGACTTCTCACCACTTGTTGCCACGACGACTCGTGATGCCCCTGGGGTGTATGGGCCGCCTGGCGTGAATGGATGAGCTGTCTCCGGGTAGAATGATGCTGCTGCAGGGTTGAGCTGTGGTTTAGCCCTTGAAGAATCTGACGAATACCGCTTGAGCTGTGAAGGTGGGCCAGGAAACGCTGGGTTGCCATCTTGTGGTGGTGACTGTGTTTGAGAGGGTATCTCTCGGCGACTGTCGTTAATTAGCTCGGGCGCCTTCGAGGGTACTGGCACCTTTTGAAGTATGTTGGGGGTTTTGGCGTCGTTGACTTGGACGGTACTGTAAACCGGGGTCGCTACAGGTACCCGGTTTAGCACATAGTCTCTGGTGCGATCGACTGGATCATCCGTTTCCAGTGGTGGCGAGTTAGCTGGATCAAGACCTTGGATCAATGCCTGCTCGAGTAGTCTTACTTTAGCTAGCGCAACCTCCTCTTCCATCTGTGACCGAAGGATCTGTATTCGAGCCTCCGCTTCTGCCCTTGCTTCTGCTTCTGCCCTTTTAGCCTCTGCTTCTGCCCTTTTTTCCTCTGCCCTTGCTTCTGCCTTTGCTTCTGCCCTTTTTTCTTCCGCTTCTCTCTCAGTGAAAGAACGTCTCACCCTGGATTCCTCTGCTATTATGCGGGCCTCTAGTATCCTGTCGCTCATGGTTGAACTTCTTGAGGATGATGACCTGGATGCCCGAGAGGAACGCTTAGATGAGGTCGATTGGTGTGATCTGGTTTCTTGCAGGTGAGAGATGCGGTGTTCGGCCTTGTTTATGGCGTGTCGGACCTTGGCATCTCTCCCTTCGTCCGTCTCTAGCGCCTTACTGAGGTCTGAAAGAGATTCATCAGAATTAAAGTCTCTTAGAAGGGTAATGTACCTTGTTGACAGTCTCTTGTATCCTGCATGGGCGGCGTTCAGCCGTTCCATAACAGATTGTAAGCTTGCGGCGTCGCCTGACGAGGGTTCAAGTCTCGACATGTAAGAGGCGACACGTTCCCACTGTTCTTCCAGGCGTTCACTTAGCTCATCTTTCATAGCCTGATAGTTTTCAATTGCCTTTACCGTTGGTTTGTAAGAACGTTTTGGTCGGGTAACTTGGTCTGCTTGAGACGTGGGGTCTGCCTCCTGGGCTTGATCGTGGACAGTATCAGGTTGTATTTGCTCTGTTTCAGCAGTGGGAGCCTGTCCGAGGTCCTTTTCGGCCATTTTGAATAAAGGTGTACTGTCTCTTTAAAAAACTCAACTTTTGAATAGGGGTCCGAAAATCGCTGTGCGGCTCTGCGGGAACTCCCGGATGGGATCCCCAAGGTGGCTTTGACGAAACTTGGGGTTCGCAGTTCGCCGATGTGCAGTAATGAGGTATACTGTACTGCAGGCTTATGGAGGCGATGTGGCCAGAAGGAAACCGCTGATGCATAAAAACAGTTCTTTATAACAGTACAGGCAGAGCTAATACAAGATGTGCAGGTGGGAGAGCTTCCCTCAAGCTTGTCCAGACGTGCACTGCTGCAGGCAGACAGATACACAAGGCTTGTTGCTGGGCAGATTAATGCACAGAGGGACAGGGCACATGGAGGGCTATAGCTGGATGTTGGGCTGTAAGGCAGTTTTCTAGCTGATAGGAGCTTTTAGGCATAGTTTTTTGACTGTTCTGTTCCCACTTAAAGGCGATAAAGGCATGCTGGTTGTATACTAGGATGAGAGTTCCTTCTTACCTTTGTACTTCCAGTAAGAGGGGCAGACAGGACCCGGAGCAGCGTCTCAGATAAGCGTACACACGTTAGGATGAAAACAATGCTGGTTTATTCCATAGATGAATGATCCAAAACATGGCATTGAAATCTTGCATGAAGCTTGTCTCTGCAGTCGCTACTTGTGGGTCAAAAAACTTTGCTTCTCCAGCTCTATGAGAATGGAACTCTCTGCAGTAAAGATGTCTCCTAATGACTGGGCAAAACAGGAAGAGACAACAGCACGTGCAGGAGCCACACCCCCATAGGCTGGACAAGGAAAGGCAGAAAGAATTGAGAGGTCTGGCCAGCAGGTGGCAGCAGAGACAAGCATCAATATAACAGATTAGACTGTAAAACAGGATTGAAACAGCACAATGACACCAAAATGATATTTTCACATGATCTGCTGCCCTCTGGTTTTTATTTGTGTTTGTCTGATGTTTATATCACATACAGAAATATAATTGCAATCATTATGAGTACCAAAAGGTTATATTGACAGTTAGAATGAGTTAATGCAGCAAGTCATTATTTGCAGTGTTGACCCTTCTTCTTCAGGACCTCTGCAATTCTCCCTGGCTGCTCTCAATCAACCTCTGGACCAAATCCTGACTGATAGCAGTCCATTCTTGCACAATCAATGCTTGCATTTTGCCAGAATTTGTTGGTTTTTGTTTGTCCACCCGTCTATTGATGATTGACCACAAGTTTTCAATGGGATTAAGATCTGGGGAGTTTCCAGGCCATGGACCCAAAATCTCTATGTTTTGTTCCCTGAGCCATTTAGTTATCACCTTTGCTTTGTGGCAAGGTGCTCCATCATGCTGGAAAAGGCATTGTTGGGCGCCAAACTGCTCTTGGACGGTTGGGAGAAGTTGCTCTTGGAGGACATTCTGGTACCATTCTTTATTCATGGCTGTGTTTTTAGGCAAGACTGTGAGTGAGCCGATTCCCTTGGCTGAGAAGCAACCCCACACATGAATGGTTTCAGGATGCTTTACAGTTGGCATGAGACAAGACTGGTGGCAGCGCTCACCTCTTCTTCTCCGAATAAGCTGTTTTCCAGATGTCCCAAACAATCGAAAAGGGGATTCATCAGAGAAAATGACTTTACCCCAGTCCTCAGCAGTCCTCTCCCTGTACCTTTTGCAGAATATCAGTCGGTCCCTGATGTTTTTTCTGGAGAGAAGTGGCTTCTTTGCTGCCCTCCTTGAAACCAGGTCTTGCTCAAAGAGTCTCCGCCTCACAGAGCGTGCAGAAGCACTCACACTAGCCTGCTGCCATTCCTGAGCAAGCTCGGCACTGCTGGTAGTCCCATCCCGCAGCTGAAACAGTTTTAAGATACGGTCCTGGCACTTGCTGGTCTTTCTTGGGCGCCCTGGAGCCTTTTTGACAGCAATGGAAGCTCTCTCCTTGAAGTTCTTGATGATGCGATAAATTGTTGACTGAGGTGCAATCTTTCTAGCTGCGATACTCTTCCCTGTTAGGCCATTTTTGTGCAGTGCAGTGATGGCTGCACATGTTTCTTTAGAGACAACCATGGTTAACTGAAGAGAAACAACGATACCAAGCACCAGCCTCTTTTTAAAGTGTCCAGTGGTGTCATTCTTCCTTAACCATGACTGATTGATCGCCAGCCCTGTCCTCATCAACACCCACACCTGTGTTAATGGAACAATCACTAAAATGATGTTAGCTGCTCCTTTTAAGGCAGGACTGCAATGATGTTGAAATGTGTTTTGGGGTTAAAGTTCATTTTCTAGCCAAATATTGACTTTGCAAATAATTGCTGTTAAGCTGATCACTCTTTATGACATTCTGGAGTATATGCAAATTGCCATTAGAAAAACTGAAGCAGTAGACTTTGTTAAAATTAATATTTGTATCATTCTTAAAACTTTTGGCCATGACTGTACATCTGAAACCAGCCCGACTATAGGGTAAAAGAAGTGCGACATTGCCCTTATACTATGTCTGAAACCAGCCCGGCTATAAGGTAAAAGAAGTCCTACATTGCCCTTATCCTAAATGTCTGAAACCAGCCCGGCTACAGGGTAAAAGAAGTGTCACATTGCCCTTATATTATACATCTGAAACCAGCCCGGCTATAGGGTAAAGGAAGTGTCACATTGCCCTTATACTATACATCTGAAACCAGCCCGACTATAGGGTAAAAGAAGTGTCACATTGCCCTTATACTATACATCTGAAACCAGCCCGGCTATAGGGTAAAGGTAGTGTCACATTGCCCTAATACAATATGTCTGAAGCCAGCCCGGCTATAGGGTAAAAGAAGTGTCACATTGCCCTTATACTATACATCTGAAACCAGCCCGGCTATAGGGTAAAAGAAGTGTCACATTGCCCTTATACTATACATCTGAAGCCAGCCCGGCTATAGGGTAAAAGAAGTGTCACATTGCCCTTATACTATACATCTGAAGCCAGCCCGGCTATAGGGTAAAAGAAGTGTCACATTGCCCTTATACTAAATGTCTGAAAACAGCCCTTTTATTGGAAACAGATTTCCTTTCCATAGTGAAGAGCAGAACCAACAACCAGCCGGAGTATAGCACCGGGGCAGGTAATGACTGGGCTGGAGACTTAGACATTGTATTTACACCTCAGAAAAATATCGCTAATGCCACTTTTGGCTGAATCAGGTTGTTCGGTTATCAGTGAAAGGCAATGCACTGCTGCCATCTGCTGTCTGCAGGGATGACTGGTCGAAAAACACCCAGTAATACCTTCGCTAACATGACTAGACAGAGATTTCTACACACAATATATCTTAAATGCATGCAGCCATGCAATTAGCAAGAATAATTAATGCAAATAACAATACCCTGTTTCTCCGAAAATAAGACAGTGTCTTATATTACTTTTTGCTCCCAAAGATGCACCATGTCTCGTTTTCAGGCGGTCTCTTATGTGTCCATGAAGAAGAATTCATATTTATTGTTTATACAAAAAAAATGAACATTTATCATCCCCTTGCAGCCCCTATACGGTATCCCCATAATCCCCCAATATGGTATCCCCATCATCCCCCAATATGGTATCCCCATCAAAACACACAGGGACACACACACACTCAGGGACACACACACACTTAGGGCCACACACACACTCAGGGACACACGCACACACACACACACTCAGGGACACACGCACACACACACTCAGGGACACATGCACACACACTCAGGGACACACGCACACTCAGGGACACACGCACACTCAGGGACACACGCACACTCAGGGACACACGCACACTCAGGGACACACGCACACTCGGACACACGCACACTCAGGGACACACGCTCACTCAGGGACACACGCTCACTCAGGGACACATACACACTCAGGGACACACGCACACTCAGGGACACATACACACTCAGGGACACACGCACACTCAGGGACACATACACACTCAGGGACACACGCACACACACACACTCAGGGACACATACACACTCAGGGACACACGCACACACACACTCAGGGACACACACTCAGGGACACACGCACACACACACTCAGGGACACACACTCAGGGACACACGCACACACTCAGGGACACACGCACACACACTCAGGGACACAAGCACACACACTCAGGGACACACGCACACACACTCAGGGACACACGCACACACACTCAGGGACACACGCACACACTCAGGGACACAAGCACACACACACTCAGGGACACTGTATATATATATATATAAAAAAAAAAAAAATCACACTGATTTTCATCCAGAAAAGTGCGGCGAGTGACATCTGTTTAGTATTCCATATGTCATGAAAGTGCTATGGGAGTGTGAGCAGCTAATATTCCACAATCATGTACAATAGCATTTAGTGTTCAAAGCTACAGAATGGTAATGTATCCATGAAAATTCAGACAGCATATGGATATCCATGTGACGTCGAGTTTTTCTCGCATTCATTGAATTGCATTGGTGAATCTCAGACGTTTTATGTGACCATACGCAGTATGCTGAGATTTTTTTCCTCAGCCTGATTATAACTGAGGAAAAACTCACAGATCAGCACTGCCTCATTGAATAACATGGGTCAGAGGGTAATGTGATCTTTTATTATATTGCACTCTGATGTGAGCGAACATTAAAGCTGTGTTCAGAGATGCAAAAATGCATTTCCCTTCCCAAAATACGCAGTAGTAATTTGCTCTGATACTTGCACATTTGCTGTGGATTATTTATGTTTCCCTTCTTTTGTTGCATTTTTGGTACAGATAAGAGCCGGCATTTTTTTCTGTGCCTAAACTATGAAATCTGGCACCTAAAGCGAACCTGGCAGCAGGTACATGAACCACCGTCAGCATGATTTCAGGCAGGTAAGGCTGCTTTCACATCTGTGGTAAGGTGTAATTCCCGGCATATGTCGCCGCATCTGTCGCGTAACGTCTGACTTGTGGCACCGATCCGGGAAGCCCCATTCATTCTGTATGGCGCTTGCAGTTGGGTGCGGCAAGTGGGGTATTGCCAACTCCGGCCCTTGCGGCAGCGCAAAAAAAAATGCTGCTAGCAGTGTTTTTTTTGCGCAGCCGCAAGTGCCGGATCTACCAGATTTGGCAATACCGCACTAATCGCACTCGACCGCGAGCCCAATAGAGATCGGTGCCGCAACATCTTCAACATCTGCTGGATATTACACCTTACAGCAGATTTGAAAGTGCCCTTCGTTTGACTCTCAAACACTGCAATGTTTCAGAGAAAAACATACTTAAAAATCCGCTGGGGACCGGGCGGCACTGGTGATTTGTGCAAATGGCGGGTCCTAGGTGGCTTCTCCTTGCCGGCTGCCAATGACTGTGCACACAGGGAGAAAACCTTCACTCAAGAAACGTGAGTGGGGAAAATCCACCACGCAGCACACACAGCTGAAACCAGTCAGTGCCTGACACCTGCTGCCCATGGCTCATGTATGCGCTGTCAGGTTTCCTTTAAAAATGCAACAACATTATCTTAGTCTCCTCACAGAAGCCTATCGGAGAATGGAAATATTCAAGAAAATATACCAGAATTCTAAGACTTTTTTAAAGCGTTATACTCCAGAATAGTGGTGTAAGAGCTTTGATGTATCGAGCCCACAGTGTTTGAGTTTCCATGAAATCACATAGACTTCACTGTTTAACTAAATGTAGCAGAATTACTGTACAAAATGTATGAAAAAGTGAAGCTTTTATGCTATGTCGGAACAAGGCTCTAATGTCCAATCTAAGAAAGCATAAGATAAAGCTAGAAAATGACTCTTACCTTCTCATCTTCAAGATAAAAAATGTTATTACAGCAATAACAATGACACCCAGAATACTTGCGATAACGGCTCCAACAATTATTCCTAAGAATAAAAACACAAAGGTCAAACACTGCAAACTACAGTGTATTTTAATGGAGCGCAACATTTACACCAAGCGGGATAAATCGAGGCAATATGCAGACATCTGGGGGAAGCTAGCTTGACTACCCAGGGCTGGCGTCCTTTGAGCTATTAAGGGACAGGATATTAGGACTGTAATTTGAAAGGAGTGAGGGGCTGGTCATTTATGTATGTGGAAATAAATGTGGCTAGATTAGCTTGGATCTGTACATCCTGGAGTTGGCGCGTGGGGTTACGGTGGGGTGGGGGGGGTTTATTTGTTGGGTTACTATTAGAAAATGTGAATATCCTGTATTATATACTGTCGTATATGTCTGACTTGTGACAAATAAAAAACAAACTACACATGTGTCCTTAAAGGGGCTGTCCAAGTAGTGGAGTGTGGCAGTCAACAGTATGGTATGCACCAAATGTAATTTGTAGATTTATTTATTTTTAATGTTTACCATGTCTTGGGATATTTTGGGTTAAAGGGGTTCTCCACAACTTGGTCAACCAATTCTCATTCCACATGTTAAAATAAAAATTCTCATATTCACCTCCTGTGTTGGGGTTGTTCCAGCGGTGTTAACACTCATGAGGTTGTGACGTCACACAAGCACCCAACTCGTACCGTACCAGTTTCCCTCTCTTTGCTTTGGATGAATCAGCTGGAAGTGAGAGCTGTGCTTGGCCGCTCACTTCCTAGTGATGTCTGATTTGTCCATAGGCGGGGAGAGAGAAGCCGGCGCTGATTGGGCGCAGAGGGTTGAGTGACGTCACAACCTCATGTGACCCCTGGAGAGTGAGTGTTAACACTGCTGGAACGGCTCCAGAATGGGAGCTCAGTAAAAGGGTAGAGACACACTGGCGTATGCATAATCGGAGCGATTTTGATGCATGACAGTCGCGCGAGTGCTTAATGTGAGTGCAATGCATTTATCGCACCCATAAACTTTACCATGGCAAGTCTCCTGCGATATACGCATGCAACCGCAGCATGCTGCAATTTTGCACGCAGTTCGAGTTTAATGGAGTAAAAAGTAACCAATATAACCTGACTGATTGCACTCGGATCAATGTTAATCAGTCTGGTCATATTGGTTACTTTTTCCTCAGTTGAACTCGGACTGCGTGCAAAATGGCAGCATGCTATGATTGCATGCGTATATTGCAGGAGACTTGCAATTGTAAAGTCTATGGGTGCAAAAATTGCATTGCACTTGGACTATTGTTAAACAATGCGAGATTTTCTCGCATTGCACTTGCGCGTGTTTAACACCAGTGTGGCTTTCCCCTACGCTTTTCTATTTTTACGAGAAAAACATGAGGAATGAGAAGGGGATGTCCAAAAAAATAAACAAACAAAAACAAATCTTACAATGTGTCTAGCCAAGAACAGGGCAAATGGCTGGTCTTGAAACAGTTACACTAAGGAGGGTGAGAAAATAAACATAGTTTCACATTCGCTCCTCCTGGGGAGCAGAGGGAAGGAGGCAAGCGGGAGAGAAGACACAATTATCTGTCAGCACATAATACAGCTTTCACCACACCGGGAGGGGCCCGTCTGGACAATATAATGTAATGTAACACGTCCATTCACAATATTGGAAGAATTAAACACGTAATCACTCCTCCGTGACACTTACCTGCTATATCTGTCTTGTAAGGTCCCTGATAGTTAGAAAATCCAACTAGAGAACTTTGTGCTATCAAACCATTTGAGTCACGATCAAGTTTTGTAAACCCTGCAATGCCAAACCTAGGAAAGGATCACAATAAATAAGAAAAATACACTATGATTAATTACCTCGTCACTTTGTTTCTGTTGCATAGCTAATAGGGTTGGCAGGGGTCTCAGCCACCCGAAGCCTACAAAATGCCAACATTATAAACATCTAGGCTAGAGCTATTTGTGGGACACTCGGGGCATTAGTATTATTTGTGGGTGTTTAGGAGTCATTATCTCCATTTTTGGGAGCTTACGGGGGAATTACTGCAACTTTTGGGACACTCGGGGCAAAATAACTATTTAGAGGGCACTGTTACTTATTTTAAGGATAGATGGAGCATTTTTAAGTAAGTGGGCACACAAGGTGCATTGTTTTATAGACAGCACATGAAGGGCATTACAGTTCGGTAAGCCTTTGCAGGGCATTATTACTTTATATGAGGATACTTTCGTTCCAAGGCACTGCTAATTATAGTAATGGCTACAATATTTCTCACATACAGTGAGGTGCAGTAATAAGGACAAATACAGCAGTCACAGTTTCAAAATTGGGTGTAACAGGAGGATTGGGAGATT
This sequence comes from Allobates femoralis, assembly GCA_033576535.1. Classification (NCBI taxonomy): domain Eukaryota; kingdom Metazoa; phylum Chordata; class Amphibia; order Anura; family Aromobatidae; genus Allobates; species Allobates femoralis. Next base: position 51,990,418 of record JARQOC010000010.1, on the reverse strand, counting down.
GTGCAGGTTGAGAAAAGTTGGAGACGTATGGGCGTCTATGTTTGGGGTGGAAAAAAGTCATCATGGAGGTCTAAGGCCCCTTTCACACTGGGGGTTTTTACAAATTGCGGCAAATCCGGCAGATTTACTGCATCTGCCGCATAACGGCTGCACTTGCCTCACACTTGCGGCAAGCCCCATGCATTGTCTATGGGGCTTGCGGCAGGTGCGGCAAGTGCAGTTTTGCCGGTTGCGGTAGATGCGGCACTTGCGGCTGCGGAAAAAAAAACACGGTCAGCCGCACTTGCCGCACCCGACTGCAAGCCCCATAGACAATGCATGGGGCTTGTCGCAAGTGTGACGCAAGTGCAGCCGTTAGGCGGCAGATGCGGTAAATCTGCCGGATCTGCCGCATTTTCAAAAAACACCAGTGTGAAAGGGGCCTAAGCCAGAATGAAGAGCTGGGGAAAGTGAACGACTTCCATCATAAAGGATGGCACTTTGAGTCACTGTATGTAACTGTATTGTAATCACCTATATCATCTGCAGAAATGGCATCTACCATTATCTGGTCATGGTATGGTGGTGATGCTAGGTTTGTAATTCAATAACAGCTATGTCATCTGCTGAGGTGCCCTCTATATGCAGTAAGATCAGGGTTCACCGCTGTATTGATTGCAATGCGTTAACTGTGTTGGGTGTCCTCTCCAGATGCGTTTTGCCTTCCCCCCTCCTTGTGCATCATCTCCAGCTTTGTTCATATTTTTCTGCATTTTAATAAAGCACTATAAAGTGTGTTCACATTTCCATAGTTTGTGGTATGTGATTATGTGTATTTTGTGATATGTAATTAGTGGGGTCTGAGACTGTAAGCATCCAGGTGATCTTTGTACATGAGCTGGTGGAGCTCCCTTTGAAATGGCTATATAATGAGCATGTTAAAATATATTATTGATGGGCATCATTCTGGACTTAGGAAAGTCCTCAACCAGGAAAAACAATGAGTAAAGCTATTTGCCAGTAATCAGTAGAAGTACATAGGAGACATATTTACCAATATGATGTGCCAGGATCCAGACCCCCATTTGGATAAGGTGACTCATTAGGGCCATCTCCAATCGTCACTGTGCGAGTAGCTACTCGACTGGACCTCTGTGAAGATTTGTTCTCTGTGCTAATAATCTTTGCAACATATGCATTGGCGTTCTTACTCTTAAAATCATTGTAGGTCTTCGACAGATCATTTTGAGATGGTTGTACATTTTCTAATGATGCAGAAAATACATGTAAAGTATAAGAATCTACAAATATTTTGTAAAAGTAGTAAAACATAAAAACTATACAAATTTTCTACTGCCATAATCATAGTGCCTCATAGAAGAAAACTAACTTTAACCACAATCCAAGGTTTCAGATATTGGAGGAAATGGACGGCAGCGCTTCCTTTGGAGGATTTTATTCACCCAAGCTGAGAAAGGCTTTCAGCCGAAACGTTGCGGTCTCTAGGTAAGTGGGGTCCACATTTGACTTTCTGGAGGAGGTGCTGCCGTCCATTTTTGTCCAATAGATAGATAGATAAATAGATAATATATACAGTATATATATATACTAGCTGTAGAGCTCGGCATCGTCCTGGCATAGTAACTGACCGTTCTTAGTTATAATAGAATAGAATGATCATTTTGCACATAAATGTCTGCCTCTACAGTCCCTGACAAAAGTTACGGTATGTCGTTTATCCATGTTATGTAAATAAAAGCTTATAACCCGACGTTAAATTCATCCATTGGTTTTATAAATTACTCTTTTGAAAGCTGAAACCCTCCCAAATGTGGTTTAGGTTAAGAAAATAAATTGGCATCAGTGCTGAAATATTGATCATTTAATGAACACAGAATGGTTTGATTTTGGCAAGACATGTTTTGTCACCTAGTTATATAATGTACCCAATCCTAGTTTACATCCTCACCTGTGCTCCGTAAATGATCAGTTAACTAGTGGGTGTGTCTAATAAGAAACCCAGCACCCCAGACCTTCACTTGAACTGCAACTTGAGCTCTGCCAACATGTCAAAAATCCACCCTGTGACCAAAGCCTTGATCATCAAGAGGCTGAAGACCAGATCCACTGCAGAGATGGCTGGCACCTTTAATGTGTCTCAGCGTCAAGTACAAAGTATTAAAAAAAAATTTGAAGAGACTGGAGATGTGTTCGACATGCCCAAGTCTGGCAGACCCCGCAAGACAACTGCTCAGGAGGAACGTTTGTTGATTAGAAAATCCAAAGCAAGCCCCTCTTCCACTGCAGCAGAGTTCCAACAGGGCTGTGTCAACCAGAACAGTTTGTAGGATTCTGTCTCAAAATGGCCTCCATGGTCAAATCAGTGCCCAGAAGTCAGCACTAAACAAAAGGCAAATAAAAAAATATGTGGCATTTGCAAAGTCCCACAGCCTGCTAAACAGATGGACGCTGGAAAAGTGGCAGAAGGTGGATTTCTCTGATGAATCTTCAGTAGAATTACACCACAGCCACCACAAATACTGCAGGAGACCTACTGGAGCCCGTATGGATCCAAATTTGGTGGTGGAAAGACCATGGTCTGGGGTTACATTCAGTATGGGTGTGTACAAAACATTTGCAAGGTGGAAGGCAATGTCAATAGCCTAAAATATCAAGAAGTATTAGCTACCTCTTACATTCCAAATCATAAAAGGGGTCAAATTCTGCAGCAGGATGGTGCTACATCTCATACATCCATCTCTACAACAAAGTTCCTCCAGCCAAAAAAAAAGATCAAGGTGCTCAAGGACTGGCCAGCCCAGTCACCAGACATGAACATCATTGAGCATGTTTGGGGTAGGATGAAAGAGGAAGCTTGGAAGACAAAACCAAAGAATCTAGATGAATTCTGGGAGGCATGTAAAACTGCATTCTTTGCTATTCCTGATGTTTTCATTAATAAATTGCATGAATCATTGTTGAACTGCATGGATGCAGTCCTTCAAGCTCATGGAAGTCACACAAAATATTAAATATGACTCTGATATAGCACCACAACTTCATTCACCAATGTTATGCAACATATATTTGTATTTTAAGTTAACTATTTGTTTGAATATCACATTGCTTTCTGTGGGCGACAAAACTTTTGTCTTGCCAAAATCTGACCATTCTGTGTTCATTAAATGATTAAAATTTCAGCATTGATGCCAATATATTTTCTTAACCTAAACCACATTTGGGAGGGTTTCAGTTTTCAAAAGAGTAATTTATAAAACCAATGGATGAATTTAACGTCAGGTTATAAGCTTTTATTTACATAACATGGATAAGAGACATAACTTGTCAGGGACTGTAGCTCCTCCCACTCCATAGAATGTTGTCTGGTTCTGCCTCTGGCTCCATCAACTCCATAAAATGTTGTCTGGTTCTGCCTCTAGATCCTCCCTTTCCATAGAATGTTGTCTGGTTCTGCATATAGCTCCTCTCCATCCATAGAATATTGTCTGGTTCTGCCTGTAGCTCCTCCCCTCCATAGAATGTTGTATACGTGTAATCCGCTACACACTGTAAGATATATGTATATAAGGTATAGCGTAATGGCTAATAGTGTATAAAGCTAATTCAAATTTGGATGAGCTTTATACACTTTTAGCCATTACGCTATACCATATATACTTATATCTTATAGTGTGTAGTGTGCAGAGGATTACACGTATACAATAATGTTTTTTTCTTGCTAGCACCTACACTTATAGGTGTGCTCGTCATCTTGTTAATATCATCCATAGAATGTTGTCTAGTTCTGACTCTAGCTCCTCTCCATCCATAGAATATTGTCTGGTTCTGTCTTTAGATCCTGCCTCTCCATAGAATGTTGCCTGGTTCTGCCTCTAGCTCCTCCCCCTCCATAGAATGTTGCCTGGTTCTGCCTCTAGCTCCTCCCCCTCCATAGAATGTTGCCTGGTTCTGCCTCTAGCTCCTCTCCCACCATAGAATGTTGTCTGGTGTTAGCAATATGGTAAAAATGTTTGTAAGGAATAAGCAATATTTGTGGGGATTGAGCAGTATTTCAGTGGCAGCCATGTTGTTCAGATAACACTATATCTCACTCCAAATATACAGCTTTTGGCCTGAGGCCAGTCATCTCTTGGAAGGGGAATATGTTAATCAACCTGAGAAAACACCAATTGATCACACAATAGAGCTCCTATGAAATGGAGATTAGGGGACAATTAAATCTCCCTGCCATTAATCAAAAGGATGACCACCCAGCTAGGTGTGACAATGAATTTCCTCTATCTGCAGACTCAATGGAAGAGTCAATTACTGCCCAGACTGATAGACTCCAAGAGTATAATCTTAATATTTTATGAGCCGTTGCTCATATAAAAATGCATAAATATCGCATCCAGAGATTCAGACGATCCTAGCACTTATGTTTATGTAAGTGTGAGACCATCTAAAGGTCTCCTAAACTTGAGATTGACCAGTAGGGCACCAGCAGAGTAATCATGTGTCATATCATTGCTTAGCTAAAATCACAACTGAAAATATGAGAGCATTGTCTTCTGCCTATGGCATTCGCAGGCAAAGTTATGGCCAATAATAACTTTTGTATATCTCATATCTCAACTCAGGGGGGGTGGGAGTTATGAGACATCCCAGAGGTGCGAGATGGGTGTGAGATGGGAAGGCCTCATGCAGTATAAAAATGTCCCATCTCTTCTCCTTCTGGGTATTTTTCTGAAGGGCTTCTGAGGTGTTTCTTTTTTTCTAAATTATATATAGTGACGGCAAGAATCAATTCACAGGACCCTGTGCAGTAGTCAGGTCATAATTTCATTGCTGCCGGCAAGGACTTTTGAGAGCCACCTCCTACCTCCCAGCATTTGCAGTTCCTCATTTGACTAGCCAGCCTGGTGTGATGATCATATCACATGTGCATCCTTGTAACAATGTCATGCTAGAATGGCATATCAAGTGAGGAAGCAGGGATGAAGTCAGATAAAGGGGTGGTTCACAAGGTTCCTGTCCAATGACCACAGATTACTGACCCGTCCAGTACACCAGTTCCTGTGGTCCATGTGCACCGGGTCCAGTGGATTCTATACCATTTACATTTAATATCAAATGACCCTCTGAATTCTTTAGCTTATTAGATTTGCAAAATTACATAAATGTGTAAGTTTTTATATAATATTCAGTATGTCCAAAAAATTAAGAATGAGTTGAGCTGAGCATAGCACACAGATTTGCTGGTCATACAATTAAGAAAAACTGAAATGGGGCTTGAGTCCATACACTGCGCTGACTTATCGCTTTATAATACAGTTGTTTTATCGTAGGACACAGGGGCATTTCTGTACTAAGTATGGCTACATGGAGGTAATGTCGTCACACATTCAAAGTTATGAGTCCACTTTCTGAATGACCTCAACATCTGTAAATGCACTAATACAGTAACTTAATCAATAATCAAGGCAGATCAGAACATTAACAAGCCAGACTCCTGATCTGGAACAGAAACATGTTTTTCCATTGCTTTAATGTTTTTTCAACATATTTGCGCACAAATAAAATGTTTCACTACAAAGTTGAAAATGTCTAATCAGAGAAGACCTACCACATTGGTTGGGCCCTATTTGCTCCCTTGAGCCTATATAAAAAACCTTTGAAGGCTTCTGTTACCCTACATCTAAGACCTCCTCCGTGTTTAAATACAAAGGTGAATAACCAGTACTGGTGCCATCAGTGTGACATCTGTGTGTCTGTGTTTACCAGCACTGTTTTTTTGGTGTGGTCATCTTGTGCTGTCTCTCCCCACTGTGCACTCTCTCCCCCCTTGTGATGTCTCTCCCCCTGTGCGCTCCCTCTCTCCCCTTGTGCTGTCTCTTCCCCCCTGTGCTGTCTTTCAACACTGTGCACTCTCCATCCACTTGTGCTTTCTCTTCCCTTATGAGTTCTCTGTCCCCTACACCCCCGTTATGCAGTCTCACTCACCCCTGTACTATGTCTCTTTTCCTCTGTATGCTGAGGAGCCACAGCATCAGCCTGAGTTCCACAGTGGAACACGAGTGGGAGGAAATGCAACAGCTGGATGGGTCCACCCCAAGGGTATGATGAAATGAACCCTTGCGCAGGTGATAATGAATGCCTGCACTGTGGCCAGTATCACAGATGGTGTGTGGGCCCCCCTGTCACAGATGTCCTATAGGTAGTGCTGTTTTCTTTGATTGATCAACCAAACTTATGGGCTTCTTCACATTCCATTTTAACAGTAATTTACACAATGTCCTCTAGGTGGTGTTGTTTTCAGGACAAATTTACAGACACACCGAAAGACATACAGGCTGGATAGGGCTTTCATATAGTAGATATGGTATACTATTTGAAGGCTTCTGTTACCTTATATCTTCACGTTATATGATATCTTACCATTTGAACGCGATACAATTACAGCATAATCTTTAATTGGTCCATTAGTGGAATCAAACTCCGTAAAAGAAAACTGAAAAGTGTAATAACCAGAAGCAGTTGTGCTAATTGCCACAGTCTGGTTAGGGGATGCTGAAAACAAAAAAGAAATATTTATACAATTTATTATACAGTATCTGCTACAATAACGTTTTGAAGAATATTACATGATTAGATGGTGGCCCGATTCTAAAGCATCGGGTATTCTAGAATATGTATATAGCTGACATGCTGTGACTGACAGAACTTGTTCAGTCAATGTGAGTGAACTACACAATATATATATATCAGTGCTATGGTATATTGTGGTACATTACAGCACATGTATAGCAGCACTATAGTATATGGCGGTACATTACATTACATGTATAGCAGCGCTATGGTTTATGGCGGTACATTACATTACATGAATAGCAGTGCTATGGTACATGGCGGTATATTACAGTACATGTATAGCAGCACTATGGTATATGGCGGTACATTACAGCACATGTATAGCAGCACTATAGTATATGGCGGTACATTACAGTACATGTATAGCAGCTCTATGGTATATGGCGGTACATTACAGTACATGTATAGCAGCACTATAGTATATGGCAGTACATGTATAGCAGCGCTATGGTATATGGCGGTACATTACAGTACATGTATAGCAACGCTATAGTATATGGCGGTACATTATAGTACATGTATAGCAGCACTATGGTATATGGCGGTACATTACAGCACATGCATAGCAGCACTATAGTATATGGCGGTACATTACAGTACATGTATAGCAGCGCTATGGTATATGGTGGTACATTACAGTACATGTATTGCAGCACTATAGTATATGGCGGTACATTACAGTACATGTATAGCAGTACTATAGTATATGGCAGTACATTACAGTACATGTATAGCAGCGCTATGGTATATGGCGGTACATTACAGTACATGTATAGCAGCACTATGGTACAGTTGTGGCCAAAAGTATTGACACCCCTGCAATTCTGTCAGATAATACTCAGTTCTTCCTGAATATGATTGCAATCACAAATTCTTTGGTATTATTATCTTCATTTAATTTGTCTTCAATGAAAAAAACATAAAAAGAATTGTCCTAAAGCCAAATTGGATATAATTCAACACCAAATATAAAAAAGGGGATGGACAAAAGTATTGGCACTGTTACACAAATTAGAGAAGCATCACATGATTTTTCTAATTAACAGCACCTGTAACTTACCTGTGCCACCTAACAGGTGTTCGCAATAACTAAATCACACTTGCAGCCAGCTGACATGGATTAAAGTTGACTCAACCTCTGTCCTGTGTCCTTGTGTGTACCACATTAAGCATGGAGAAAAGAAAGAAGACCGAAGAACTGTCTGAGGACTTGAGAGACCAAATTGTGAGGAAGCATGAGCAATCTCAAGGCTACAAGTTCATCTCCAAAGACCTGAATGCTCCTGTGTCTACCATGCGCAATGTCATCAAGAAGTTTAAAGCCCATGGCACTGTGGCTAACCTCCCTAGATGTGGATGCAAAAGAAAAATTGACGAGAGATTTCAACGCAAGATTGTGCGGATGGTGGATAAAGAACCTCGACTAACATCCAAACAAGTTCAAGCTGCCCTGCAGTCCGAGGGTACAACAGTGTCAACCTGTGCTATCTGTCGGCGTCTGAATGAAAAGGGACTGTATGTAGGATACCCAGGAAGACCCCACTTCTTACCCCGAGACATAAAAAAGCCAGGCTGGAGTTTGCCAAAACTTACCTGAGAAAGCCTAAAATGTTTTGGAAGAATGTTCTCTGGTCAGATGAGACAAAAGTAGAGCTTTTTGGGCAAAGGCATCAACATAGAGTTTACAGGAGAAAAAAAGAGGCATTCAAAGAAAAGAACACGGTCCCTACAGTCAAACATGGCAGAGGTTCCCTGATATTTTGGGGTTGCTTTGCTGCCTCTGGCACTGGACTGCTTGACCGTGTGCATGGCATTATGAAGTCTGAAGACTCCCAACAAATTTTGCAGCATAATGTAGGGCCCAGTGTGAGAAAGCTGGGTCTCCCTCAGAGGTCATGGGTCTCCCAGCAGGACAAGGACCCAAAACACACTTCAAAAAGCACTGGAAAATGGTTTGAGAGAAAGCACTGGAGACTTCTAAGGTGGCCAGCAATGAGTCCAGATCTGAATCCCATAGAACATCTGTGGAGAGATCTAAAAATGGTAGTTTGGAGAAGGCAACCTTCAAATATCAGGGACCTAGAGCAGTTTGCCAAAGAAGAATGGTCTAAAATTCCATCAGAGCATTGTAAGAAACTCATTGATGGTTACCGGAAGCGGTTGATCGCAGTTATTTTGGCTAAAGGTTGTGCAACCAAGTATTAGGCTGAGGGTGCCAATACTTTTGTCTGGCCCATTTTTGGAGTTTTGTGTGAAATGATCAATGTTTTGCTTTTTACTTAACTGAGTATTATCTGACAGAATTGCAGGAGTGTCAATAGGGCCACAACTGTATATGGCGATACTCTGCTCCCCGCGGTCCCCCGCTCCTCCACAGTAAAAGTAAAAAAAATCCACAGTGAGGATACTCACCTGTCCGCTGGCTCGCTCCACCTCCGTCTTCCGGTCCTACAGGCCTTTAGGACCTGTCGTTGCCTGGGAAACCGATCAGCTGATCGGTTACATGACCGCTAACTGCCGGGGGACAGGATGGAGCAGGGGGGCAGGATGGTGACGGGTGGGGGGGGCAGGAATATGTCAGGGGGGCAGGATGGAGTGAGCGGGGCAGGATGGAGGGAGCAGGGCAGGATGGAGCTGGGGGGCAGGATGGTGGCAGGATTGTGGCGGGGGGGGGGAGGGGGGACAGGATGGTGGCGTGGGGGCATGATGGTGGCGGGGGGGGCAGGATGGAGCGAGCGGGCCAGGATGGTGGCGAGCGGGGCAGGATGGTGGCGAGCGGGGCAGGATGGAGCGAGCGGGGCAGCATGGTTGCGAGCGGGGCAGCATGGTTGCGAGCGGGGCAGGATGGTGGCGAGCGGGGCAGGATGGTGGCGAGCGGGGCAGGATGGAGCGAACGGGGCAGGATGGAGCGAGCGGGGCAGGATGGAGCGAGCGGGGCAGATGGCTGGAGGAGCAGGGATGGTGGTGAGGGGGGCAGGATGGTGCCAGCGGGGGGGCAGGATGGATGCGAGGATACTCACCTGTCCGCCGGCTCGCTCCACCTCCGTCTTGTAGCTCCCATGGCAGGACCTGTCGTTGCCTGGGAAACCGATCAGCTGATCAGTTTCCAGGCAACGACAGGTCCTCAAGCCCTTTAGGGGCTAGAAGACAGAGGTGGAGCGATCCGGTGGACGGGTGAGTATCTTCACTGAGGATTTTTTAATTTTTATTATCATCGCTGGGAGCGGGGGGGCAGGAAGAGTGGGGGGGCAGAGGGAAGGCGGGCAGGAGGAGCGGAGGGGGGAAGGAGAGGCAGGAGGAGTAGAGGGGGGCAGGAGAGGCAGGAGGAGCGGAGGGGGCAGAAAGAGCGTGGGTGCCACGGGGAGCGGGGGCAGGAGGAGCGGAGGGGCTGTGAGGAGAGCCGCAGCTGCGGCCACCGTCGTCCGGACCGTGTATCCCGGCGACGGCGGCGCTAACACGCCGCTGTCGCCAGGCTGCAAATAGGCGCGAAATTCGAACTTTGAATTTGCGAGCCTATTTGCATAGTTTGCGCTCATTGGTGCCCGCCTCCGGCGGGCACCAATGGGCGGCCTCTGTCTGTCGCGTGATTTCCGTGACAGACAGACAACATTAGACAATTATATAGTAGATGTTCTATACTATACATGGTCTGATGGAAATGCAGCCATAGAATCCTTCCAGTTATCATATACTCCAAAATTCCTCCTAAAACTACATACTCATTATTGATTAGTAGTATAAAATGAATCTCCAACATTAAAGCATTGGTGGTTCAGTATGTAATTCTTGATCTTAAAGAGAACCTGTCAGCAGAATTAAACACTATAAAGTGAATTGCATGGCCATGATGGTGCTGTGATGCTGATTATATGGATAACTGCAGTGAAGAAATCTGATTTTGGTTACTGAATAATCTTTCTTTAAAACAGGGGTGTGGAACTCTAGGCCTTGAGGGCCGCCAATTCACGATTTCCTTAGTATTGCAAAGGTTATAATTGAATCACCTGTACTGGTGATGATTTCAAAACCTGTGCAATGCTAAAGAAATCCTGAAAACCTACACTGTTGGCGCCCCTCGAAGCCTAGAGTTCCACACCCCTGCTCTAAAGTTTTCATGATGACGTCATCCATGCATTGCTTGTGCATTAAGACTGGACTTGGAGGTAGGGTCTTCTACTCCCCTCTGCCTTCCTCCTCTGTTTCTTCTACTGGTCACTGATTATTCACTGACCTGCCTGCTTTTTGAAAATTCTGTGCCGCCACTTCTGCAGATTGCGGTGGGTAGTTTGTGTGCAGTGTGATTCTGCTTTCCTTTATTTAGGCACTTCTGGGGCCAGCTTAAACATAGCTATAAGGATTTCTAGCACTGTCATAGGGAGTGGATATATAGCTGTTTTGCATGGACACATATGATATATTGAAAATCATGGGATTTTCTCTCATGTCCATACTTTAACTAACGTTATATATCCTCTTCTCTCAACTACTAGGTTGGACATTAAAGTATGAAATAAGCTCTATATTCCTCCATGTTTATTGAAAGATATAGTACTATATGTATGTATTTATAAATGTTATACCTTTGAGTCACTGCATCCTTTTCTGGAGTTTCCACTTTTACCTGTTTTGTACTAAATAAAAAGTTTTCACTTTTGCATATAAGTTGGATGTTTGATTGTTTCTTTCTCCTTGTGGTTAGTTTCTGCAGTGTGATTCTACATACTGTCTTCAATAAAATGGCACTGGATGTGATGCATGTGCAGACTGAGACTTCAGCTCATTGACTTCTTCCTTAATCCAAAATCTTGATCCGTGCATGCACCGCCACCACTGTCTTTGTATTGAAGACCGTGCAAAGTGTGATTCTACAAACTGTCTTCAATAATATGGCACCGGTGGTGGCGCATGCGCAAATGAATATTTTGGCTTGATGAAGGGTAATTTTGCTGAAATCTCAATCTGCGCATGTGCCGTATCTATCTGAGGAAGATAGCATTGGCTATTGAAAAGCGTAGTGGCGTTGGAGAACAACTTTTGATACTGTAATAAAGTAAGTTTTTAACCTCCAAGATCCTCTGGCTCCTCTCCTTCTCCAGCACTCCACTAATCACCGCATAAAAATCTTTGCTTTTCCACATGTGCCGTATCTGGCACCATTTTATTGATGACCTGCAGAGCGCTTTCAGAATCACACTGTGCACAAGCTGCCCACCACAATCATGGCATCAGTGGCATTGCAGAATTTAAAAAAGGAGCCAGGTCAGTGAATAATCAGTAACCTGTAGACGAAATAGGAAAGGTAGGCAGAGGGGTGGAGAAGAAGACCCTACCCCCAAGTCCCGCCTAGATGCCCAAGTGATGCACGGATGGTGTCATCATGAAAACTTTACAGGAAGATTATTCAGCAACAAAATATCGTATTTCTTCACTGCAGGCATCTATATAATCAGCATCACAGCGCTATTATGACCATGTAATTACTTTAAAGAGGTAAATCCTACTGACAGGTTCTTTTTAAAGAGGACCTGTCACCCCCTGGTGCTATGCTAACTGAATGCAATACTGAATGCAGCGTGTCTGCTGCATTCAGAGAAGGGGTCCCCCATGTCTCTAGCCCCCCTGTAAGTTGTAAAAAAAACTTTATAAAGTCTACAGATAAGGAGTCCGGAGGGACTTACTCAGTAATAAGTCATCGCTGTTGTATGGTGTCCTCCCCGCCTCCAGCCCTCTCTTGTTCAGCCTCCTGTATGTGTCATCACTGCTGCTGGTGTCCTCCCCACCTCCAGCTCTCTCTGGTTCACCACAAGCCCTATCTTGGTTAGCCTCCTTTATGTCTCTTCTTCACAAAGTGAACAATTGGCGGAAGCGGTCCTAGCAGCTGAAATGCCCCCTGCCGATGACGTCAGTGCCGGAGCCCGTCCTGCTGTACATACATAATCTGGAGCAGGGCAGGCTCTGGCGCTGACATCACCGGCAGGAGGCGTTTCAGCTGCTGGGACCGCTCCTGCCCATTGCTCACTCTGTGGAGGGGAGACACATACAGGAGGCTGAACAAGAGAGGGCTGGAGGTGGACCAAAGAAAGGTGGAGGCGGAAAGGACACCAGCAACAGCGATGACTCATTACTGAGTAAGACCCTCCGGACTCCTTATCTGAACACTTTATAAAGTCTTTCAGCTTACAGGGGGGCTAGAGACATGGGGCACTCCTCCTCTGAATGCAGCAAACACGCTGCATTCAGTTAGTATAGCACCAGGGGGGTGACAGGTCCTCTTTAAATAGTGTGTGTTTAAAATGGAAACTTTCTTCCCATACTCCGAGTTTGTTTAGGTTCCTTCCCTTTATTAACAGTGTATAAAAAAGGATTCATTTAATTAACATATTCTGTCATATCTCATATATTTTCTGTAGGTTTCACAAAAATACCATGCAAATTTGTTGTAAAATGCACATATTTTCCTTTGGTTTTGCAGCAGATTTAGTTTTAAAAATAACACAATGTGCATTTAAAAAATCTTTACATGTAGCTGAGGTTTGCTGCTGAGAAATCTGCATTCACTCTATCACCCTTCAGGACTGAACAGGTTTTCACTTTTGTGTTCATGTTTTCCTCTTGTTTCTTCCCTGAGCCACAACTTTTTTTTCAACTTCCATTAACATTGCTGAATGAGGGTTTGCTCTTTTGCGTAGTTGTAGACATGTAGGTTTAAGTGACACAATTCCTTTCACCATATTATTCGCTGGAAAACTAGGACAGATTCCAAGTGGATGAAATGGTGAAGAAAATGTTTCCTTTTTTAATTCATTGCGAGGTAACATAATTCTCTAGATCAGTAAATATGAGAGTACTAAACATTATTAAAAAAGCAAAAACTGAAATTTATAAGTAAAAATTGTCTGGATCACTGTTTTTTAAAGCTCATAACTTTAGTCTTCTATTGATGTTGTCGTTTAGGGCTCGTTTTTGAATGGCGACGTTGGAATACATACAATATTTTATTTGGCTCCTACACATGTGGCTCGGGTGACGTGGGTGATAGTTACACAGCAGTGATCAAGCAAGTGTGGGTAGCTACTGGTAAAGGCAAATGTTGGCTGTATAATACAGTCAGAACATGCTTGACATAGAGCAAGCTATACTTCTGAACCCGCTCCATGCACATGCAACCTGACAAAGACATACTATTACATCAGGGTGTGCAAAGGAGTAAAATGCAATCCATGGATCACATCCAGACAGGTCAGAAGTCACAAATGTACAGGAAAAAGTCTAGACCAAACTATGCCCAAGCCTCATCCATTTATCAGTGTTTGGCCAGCGTGTTTAATCCATTTTCTAACAGACAGAACACGGACACATTTGCAGATAGCATTTGGATGCCATCTGTGTATCAACCGAGTGCTGCCCTTTATTCAACGAGGAGAAGCATTAAAATTATTCTCTTCATGAGAGAAATACGGATGACAAAAGGATTGTAAAAAGCCAACATATGGGATCAAAGATGTATTCAGCCACAATAGAAAAATAAGGTTAGTTTTTCACATATTAGGGGCAAAAAACATAGGTTAATGAGACCTAAGCAAATCTGACGGCCACAAGGTAGCCCGCTCTCCCCAAAAAGGTCAAAAAGTACATAATGACCAAAAACCAATAAAACACAACCTGTTTCCATGTCCAGCATGTCCATGTATGGTTGATGGAGAGGACTGTCTATCCATGCGATCATGTATTACAACATTAAATGTTAAGGTGATTTATACTTTATGGCCAATAGAGTATTCTGTGTAAAACTACACAATCTATTGAAATAAGGTTTCAAAACACGTCATCTTGGAGAATATTCTTCAACACTGGAACATTATTTAATATGGTATTCAGTTGATATACTTACGACTTCCGATCCCGGTTTGACATGTCTGCCATACCACCGTACTGGTTCTGTTACATGAAGTCAGAGTTATCACACTGACATTATAGTTTGTGTTGAAATTTAAATTGTTCATAGTATGATTATATAGATCAGAAATGCACTTAGTAGTATTAACATATTGGAGACTGAGGTTTGGTTGGTTGCTGTAAATGTGAAATTGGTATACATTCCTTCTGGACAATTCCATGTGAAATAGAGAGATGTTGAATTGATGTGACCAGTACAGCTGAAATTACTTACAGCCTCTGGATCTAAAAGAAAACACAGAAAAACAAAGTCCATTTTATTCATATGCCATAAAGAAGTCAATCAGTGATGCAGTATCAGTAAAGGAGAGACAACATAATGTACAATCATAACCACATGCCTCAGTACATTTCAAATTCAAGCAAAAGTAGTTAGATTAACATTTTTGTTCTTTTGCTCTTATCAACATTGCTAAACTTACTTTTACCGTAGTGATACAAGCTATTCCATGCTCAATCACTTCAGTATGCTGAAAATGATTTTATTTAATTTATAGAAGATAAAGAAACTTTTCCTTGATAGTTGTTGCAGTTTTCAATGAGAAATAGTGAGGTTTTTTTTGGTTTTATAAACTTAACTGTGGATGTCGACTATATACAGTAGATAAAAAGGGACCCATCGTTTACATTACGTGATTTCACAGCTCACCTCCCGCCAGTCCTATACAATAAGTGAAAATTTTCCAATCGAGTAAGGTCCATCAGCTTTAATTACATCCTATCAGTACTAATGATTATATTGTACAATAATGTAAAAAATGTTTCGGACCCGTAGAAGCGACATACGTCGCGAAACGGCGTCGTAGTCCAGTGGCCCCTCGTGCCCCCTCCCTGCACCCTGTTTGTTTCTGTATGCTTGGAATAAAGGACCGTCTTGATTGTCCGGTGAGTGCCGCCTCCTTGTTTATTAAAAAATGTTTGAGTTGCATAAACGCAATCAATTATTGGTTTGGAAAAGTTCATGATGGAAAAAAAGGCCAAACTGTAAAAGCTTTCTCCAATACATATAATTAGGAAAACTCAAAAATGAATCTTTTGTGACTTAGTGAAATTAGTTCAGGATGAAGTCGGGACTCTCAGCTATCTTACTATTTTACAGCTTTGGGAGACTTCCTGCTTCCGAGGTGGCAGATGCCACTATATCACAGGAGCATCTTAGTGCTTACAGAGGCTGCTGTACTATTTTGCATATTTTGCAGAGAGATGACACATTTTGTTACTAACTGCTTGCAACAGCCGAGTGGGTCTCATCCATCCTCAATGCAGTTGGTTTCATTCATTCATTCATTCATCATCTATGTCACCGGCAAT
The DNA here is from genome assembly GCA_033576535.1 of Allobates femoralis. NCBI lineage: Eukaryota > Metazoa > Chordata > Amphibia > Anura > Aromobatidae > Allobates > Allobates femoralis. Next base: position 51,974,521 of record JARQOC010000010.1, on the reverse strand, counting down.
GATAGCGGAGTGAAGGCCTAATTAAATTACCAATTTCACCAATCCTGTACTTACATGTGCAGGTCGTATTAGACACCGGGTCGGATTCAGTGCTGCTATCAGCAGCTCTTGTATAGACCAGGAATGTATATGTTTCTCCTGGTGTCAGATTCATTATTATCACTGATTCACTTGTCACTATTGTATTATTTATCATTGTGGATGATGAGTTGAATGTCTGGACTCTGTAGCTGTAAGACGTCTGATACTCATCCGGTTTACTCCATGTCAGAGACACAGAATATGAGGTCACAGCCCCGATCTGCAGAGATTTCACTGACATTGGGTCTTGAAGGAAATGACAATTAAAACAATTAACAGAAATCACAAACATTGCTCGTCAATGCAGATTTTTTTTTTGAGTCAGATGATTACAGCTTTATAGACAATAATAGTTTCTAAAAGTTTAGATTACTAATGAGGTATTTACACTTTGATAACCTTTGATTAATAGTGATAGTCTCCTGTGATTGATAGTGATAGTAACCTGTGATTGATAGTGATAGTAACCTGTGATTGATAGTGATAGTAACCTGTGATTGATAGTGATAGTAACCTGTGATTGATAGTGATAGTAACCTGTGATTGATAGTCACCTGTGATTGATAGTGATAGTAACCTGTGATTGATAGTGATAGTAACCTGTGATTGATAGTGATAGTAACCTGTGATTGATAGTGATAGTAACCTGTGATTGATAGTGATAGTAACCTGTGATTGATAGTGATAGTAACCTGTGATTGATAGTGATCATAACCTGTGATTGATGGTGATAGTAACCTGTGATTGATAATGATCATAACCTGTGATTGATGGTGATAGTAACCTGTGATTGATAGTGATAGTAACCTGTGATTGATAGTGATAGTAACCTGTGATTGATAGTGATAGTAACCTGTGATTGATAGCGATAGTAACCTGTGATTGATAGTGATAGTAACCTGTGATTGATAGTGATAGTAACCTGTGATTGATAGTGATAGTAACCTGTGATTGATAGTGATAGTAACCTGTGATTAATAGTGATAGTAACCTGTGATTGATAGTGATAGTAACCTGTGATTGATGGTGATAGTAACCTGTGATTGATAGTGATAGTAACCTGTGACTGATTGTGATACTATCAAATAGGTTACTATCTTTTATGTTGACTTAGAAAGTATTCTGAAAACAACATGAACGGAAACACAAGTAATCACCAGTGAAATAAAAAATATAAAATTATTGTAGAATATAAGAATATTGCATTTGTTAAAGGGAATCTGTCCTCAGTATTTCACACTACAAATTATTCATAGGTGCATGTAGCTCTTTCAAACACAAGTCCAGCAATATCCTTACGTGGCTGGTCTGTTCCTCCATTACTGAGGAATCAGCATTTGAACTGATATGCAAATGAGCTTGAAGAGCTGAAGAGCTATGGTAGATCTGAAGCCTAGGTCACTCCAGCTCTATTCCACAACCAGTGCCACCTCCTTCTGCATGACTCATTTGCCTGTAGTCACACAGCATAGAGGCAGTCAGTCAAGCATGTAGAGGCTGTTTTATTTCGATCCTAACTGTGGGTGTATACTTTTCCCAGGCTATGACGCTGACTTTTTATGACTGGGCAAAGTCATAGTGGGTTGAAAGTAAAAAGAGTTGACCTAAATAATCCACCCTATTTAATGATAAAGGAGAAAACAAAGAAAAGAAAAAAAGCTACAATTTACATTTCCACAGCTATATGTAAAGGTCCTCTTTAATCCCTTTATCACCTGGCAATTTTTTGTTTTTTGTTCTTTCCTCCCCTTCTTCCAATAGCCATAACTTTTTTTTAATTTTCCATCAATATAGCCACATGAGGGCTTGTTTTTTGCGGGACGAGTTGTATTTTTTAATGACATATTTCATTCTGCCACACAGTGCACTGGAAAATGGAAAAAGATTCCAAGTGTGGTGAACTTGCAAAAAACAGTGCAATTCCACATTGTTGTTTTTTTCCCCCTGTTCACTATATGGTCAAATTAACCTGGTGGTATGATTCCCCAGGTCAAAAAAAAAAAAACTTCAGAAATTCTTGCATAATTTTGTGAGACCTGTAACCTTCTCATTTTTCAGGATCTGGGGTGTGTGAGGGATTATTTTTGTGTCTTAAACTGACATTTTTAATGATTTGGAGATAGATACAATATTTTGATCGCCTTTTATTGTATTGTATTGCAATGTTGTGGCGACCAGAAAAACGTAATTGTCGCATTTTGATTTTTTTCTCATTACGATCAGATTAATTTATTTTCTATTTTGAAAGATCAGGCATATCTGAGCATGGTGATTCCAAATCGTGTATTTTTTTATGGTTTTATTTTTAATGGAGCAAAAGGGAGGTGATTTGAACTTTTGTGTTTTTGTAGTTCATTTTCCATACTTTTATATTTTTTTTCACTTATTATTGTTTTTACTTGTATCCTAACACGACTGAAGCTACAATCACCTAATCACTTGTGCTATACAGAGCAGACCATCAGCACTAAGCCACAGGACATCCGTCATGACAGACATGGGGTCATCAGCTGAATCCTGGCTGTCATGACAATCCACCGGCGCCCCACGATTATGTCACAGGGCCGCCAATGGGAGTGGGAAATGACTTGCTCACCGTCCGTGCATGTTAACCCCTTCCCGACCTTTGAAGTTGTACAACGGCATGAAAGTCGATGACATCCCCAACCTTAGACATTGTATAATATCATGGCGGTTACTGCGGCACCGTTGCTGTGGTAACCACCTTCGGGCCCCGGTATTCTGTGACCAACTTCTGAACAGATCTCTGGTTGCAATGAAATCATGGACACATTGTTACATTTGTACATAGCCACAAAATGGAGCAATGTGTCCATGATTTCACTGCAACCAGAGATCTGTTCAGAAGTTGGTCACAGAAGTGATTCTTATCACAGAATACTGGGGCTTGATGTCAGGGAAGATGGATTCCCCACGCCGTCCCCACGATCGTTGTGATTGGCTGTTCAAAGACTGAACAGCTAATCACAGTGATCCTCTCTCTCCAGCTATGAAAGGGGCTGTCATAGCCCCTTCCATAGGCTGTAGCACTGGAGGGGGCGGGTATCACTGATGGTGAGTGATCTGATGATCACTCCCATCAGCTGAAGCATGGCGGCGGTGCAGGGCACATGTTCCCGCCACTGCCTGCTTGTGCCCCTGCTTGTCTTATGATCACAGCACTTAGGATCCGGGGAGAGGGAGTGCACTGTCACGTACCTCTTCTTGGTGGTGATGGGCTCATGGTAATGTAATTCCCATGAGCCGATCACCATGGTAACCCGACGATGCCATGGCAACGTTGGGTCACCTGACCCAAGCCTCAGAGATCATGTGATCTCTGAGACTTGGATTTGAACAGTGATGGTGCACTGTATGATCTGCCATACAGTGCAGCATCACTATGACACCAGACACTACAACAAAGAATCAAGTGTCCTCTTGTTGTAGTCTCTAGGGTCAGAATGATGGTGCACTGTATGACAGATCATTGCCATATAGTGCACCATCACTATGACACCAGAGACTACAATAAGAGGACACTTGATCCCTTGTTGTAGTCAGTTATGATGCACTCTATGGCAGATAATTGCCATACGGTGCATCATCACCGTGACCTCAGACATTACAACAAGGGATCAACAAGTTGCCCATGTGAAAATGAAAAAATTGAAGCTAAAAGAACATTTGTGAAAAAAAATACTTTTTCATTTTTACAGATCAATGTGTGAAGCAATTGGGGGTTCAAAATGCTCACTATGCATCTAGATACGTTCCTTGGGTAGGAGTCTAGTTTCCAAAATGGGGTCACTTGTGGGGGAGTTCCAATGTTTAGGCACACAGGGGCTCTCCATACACGACATGGTGTCCGCTAACAATTGCAGCTAATTTTCCTTTCAAAAAGTAAAATTGCGCTCCTTCCCATCCGAGCCCTGCCGTGCCCCACATAGTGATTTTCCACCACATATGCGGTATCAGTGTATTCAGCAGAAATTGCACAATAACTCTTAGGCGGCCGTCACACGCTACGATATCTTGAAAGATATCGCATGAACGCGCCAGATTAAACATCGCTAGAACGATGTCTGTGCGTGTGACGGCAAGATACGACGAGCGAGAAATGATGAAATCGCAAAATCGAGATCTGAGCTCCGGAGCTCAGATCTAGCGATTAACGATTTAGCGATCTGCTTCATCGTGGTGTATGACACCACGATGAACGATCTCCCAGCGGCAGAGCCTATGCTGGGAGATGGTAACTATGGTACACGTCGGGTTACTAAGCGATGTGCGGCGCCTAGTAACCCGATGTGTACCATAGTAACCAGCGATCTCGCTGGTCCACATCGCTGGTGAGTCTGTCTGTGTGACATCTCACCAACGATGTGAGCGATATTGTAAGCGATCGCGCGTGTACGTGATCGCTTACAATATCGCTCACGATATAGCAGCGTGTGACGGCCGCCTTAGGGCTGCTTTACACACACCAACTTCTGTGACCAACTTCTGAATAGATCTCTGGTTGCAGTGAAATCATGGACACATTGCTCCATTTTGTGGCTGTGTACAAATGGAACAATGTGTCCATGATATCACTGCAACCAGAGATCTGTTCAGAAGTTGGTCACAGAAGTTGGTGTGTGTAAAGGTACCCTTTAGGCCACGTTACACACACAGATATCTGTTCAGATATTGGTCACAGATCTCTGGTTGCAGTGAAATCATGGACACATTGTTACATTTGTACATGGCCACAAAATGGAGCAATGTGTCCATGATTTCACTGCAACCAGAGATCTGTGACCAATATCTGAACGGATATCTGAGTGTGTGTGTAACGTGGTCTTCAGAATTCTTTTTTGACCCTCTTGATTCCTTTTGCTCTACTCTCAGCATTAGGATGGAGGCACACTATCATGCATCAAAAATGCTGCGTTTTTGATGCATGACAGTGATGCGAGTGCAGTGCTAGTTTGTTGCTAGTGTGGTGCGAGTGTGGTGCGTGTGGTGAATGTGCCTGGCTGTATGTAAGTGTATGTGGTGCGAGTGTGAGGTGTGAGTGCGTGTGTGCTGTTTTTCTTCTCTGCTGTCCATGGTCTTGATGGACCACGGAACAGCATTAGTGCTATCCCCCCCATACAGTTACAATAATGTTTCATTGCTGTGACAGCAGCAGTGAAGCATTATTGTATGTATAATTTATTATTTATTGCAAAGTTTCACTTATCAGCTTAATTTTACATGTTTTTACAATGTCGGCTGTTCAGGAGTTCATTCAGCACTGTGCTACTGAAGGGGTTTTAAACCGGTGATTAAGGGGTTAATCAGACGCTGGTGTCATGACACCATCTGTCCAGGGGTTGTCTTCCCCCCCTGGATACATGGTGACATGACATCATGTGTCTGAATGGGTTAATTATTCTGTAAACCAACTTTAAGTTTATGTCGGGTGTAGAGATGAGACAGAAAGAGCTGGGATTTATGAATGAAGCCAGGGCTTCAGCACCATGGACAGCTCTTCACAAATCACGGCTCTTTCTGTCCCGACATAGCACGGTAGCACAGTGCTGAATGAACTCCTGAACAGCCGACATTGTAAAAACATGTAAAATTAAGCTGATAAGTGAAACTTTGCAATGAATAATAAATTATACATACAATAATGCTTCACTGCTGCTGTCACAGCAATGAAACATTATTGTAACTGTATGGGGACTGCGGGGGGCCAATGATTTTGACAGCACACGGCTGCGACTCTCGCACCGTGTGCTGTATGGGTGCGAGTTTGACTCGCACCCATATACTTATAATGGCCTCTCGCGCGAGGGAATTGCGTGCAATCGCAGCATGCTGCGATTGCACTCGCAAAGCGAGTGTAATGCGTGAAACTCGCATTGGTGTGACCTGTATCATTGAAAGATACAGGTCCGAGTTTAATGCGAGTTTTTCTCGCTTTAAACTTGTGCGAGTAAAACGCCAGTGTGCCTCCACCCTTAGGGTCCTTTTTGTGTTTGTAACTTTGTGAAAATGCAATGATTGAGGCTAAAAACATTTTTGTTGGAGAAATTAAAATGTTCATTTTTTCCTTCCACATTGCTTTAGTTCCTGTGAAGCACCTGAAGGGTTAATAACCTTCTTGAATGTAGTTTTGAGTAGCTTGAGGGGTGCTGTTTTTGGAATGGTGTCACTGTTGTGTGTTTTCTGTCATCTACACCCCTCAAAAGGGACTTCAAATGTGATGTGGTCACTAAAAAAAATAGTTTTGTAAATTTTGCTGGAAAAATGAGAAATTGCTGATAAACTTTGAACCCTTTTAATTACCTAACCAATAAAAAAATATGTTTTCAAAATTGTGCTGATGTAGACATGTGGGAAATGTTATGTATTAACTATTTTGTGTCACATAACTCTCTGCTTTAACAGAATAAAAATTCAAAATTTGAAAATTGCAATATTTCAAACTTTTCAAACATTTTCAATTTTTTTCACAAATAAACGCAAAAATTATTGACTTGAATTTACTACTAACATGAAGCCCAATATGTTACAGAAAAACAATCTCAGAATCGCTAGGATCCGGTGAAGCGTTCCAGAGTTACTACCTCATAAAGGGACACTGGTCAGAATGGCAAAAAATGGCAAGTTCGGTAAGATCAAAACAAGCTGGGTGGTGAAGAGGTTAAATCCTGCTTTCAGGGATTGACAGCAGGATTTAACTCGTTCAAGTATCTTGCATGCATGTGGCATAAGTGTTTTTCCACTCTAAAGGCCCCGTTACACGGTACAATGTTGAAACAATCTCACTAACGATCTCGGGAGCGCGCGGTCGTTAGGACATCTTTTTGACATCGTTGGTGAGATGTCACGTTTAGATATCGTGGACTCACCAACGATCCAGCGAGCAGCTATTGTTCGCACAACCCAGCAAACCATACTTGTTGACTGTTATGAATGGAAGAAGTTGTGAACGGCATCGTTATCGCGGTGTCACACAGAACGATGCAGCAGGTTGGCTGATTGTGGATCGTTTGACGTGAGAACATATTCTCAAATCTGCAATCACCGATCCAACGATTTATTATAGTTGTATCTTGGTGTTACATGCAACAACATCCTAACGATATCGTTTGAACGACTCCAAACCTATGATGTTTCAGCAATATCGTTAAGGACATCGTGCCATGTAACGGGACCTTTAGTCCTGCTGTGAGAACAAACACTGCACAGATCAACATGCTATGTGTATAAATGTCTGTATTATTTGCTCACCATTACTTTGAACAGAAATCTGTCAAATTTACAGAGCAGAAAATTATCCTGCACATTATATGCCAGGATCTTTGACAAGCAGTGGGCTCAGGTTCTCCTGCTTTCTGCATCTAGACAATGCGCTGGACTGGCAGGTTACACATGACTAAGTTAAAAAAAGTGCATCTAAAGCTATGTACCCACTGGGCATTTTTGCAGCATTAGTTATCCATGTGTTTTTTTTTTTTAAACTGTATCAAAAACAGATCAGTCGCAGCATTTGCCAGCAAAGTGAATGTAATTTTCAAAATGGCGTGCCAACGTAGTGTTTTTAACTGCTGCATCAGTGGTGCAGAAAGCGCATCCAGAAAATAATGAACATCAATTATTGCCCCATCTTTCTGCTGCTCTTTCTCCACTGACTCCATTCTACAGTATAAAAAAAAAGCATCGCAAATGGATTGGCATTCACACAGTCCATTTTAGATGCTTTTTTTTTTACTGTGCTTTTGCTGCACTTTCCACTATAAATGCTTTGTCATCCAATTATTTACCCTCTCCGGTGGTCCAGCGGCGTGCTCCAGTGATGTGTTCATTCTGGGCACCAAGGACCGGTAACAGAATCTGCGAGAACTCAAATGGCCCTGGCCATGTGACTCAGTCAGGTTATCTGTTACCGCTCGATACACGGAAGTAACAAATCACTGAACACTGCCAACAGGAACTTGGGAAAGGTAAGAAATGGGATGAACAAGGTTTGCAGGTGTGTGTGTCTGTGTTTATTTAACTCCTTTTGGAATACTACTGCTTTTTTGCTTTGAAAAAGCGCGTATAACCAAAAAATGGAGCAAAAAAGCAACACAAAAGGATTATGCGTTTGTGATGCTTTTTTTTTTTTTGCAAAAAATGAGGATCCATTTTGGTAACAGAAAATGCACCAAAATTAGTCACCTAAAATACAGCCTAAATGCCCAAACACATGGCCTAATAGTGCAAAAATAATACATATATTCCTGACATCTGCATTTATTGTACTTGATATGCTTAGTCTAAATGTCTAAACTTTGCAATAAAATATTAACAATAGTTCACTTGTTTAAAAGAACTCCAAAGACACAATGATAAGAAAATGTAGATTGTGAGTCTTGATGATGATGTCTGTAAAGTGCTGTGAGATTTATAGTGCTATATAAGAGAGTAAAATAAACAAACACATAGAACCTACTTGTATAGACCGATGTGGTGACCGGAGAGCTCTGATACCCCCGCACCCCGACTGTTACCACAGATATGGAGTAATTAGTCCCAGATATCAGGCTCTGGAGGGTGACATTTGTTGTGGGACTTGTCGTAGATAAGTTAGTTGATGGATATATTCCGTAGCTTATATTATATGACTTATTCACACCGGCCATATTTACTGGCTCCAACCAAGATAATGTCAGGTTCTTTGTTGTAATTGTGTTATTAGATAATGATCCAGGTGGTGTTGGATCTGCAGAAAAAGACAGAAATACAGAGGTGAGAACATCTCCATCATCTGTATAATAAGGTAAAAGTGTCAGTAACAGAGGAGAATGGTGATATGAGGATTATACAGAGGTGAGGACATCTCCATCATCTGTATAATAAGGGAAAAGTGTCAGTAACAGAGGAGAATGGTAATATGAGGATTATACAGAGGTGAGGACGTCTCCATCATCTGTATAATAAGGTAAAAGTGTCAGTAACAGGAGAATGGTGATATGAGGATTATACAGAGGTGAGAACATCTCCATCATCTGTATAATAAGGTAAAAGTGTCAGTAACAGGAGAATGGTGATATGAGGATTATACAGAGGTGAGGACATCTCCATCATCTGTATAATAAGGGAAAAGTGTCAGTAACAGAGGAGAATGGTGATATGAGGATTATACAGAGGTGAGGACATCTCCATCATCTGTATAATAAGGTAAAAGTGTCAGTAACAGAGGAGAATGGTGATATGAGGATTATACAGAGGTGAGGACATCTCCATCATCTGTATAATAAGGTAAAAGTGTCAGCAACAGGAGAATGGTGATATGAGGATTATACAGAGGTGAGAACATCTCCATCATCTGTATAATAAGGTAAAAGTGTCAGTAACAGAGGAGAATGGTGATATGAGGATTATACAGGGGTGAGAACATCTCCATCATCTGTATAATAAGGTAAAAGTGTCAGTAACAGAGGAGAATGGTGATATGAGGATTATACAGAGGTGAGAACATCTCCAGCATCTGTATAATAAGGTAAAAGTGTCAGTAACAGAGGAGATTGGTGATATGAGGATTATACAGAGGTGAGAACATCTCCATCATCTGTATAATAAGGTAAAAGTGTCAGTAACAGAGGAGAATGGTGATATGAGGATTATACAGAGGTGAGGACATCTCCATCATCTGTATAATAAGGGAAAAGTGTCAGTAACAGAGGAGAATGGTGATATGAGGATTATACAGAGGTAAGAACATCTCCATCATCTGTATAATAAGGGAAAAGTGTCAGTAACAGAGGAGAATGGTGATATGAGGATTATACAGAGGTGAGAACATCTCCATCATCTGTATGATAAGGTAAAAGTGTCAGTAACAGAGGAGAATGGTGATATGAGGATTATACAGAGGTGAGAACATCTCCATCATCTGTATAATAAGGTAAAAGTGTCAGTAACAGAGGAAAATGGTGATATGAGGATTATACAGAGAGGTGAGGACATCTCCATCATCTGTATAATAAGGTAAAAGTGTCAGTAACAGAGGAGAATGGTGATATGAGGATTATACAGAGGAGAGAACATCTCCATCATCTGTATGATAAGGTAAAAGTGTCAGTAACAGAGGAGAATGGTCATATGAAGATTATACAGAGGTGAGAACATCTCCATCATCTGTATAATAAGGTAAAAGTGTCAGTAACAGAGGAGAATGGTGATATGAGGATTATACAGAGGTGAGGACATCTCCATCATCTGTATAATAAGGTAAAAGTGTCAGTAACAGAGGAGAATGGTGATATGAGGATTATACAGAGGTGAGGACATCTCCATCATCTGTATAATAAGGTAAAAGTGTCAGTAACAGAGGAGAATGGTGATATGAGGATTATACAGAGGAGAGAACATCTCCATCATCTGTATAATAAGGTAAAAGTGTCAGTAACAGAGGAGAATGGTGATATGAGGATTATACAGAGGTGAGGACATCTCCATCATCTGTATAATAAGGTAAAAGTGTCAGTAACAGAGGAGAATGGTGATATGAGGATTATACAGAGCGCTCACTGAGCAGATCCTGATGATACTCACATGTGGCCTCTGTCACTGGAGCAGATGTCTGGCTGCTGCAGCTCCCACTGACTGTCTGTACAGTGACATTATATTCTCTCCCTGGTAGTAATCCTTCAAAACCCCATTGTAGATCAGAAGTCTGTATTGTATTAGTGACGGCTCCTGTTAGACTGACTATATAATTATCCACTTTTCCTGATGGTTTTGTCCATGAGACTCCGAGAGTATCAACCAACTTGTAATTATTCAGTACAATGGAGGAAACTTGTAGTGGAACTGAAGGAAATAAAAAAAGAATAATTTATGACACTTCTCTCCTCTAAAACCAACAAACAAACAGAGAACAATAAACTATTAGTGGAACTGAAGAAATAAAAATGGACTAATGAAGCCTTCTCCTCCTTAATTTATGACGGATATATTTGCCTCCTTGCGTTTGATATGAGCTCACACATAGAGCCCACATTTTTCCCAGTAGACGATGGGTGAACCAATTAGTCATCATTGGCCTTTAAGGGTACGGACACACTGGCGTGAAAACCGCACAAGTGCAATGCGTTGAAATCTCGCATTGCACTCAGACCAATGTTACAGAATGACTGAGAACAAATTAACATGTGCCGTCTGCACTTTTCTCATCCAGATCTTGGATGAGAAAAAAATTGCAACATGCAGCGACAGTATGCGAGTCATGGCCGAGACTCACCAATGCAAGTCAATGAGTCTGACAAAATCATGGACCGCACACAGACCATGTGAGACGCATCCGTTTTTTTTCACTAACACATTATCATTCTGCAGCTCATAAAACTGTAAAATGTTCCTGTAAATGATTAAACAGTAATTAGCTGATGAGAAAAAAAAGCATTGCACACGGATGTCACACGGACAAATGTTATCTGCGAAAAAAAGAACACACACTTGCATAGCAGTTGTATGCCACACGGATCAAAAACCGGATGTCACTCGTCCAACTCTCCTGGATGAAAAACGTCCGACTCTCCTGGATGAAAAACAGACCGATTTTTTTTTAACACCAATGTGTCCCTACCTTAACAGGGCACGTCATTTCTTCCCATCATCAGGGCATCCACAATGCGATTGCAGGATGCCAAGGGGTTGCCATTACAGCCAGAGTCGGCTGAAGACCCCTGTGTCTGTCATCACAGTATTCCTGTGAAAGGCCGCCAGTGGTCTACTTTTATAGGAGACTGTGAATTTTGCTATATCCAGCAATACTGTTGTATTACTGTATATAGCACAAGTGATCGGATGATCACAGGTTCAAATAATCTAAGGCTGCCTTCAGATTTGCAGATGCCTCCGCAGCGTTTTGCGGAGGCATCTGCAAGCATCTGCATGCAGACCGCAGCCCCTATGTTTATAATGGAGCGCACGGCGGTCTGCAGATGCTTGCCGACCGCCGTGCGCTCCCACTGCCTGCCATATGTGATCTGTGCACAGGTGGATGCCTGCGCACAAATCACACACTCCCGCCCGCACCAGGGACGCGACATGTTGCATCCGCCTGCGCACAGATCACATATGGCGGGCAATGGGAGCGCACGGCGGTCTGCAAGCATCTGCAGACCGCCGTGCGCTCCATTATAAACATAGGGGCTGCGGTCTGCATGCAGATGCTTGCAGATGCCTCCGCAAAACGCTGCGGAGGCATCTGCAAATCTGAAGGCAGCCTAAGAGGACTAAAATACAATGAAAAGTAAAAAAAAAATTGATAGGAAAAAATAATAAAATAAAAAAGTTTAAATCACCCCCTATGTTCCCCCATTAAAATTAAGAAATAAAGGAGAAATAGGCACACTCCTACACTCATGGCGGTCTTGTTGCAAATTGAAACGCTTTTGTGAAAGTATATTTCAGATACTATTAGCTTGTGCTGGATGTGACGTCCCGATGAATCCAGAATTCGCCTTATTAAATGTAGGCATCACTGATTTTCCTTATACTAAAGGCCGGGTTACACATAACGATGTGCCAACGACCTGACCAACGATCAGGATTGCTAGAACATCACTATGTGATCGCTGGTGAGCTGTCACACAAGCAGACTTACCAGTGAACACCCAGTGCTGCGCCAACACCCGACAGTCGTTATGATTGTTCAGGGTCTCGGGCGCAGACTGGGGATTGCTTGTCGTTGCCCCGGTCACACATTCTGATGCATGCCTGACAGTGGGAGACCAGCAACCGAAAAATGGTCCTGGCCATTTCGCAACAATCAGCAAGCTGGTCGCTGCGGCATGTCACATGCAGTGACATCGCTGTGAGGTCGCTGCAACGTCACAAACCCTGTGACGTTGCAGTGATATCGTTAGCGATATCGCTGCATGTAACGGGGCCTTAATAGATGGCTCTGCTCTTTTGTACTAACTGCCGCAAGACAAACCCTCGTCTCCAATTGGAAATCTCATACAATTCCATCACTGGATGACATTTGGTGGGAGAATGGACTCATATTACTCTTATCAACTGATTCTGTCGTGGGACATTTCAAAAAAGGATAAAAATCAACAGAGGTGGAGTGCGTGGCATTTTGTGGTCAGTAAGTCTATGTATAGTAAATTCATTTGTCACAGTTTATAAAATGTCTTGCTGTCCTGTGGAGACTCGGATTAATCATTCTGTCTGGATGATTCCAGCGGATTTTTTTTTTTTTTTACACTTGAGAATATACCCTACTCCGTCCTGATTTTCCTGCCCTTTCCCTTCCCCAATTGAAAGGAATGCTTTATCTCTTCTCGCTTTCCCTCTCTTGTTCCCCAGGTTCATTATTTTAGTAGCTTTTTTGTTATTCTAATTTTTCGATACATCAATATTGTAAACTGCATTGTACTTATGATGAGTCTGATGATTTTCCCCTTTACCTTTCTCTTGTTATGTTCAGAATACTTAAAATTTTATTCTTAAAAAAATAATTAAGAAATAGACTACTAAAATAAAGGTTTTAAGTTGATAAACTTTGGTTATTTTGTAAAACACTGTTCTAGTGACATGGTGCACCCATTACACAAAAACTTACAATTTTGATTATTTTTTTTTACAATCTGTCTGACAAATCAAGTTATCATACATCTAATATAAAATCTTCTACTGGCATCCGTCATGGACTTCCAGGGCGATGTCCACAAATCTCAGAATGTACTGAGCCGCCCCAGAAGCACGCCAGAAGCCATACTGGGGTACTCATGTGATCGGTATCCCAATATGGCACCAGCTGGCGGTACCACCAGCGGGACACAGCCGCAAGCTACCGCATGGCCCACGCCCAACCTCTCTGCCCGTCTGCCCACATCCCAGCCCCCAGTGGGACATCATCTTAAGCCTGCTGCACAGCCATCACCCATATCTCCTCGGCACCACTGCACTCACCGGCGTCCAGAGCCGCTAGGACACTCCAAGGCTGTCTGTGGTCTGTGAGTGCAGGAGGAGATGAGGTGCAGGCGCACTCTAGTGGCTACAGAGGGCACTGAACCCCAACTCCTTCTGCACTCTCAGGCCACAGACAGCCTCAGAGTGTCCTAGCAGCTCTGGGGGCCGGTGAGGATGTTGGCGGACACACACACACATGCATACACACACACATGCATGCACACATGTATTCACACATGCACAAACACACACATATATACATGCACAGAGACATACACACATGCACACACACCTACATACACGCACACACATACATACACACACATACATGCTCAAATATGCATGTACACATGCACATACATGCACGGCCCCCGCCTGATATTCCCACCTGTCCGCCCACATCCTCTGGGCACCGTTGAGTGCAGTGGTGCGGCAATGGAAGTGGGCAGACACACATGCATACACACATACGCACACACACATGCATGCACACATACATACACACATGCATACACACACACGATACAGATATGCACAAAAGTGCACACATACATGAACATATGCCCATAAACCACACATTCATATGCACACATACAAGCACATACATACACGCGCATATGCACACATACACACACATGCATACACACACACACATACATGTATACACATGCACACACAGACACATACACACATACACATACGGCTGCTATCTTTGGACACTCGGGTATACAAAGATGGCAGCGGTGTGACTGTCACACTGCCCCACCACAAGATTACAGTAATTACAGAATTACGTTGGAGGGGAACGCTAACAAAGTGGATAACTAGGAATATCTGTCTATTTTGTATGTAATAAAGGATTTCTCAATGTGTGTGTTTGTTTTTTTTCTCTTTACTGAAAGTATTGCTAATGGCCGGAGCCCTGTCATACTGATGGCTGACGATAGCAATACGGCTTGATGTCAGCTGCTAAAAAAAAGGCTGATACCAAAACCTTTATTACACAGTCTGCCACCGCTGCACAGCAGCTGGAAGAGTGGGGTAACCGCTTTGGCATGTCTCATGAAGGCGCCAATTCTGGGGCGGCTTCTGGCTACGATTTTCAGTGTGGGGACCCAGAACGCTGGGGCCTCACCACGCTGAGAATTCCAGCCCCCAGCTGGCACTAGAAAATACAGCAAAGCCCAAATCAATTTTTTTGTTAGTTATTTAAATAGGTCTCCCCTGTATTTTTCATTGCCAGCGAAGGTAACACCAGGCAGCGGGGATTGGCAGCCAGTAGCTACTTGGTTTACCTGTGCTGGCAATACAAAATACAGTGAAGCCCTACACATTTTTTACCAGGAAATAAAAAAAAAACCACAGAAACAGGTTTTTAACTAAAAATACATTTAGTTACATATATTGGGAGAGCAAAGGGGAGAGAGAGACAGGGGAGAGACTGCACAGGGAGGAAAGATGGCTGCTGAACCCAGTGCCACACATCCCACCCCCATAGTCATGTCACCACTCTCCTGATGCGATAGCATCGGGCCTACATCTAGTTGTTCTATAATTCTGATTTCCAGTAGATTATCTCAGAACAAGAATATTTTTTTTAAACACATCCAAATGGAAATTAATATTATTCCAAGATCTACTGATGAAAATCAACTTTAAAATTAACCTTGTTTGTGGTAAAACCCCTTTAATGAATTTAGCGGCTCTAGTAAGTGGCTTGCACATCAATACAATGTGCCTGTAATGCTACTCAAATCAGGGACTGGACTAGCTTTTCTCTCTGTACAAAGCAACAGTATTTTTGCTGAATTTGATGGCAGTGTGTGAACATACCCTGTCCTGCCTTTGTTCTGCCCATTTAGGCAGAACCAAGGCAAACTGGCAAAAAAATGAAAAAAAAAAGCCAAAAGTCGCAACATTTTTTTTTACATTTTTGCAATTTTTAAAAGCTTTTACAAGAGTTTTCTGGAGTAAAAGCTTTGATTCGTCAACCCTGGTGCATTTTGATTTTTCAGTAGCTGCTGACACAGAAGCCAGGGACTTGCAGGAATATTGAGCAGAAAGAAAAGAAGGTTTTTCTACTTGAACGAAGAGATCAAGAAAGTGTCCAACTTTATTTTTGCAATTTAAAACATGCTCAGTGAGAGGTGCAGCATGTCAAGGACTCCCACTTGCTGCACCTTTCACTGAGCATGTTTTAAACCGCAAAAATAAAGTTGGACATTTTTTGGACTGGAGTACTGTTTTCTTGATTTCTTCGTTCAAGTGATTACCTGATTGTGACTTGCTGGCACCTGAGGCTCATGGCGTAGAAATTGTTGTTCCAGTTACTGGAGCGTCGATGTTGATGGTGTGAGTATCGCCAAAATTTCCCTCTTTGCATACTTTTAAAGAAGGTTTTCTAGACATGAACAGTTTGTATGCAAATAGAGATTTTCCTCCAGGCACTAATGTACATTAAGGGGCATCTACACTGCAAGCTAATCATGATAAGAGTGTTGTTAAAAAATGCTAGTTTCATGATTATCTTGCAGTGTAATCAGGTAAAGATCTGTGATGATGGGTTAGTCTAGTTTCACATTGCGATTTTGGAGGATCCTTGGCTGTCCGTTGTAAAACGGACAGCCACAGATCCGATTTGGCTGCCATGTTATCCTATGGGCATCGAATCGGATTTGGCCTAATTGCCATCCGATTTTGTAGGATCCGATTGTGTCCGATTGTTTGCTGTACCCAAAATCGAACACTGCTCCGATTTTGGGCACAGGCTGGTTTCACGTTGCGATTTTTTTCCTGTCCGTGGGATCCTACTTTTTGTAGGATACCACGGACAGGAAAGGACACCACAGGGGGTGACCTATTTCTGTGTCCGGATCCGTGATTATCACGGATCCGGACACAGCGGGGCACTTTCCTTCTGCAATGTATAATATACATTGCAGAAGTGAAATTAAGTAAAAGAAAGAGTTAAAAATAAAAAAATCTGCATGCTCACCTATCCGGGATCCACCGCTGCCTCCAGCAAAGTCCGGGTGCTTATAGGACCTGTGGTGACATCACAAGCCGATCAGCTGATCGGGTCACATGACCACTGTTATGTGACCCGATGATGCTGCCGAATTGTGACATCACGGCAGGTCCTGTAAGCACTCGGACCTTGCTGGGAGGCAGCGGTGGATCCCGGATAGGTGAGCATGCAGATTTTATTTTTAACTCTTTCTTTTACCAAATTTCACTTCTGCAATGTATATTATACATTGCAGAAGTGAAAGTGCCCCGCTGTGTCCGGATCCGTGATAATCACGGACCCGGACACAGAAATAGGTCACCCCCTGTGGTGTCCTTTCCTGTCCGTGGGATCCTACAAAAAGTAGGATCCCACGGACAGGATAAAAATCACAATGTGAAACCAGCCTTAAACGATCTCTTGAGCAGTGCACATAAAAAAATCATTGTTTTCGGTGGAGCATTGTCCTTTGTAAATGTAAACAGGTGCATGGACACAGTGGTAACTTGAACCAACAATTACTTATTCATTTAACACCAACGGATACAGTGCCTAGGACACAATGTAAAGAGGAGTAAGACAATAGTGGAAATACATTAAACTATTTTACAATATGAATATAGCAATTATGAATAAACAGGATATTAAAGGCGTTGTACACTACTTTTGACAATCCCTTCTCATTCCTCTTTGTCACGCCCATAAGAATGCCTATACTCACCTCCGATGCCGGGACTGGTTCTAGTGATGTCTGAAGTCACGTTACCGGGGCCCACATGACAGTGTTATGGTATGTGAGCCCTGTGGCCGATCACTGCTTACTTCCTTCTCCCTGCCTTCGGACACAGGAGCACTCAACAGAAAGTGAGTGGCCAGCTGCAGCGCTCACTTTCTGTTGACTACTCCTGTGTCTGACGATGGGGATAAGGAAGCTGGTGGTGATTGGTCGCAAAGCTCACTTGTCATAACAGTGTCGTGTGGGCCGCGGGAAAGTGTCTAGAACCCCACCAGCACCGAAGGTGAGTAACAGCTGGGAAATGAGAATGAGTTGTCCAAGTAGTGGACAAAACCTTTAAAGCAATTTCAACCACTCTTTTGTGCTATCACGGAAGAGAAATATTATTACATACAGTTGTGACTTGGCCCTAATATCTTAATCTGAAATGCGTCACAGTCAATCTCCTGTTCGTCACCGTAGTCATTCTGTTGTGAATAATAATCATCAGACAGGCCCTAATGGGAGTCAATGATACTGCACCATTAGGTCACAAGTCCCTCATCAACAAGTCTCTTTGATGACATGTTACGCTGGCCACCTCTGTCCTCTGAAACAACACCGCGCCCTCTCTGTACTGCGGCAAGTCTATTCCTCAGGTCACAGCTGACATCAATGCCCATCATCTTCTGTGTGGATATCTCATATGGCTCTTCATCGGTTCTCTCGCCTCTGGTCTCATTCACTTACTCACGGTTTTCATTACTTGTCTCCAGTCTCTTAGTTCTGACCTTTTGTCTCTGATTCCTCAGTTCTGGACACTCATCTCTAGTCTCTCAGTTGATTCTGACCACTCATCTCTTGCATTTCAGTTCTGGCCCCTCATCTTGTTTATAGTTGATCACTCCTCCTTACTAAGGCTTCATTTCACTGGCCTAGCCCGTGCTGGTAATTGCAGCTCAGCTGCCTTCCCATATCTTCCCTGACACAGGTCCATGCGTCAACACCTCTCCTTCACTGCCCTCCTGGGCAATTTATAATTTATATCTGTGACACAGCTGTCACCTGTGTCCTTCACCATCTCTTCCTCTCTGGAGCATAGGCTTGGCCCTTCAGTTCCTGTTGAGACAGTTCTCTCTTCCTTATACTATTTAAGCAGATGGCAATGTTCATTTGCAGAGGTCTGTTATACACTAACTCCATAGTCTTACATTAACAGGACTTATACTGCTGAGAACAATTCAAGAATTGCAATGTATCCACAAAAACTGGATGCTATATGGTTGATCCAAATGGAATCTGATTTTTTTTGTGCAGACCTGAGTAAGCGAGTCTCTTCTTAATCAGCCTAAGGCTATTTTTTGATTAGTACTGGATCCTACTTGTCCATAAATTTGTAGGCTTTTAACCTAATATCATCCATGGGAGAGACATGATATTAGGTTAGGACCCCTTCAAAGAAGGATGCCTTGCAGTGGCTGACGGGCTCCCGTGCACTGGCCAATTTAGGGCCTAAGTGCCTTCATTTTTATTAGTATATTTTATGATGCAGGAGTGCAGATCAAGTTTAATATGTTCAATTTTCACATACCGTATATCTTAGTCCTTACAGAGGCTGTTGTACTATTTTGTGTATTTTGCAGAGAGATGACACGTTATTACTAACTGCTTGCAACAGCTGAGTGGGCCTTATCCATCCTCAATACGGGTAGGTTGCATTCATTCATTGTCTATGTCACTGACAATTATAGTGGAGTGAAGACCTAACTAAATTACCAATTTCAGCAATCCTGTACTTACTTGTGCAGCTCGTATTAGACACCGGGTCAGATTCAGTGATGTTATCAGCAGCTCTTGTATAGACCAGGAATGTATATGTTTCTCCTGGTGTCAGATTCATTATAGTCGCTGATTCACTTGTCACTATTGTATTATTTATCATTGTGGATGATGTGTTGACTGTCTGGACTCTGTAGCTGTAAGACGTCTGATACTCATCAGGTTTACTCCACGTCAGAGACACATTATATGAGGTCACAGCCCCGATCTGTACAGATTTCACTGACATTGGCTCTTGAAGAAAAAGAAAATGTAAAAAATTAACACAAATCACAACTATTACTCGTTACTGCAGATATTTGTTTTAAAGAGTCAGCTGATCTTCACAGTCAATTATAGTTTTAAAAGTTTAGATTACTGAGGCACTATGCTAACCTGTGATTGATAGTGATAGTGGCACACGATACACTATAAAGGATCTTTGTTATAAAGATGGCTGGGCCTTACAATACAAGTACTTTTTACCTATTGTATAATCCCCTTTTCCTTACAGATTGTAAGCTCTTGTGATCCGAGCCCGCACTCCTGAATTCTGAATTATCTGTTACTTTATATTGTCTGATTTTCTATTGTTTATCTACAATGTATCACATAGAATATGCACAGATCTGAGCAGAGACGTTTTCTGCAGTTGACTGATGGTAATTTTCTTCACATTGAGTTGTTTCTGTGATCGCACCCAGTGTGCTGATGACCACTGGTACCACAGCTGCTGGTTTGGGCCATAGTCTTTGAATATTTATTTTCAGTTCTTGATATTTTAAAGAATTTTTCATTTTTTTCCTTAAAAGGTGATCACTGCTTTATGTAACTATGATGATCCCAGCCCCTGAAATGTGTGTCATGGATGATGCTTTGTTTCAGGGAGGAGGTACAGGCTGTAACAGTGACCGCAGCCTCTGCCCCCTGATGACTCTTTGTTTCAGTATCCCAATATGCAATGGAATTCTCAAACAAAGGATCTACAAAAATGAACTAGGGAAAAAAAATACAATAGCAGATGGATCGTGTAGAGAGGGAAGGAGAGGGAATTTTGAATGCAAGAATATTACAAAATAATTGAGTTTGCTATGTATTTTAATGAACTGGGGTAAGGATTTGTATTAAAAAAAAAAATGTAATAAAATGATGGAGTTTTTGGATGACCCTGCTGCTGGATTTCCTGATTTTCCTCCTGATTTTGTTGTACCGCAGCAGTGGATCTCTCCTCGGGTGAGCTGTCTTTAGAAAGACCTTTCCTTTTTTTCTCCCTTCCTTATATTAGAAAATAGTTTACTGCACTAAATAGATAGCGATATTAGATTAAAATATCTTCAACCTTTGGACCACCCCTTTAACCCTGCTATCTCCAGATATATGTGTCTCACACAACCACCAAAGGTGAGCCTTTTACTATAAATAATTAGATTTTTTAAAGAGATAAGACCCTATTTGCGCTTTAAGGCTACGTTCACACAGCACATATTTCCTGTACTTTTGGGGGCGCACATTTTTGCCACGTTTTGTGGTCGCACTATTTAGTGAAGGTAAACAAAATGTGGTGCATTCACAAACCGCATTTTTTTACGCCCACATTTCTCCCCCAAAAGCGCAGGAGGGAAGTGATGTGACAAAATATTAACCATGTCATGATAGCAGGTTACACATGATTTTGGCTATAATCACACTGTGCGTTTTTGGTCCGTTTTTTCTCATCAGTTTTTGTAACCAAACCCAGGAGTGGAACAATCAGAGGAAAAGTATCATAGAAACCCGTCACCACTTCTGTATTTATCACCCACTCCTGGTTTTGGCTAGAAAAATTGATGCGAAAAAAAAAAACAGTAAAAAAATGCACAGTGTGAATGTAGCCTTTAAGTTGAAAAAGTGCATCTAATAGTGCAAAAATAATACATATATTCCTGACATCTGCATATATTGAACTTGATATGTTTAGATAAGTGTTAGTCTAAATGTCTAAACTTTGATATATGGAAAAGAAAAACCAAAAAATTGTTGCGCCACACTGTGCAAATTAGCCGAAGCAAGGGGTTATATTGATATGTCACTCACCTTTTCTAGTTGCGCCCCCTGCACAACTAGGTTGATGATTTGAGGTGAGATTTAACCGCAGGCATAAATCCGTTGCTACGTGTAGAGAAGCCTTTCCTTATGGAACTTCAACGTCTCTCCCAGAGATCACAAGCCCAGGGAAGGGCAGCTCCTCTGTGCTGACCAATTCCTGTCCCAGAGCTGCTCTCAAACCACACTCCCCAAAGGGAGGATTTTGAGCACGATATGAAGTAAAAAGGTATGATAAAATGAGCGCTAGGGACAGAAACAGGCACTGAGCTCTTATCGAATATTACCTTTCAAATTTATTGTGAACAGTAGAAGTTACAGGTCTCCTCGCCACAACATGTTTCGACACTAAAGGTGGATCCACTTGAGAAAGACACCTTTAGTGTCGAAACATGTTGTGGCGAGGAGACCTGTAACTTCTACTGTTCACAATAAATTTGAAAGGTAATATTCGATAAGAGCCCAGTGCCTGTTTCTGTCCCTAGCGCTCATTTTATCATACCTTTTTACTTCATATCGTAAACTTTGATATAAAATTATTAGCAATAGCTCATTTATTTAAAAGAACTCCAAAGACATACTGATTAGAAAATGACAGTGATGATGTCTGTAAAGTGCTGTGAGATTTATGGCGCTATATAAGAGTAAAATAAACAAACACACAGAACCTACTTGTATAGACCGATGTGGTGACCGGAGAACTCTGATACCCCAGGACCCCGACTGTTACCACAGATATGGAGTAATTAGTCCCAGATATCAGGCTCTGGAGGATGACATTTGTTGTGGAACTTGTCACAGATAAGTTAGTTGATGGAGATATCCCATAGTTTATATTATAGGACTTATTCACACCGGTCATATTTACTGGCTCCAACCAAGATAATGTCAGGTTCTTCGTCCCAATTGTGGTAATTGTTAGATTTCCTTGTGGTGGTGTTGGATCTGAAGAAAAAGACAAATAAAGAGAGGTGAGAACATTTCCATCATCTGTATAATAAGGTAAAAGTGTCAGTAACAGAGGAGAATGCTGATATGAGGATTATACAGAGGTGAGAACATCTCCATCATCTGTATAATAAGGTAAAAGTGTCAGTAACAGAGGAGAATGGTGATATGAGGATTATACAGAGGTGAGGACATCTCCATCATCCGTATAATAAGGTAAAAGAGTCAGTAACAGAGGAGAATGGTGATATGAGGATTTTACAGAGAGGTGAGAACATCTCCATCATCTCTTTAATAAGGTAAAAGTGTCAGTAACAGAGGAGAATGGTGATATGAGGATTATACAGAGGTGAGAACATCTCCATCATCTGTATAAAAAGGGAAAAGTGTCAGTAACAGAGGAGAATGGTGATATGAGGATTATACAGAGGAGAGAACATCTCCATCATCTGTATAATAAGGGAAAAGTGTCAGTAACAGAGGAGAATGGTGATATGAGGATTATACAGAGGTGAGAACATCTCCATCATCTGTATAATAAGGTAAAAGTGTCAGTAACAGAGGAGAATGGTGATATGAGGATTATACAGAGGTGAGGACATCTCCATTATCTGTATAATAAGGTAAAAGTGTCAGTAACAGAGGAGAATGGTGATATGAGGATTATACAGAGGTGAGAACATCTCCATCATCTGTATAATAAGGTTAAAGTGTCAGTAACAGAGGAGAATGGTGATATGAGGATTAGACAGAGGTGAGAACATCTCAATCATCTGTATAATAAAGTAAAAGTGTCAGTAACAGAGGAGAATGGTGATATGAGGGTTATACAGAGGTGAGGACATCTCCATCATCTATATAATAAGGGAAAAGTGTCAGTAACAGAGGAGAATGGTGATATGAGGGTTATACAGAGGTGAGGACATCTCCATCATCTGTATAATAAGGTAAAAGTGTCAGTAACAGAGGAGAATGGTGATATGAGGATTATACAGAGGTGAGGACATCTCCATCATCTATATAATAAGGTAAAAGTGTCAGTAACAGAGGAGAATGCTGATATGAGGATTTTACAGAGAGGTGAGAACATCTCCATCATCTGTATAATAAGGTAAAAGTGTCAGTAACAGAGGAGAATGCTGATATGAGGATTTTACAGAGAGGTGAGAACATCTCCATCATCTGTATAATAAGGTAAAAGTGTCAGTAACAGAGGAGAATGGTGATATGAGGATTATACAGAGGTGAGAACATCTCCATCATCTGTATAATAAGGTAAAAGTGTCAGTAACAGAGGAGAATGGTGATATGAGGATTATACAGAGGTAAGGATATCTCCATCATCTGTATAATAAAGTAAAAGTGTCAGTAACAGAGGAGAATGGTGATATGAGGGTTATACAGAGGTGAGAACATCTCCATCATCTGTATAATAAGGTAAAAGTGTCAGTAACAGAGGAGAATGGTGATATGAGGATTATACAGAGGAGAGAACATCTCCATCATCTGTATAATAAGGGAAAAGCGTCAGTAACAGAGGAGAATGCTGATATGAGGATTATACAGAGGTGAGGACATCTCCATCATCTATATAATAAGGTAAAAGTGTCAGTAACAGAGGAGAATGCTGATATGAGGATTTTACAGAGAGGTGAGAACATCTCCATCATCTGTATAATAAGGTAAAAGTGTCAGTAACAGAGGAGAATGCTGATATGAGGATTTTACAGAGAGGTGAGAACATCTCCATCATCTGTATAATAAGGTAAAAGTGTCAGTAACAGAGGAGAATGGTGATATGAGGATTATACAGAGGTGAGAACATCTCCATCATCTGTATAATAAGGTAAAAGTGTCAGTAACAGAGGAGAATGGTGATATGAGGATTATACAGAGGTAAGGATATCTCCATCATCTGTATAATAAAGTAAAAGTGTCAGTAACAGAGGAGAATGGTGATATGAGGGTTATACAGAGGTGAGAACATCTCCATCATCTGTATAATAAGGTAAAAGTGTCAGTAACAGAGGAGAATGGTGATATGAGGATTATACAGAGGAGAGAACATCTCCATCATCTGTATAATAAGGGAAAAGCGTCAGTAACAGAGGAGAATGCTGATATGAGGATTATACAGAGGTGAGGACATCTCCATCATCTGTATAATAAGGTAAAAGTGTCAGTAACAGAGGAGAATGGTGATATGAGGATTATACAGAGGTGAGGACATCTCCATCATCTGTATAATAAGGTAAAAGTGTCAGTAACAGAGGAGAATGGTGATATGAGGATTATACAGAGGTGAGAACATCTCCATTATCGGTATAATAAGGTAAAAGTGTCAGTAACAGAGGAGAATGGTGATATGAGGATTATACAGAGGTGAGGACATCTCCATCATCTGTATAATAAGGTAAAAGTGTCAGTAACAGAGGAGAATGGTGATATGAGGTTATACAGAGGTGAGAACATCTCCATCATCTGTATAATAAGGTAAAAGTGTCAGTAACAGAGGAGAATGTGATATGAGGATTTTACAGAGGTGAGAACATCTCCATCATCTATATAATAAGGGTAAAAGTGTCAGTAACAGAGGAAGGAATGGTGATATGAGGATTATACAAGAGTAACATCCATCATCTGTATAATAAGGTAAAAAGTGTCAGTAAAAGGAGAATGGTGATATGAGGATATACGAGGTGAGGACATCTCATCATCTGTAAATAAAGGTAGAAAGTGTCAGTAACAGAGGAGAATGGTGATATGAGGATTATACAGAGGTGAGAACATCTACCATATTGTAATAAGGTAAAGTGTCAGTAACAGAGGAGAATGGTGTATATGAAATTATACAGAGGTTGAGGAACATCTCCATCATCTGTATAATAAAGGTAAAAGTTCAGTAACGAGGAGAAATGGTGATATGAGGATTATACAGAGGTGAGAACATCTCCATCATCTGTATAATAAAGGTAAAAGTGTCAGTAACAGAGGAGAATGGTGATGATGTGAGAGGATTATACAGAGGTGAGACATCTCCATCATCTGTATAATAAGGTAAAAGTGTCAGTAACAGAGGAGAATGGTGATATGAGGATTATACAGAGTGAGACATCTCCATCATCTGTATAATAAGTAAAAGTGTCAGTAACGAGGAGAATGGGTATGAGGATTTACAGAGGTGAGGAACATCTCCATCACTATAAATAAGGTAAAATGCAGTACAGAGGAGAATGGATATGAGGATTATAAGAGGTGAGAACATCCCATCTGTATAATAAGGTAAAAGTGTCAGTAACAGAGGAGAATGGTGATATGAGGATTATACAGAGGTGAGAAAATCTCCATCATCTGTATAATAAGGTAAAAGTGTCAGTAAAGAGGAGAATGGATATGAGGATTTACAGAGGTGAGAACATCTCCATCATCTGTATAATAAGGTAAAAGTGTCAGTAACAGAGGAGAATGCTGATATGAGGATTTTACAGAGAGGTGAGAACATCTCCATCATCTGTATAATAAGGTAAAAGTGTCAGTAACAGAGGAGATGGTGATATGAGGATTATACAGAGGAGAGAACATCTCCATCATCTGTATAATAAGTAAAAGTGTCAGTAACAGAGGAGAATGGTGATATGAGGTTATACAGAGGTGAGGACATCTCCATCATCTGTATATAAGGTAAAAGTGTCATAACAGAGGAGAATGGTGATATGAGGATTATACAGAGGTGAGACATCTCCATCATCTGTATAATAAGGTAAAAGTGTCAGTAACAGAGGAGAATGGTGATATGAGGTTATACAGAGGTGAGACATCTCCATCATCTGTATAATAAGGGAAAAGTGTCAGTAACAGAGGAGAATGGTGATATGAGGATTATACAGAGGTGAGAACATCTCATCATCTTATAATAAGGAAAAGTGTCAGTAACAGAGGAGAATGGTGATATGAGGATTATACAGAGGTGAGAACATCTCATCATCTGTATAATAAGGTAAAAGTGTCAGTAACAGAGGAGAATGGTGATATGAGGATTATACAGAGGTGAGAATCTCCATCATCTGTATAATAAGGTAAAAGTGTCAGTAACAGAGGAGAATGGTGATATGAGGATTATACAGAGCGCTCACTGAGCAGATCCTGATGATACTCACATGTGGCCTCTGTCACTGGAGCAGATGTCTGGCTGCTGCAGCTCCCACTGACTGTCTGTACAGTGACATTATATTCTCTGCCTGGTAGTAATCCGGTGAAATTCACTTGTAGACTAGTAGTGTGTATTGTGCTGGTGTTGGCCCCTGTTAGACTGACTGTATAATTATCCACTTTTCCATCTGGTTTTGTCCATGAGGCTCCGAGAACATTAACAGACTGATAATTATTCATGGTGATATTGGAGACTGTTAGTGGATCTAAAAGGAAAAAAAAAGGATAAAACGTATGAAATTTCTCTAAACTAAACAACCAAAAAACCCAGAAAACCATACACTAGTAGTTGAACTGAAGAAAAAAACTGGAATTAATTCAAATTTGCTGATCTAAATTATTCTTTGTGTTATAAAGACGACTAATGAAATCTTTAAAGGGTAATTGCTTTCACTCAACTATTCAGAATAAGGTGTCCTGAATGTACATGAGGAATTCCACTATTTCTGACCATTATGCAAATTATATTCTGTATTAAAACCATTTCCCCCTCTTGCATGATTTATCTGTAACTTGCAATCCACTGTTTGCAGGGAGCAGGAGACGAGCTGCAGTGCGATTTCCATAGATAGCTCAGCAAAATGAGGAGGCTTCTTGCTCTCAGAAATAACAGAGAAAATGTTGGTTTCAGCTGTCCTCCTGTATTCAGTCTTCCCGCACTGCACGGACTGCACTGGGCGGAGTGCAGGAAAGCAGGTTATCCAGCGATGAGAAGAAGGTAATAAGCCACGAAGGTGGGATGAATGAAACTTCACATTTATTATATGATTAAAAAACAGCAGTATGTGGTCAGATAGTCCATAGAAAGACACTCAGGGCTAAAAAAAACAACAACGCATTTTAGCTGTTAAATAACCTTACTCATGGACTATTTGACCTCATATTGATGTTTTTTAATCATGTAATAAATGTGAAGTTTTAGTGATCCCATCGTTGTGGCTAAGTACCTTCCTCGCATCGCTGGATACCCTGCTTTGCTTCGGGCTCCTCATTTATTTTTTAGCTCACATAGACAGAAGCTGCAGCAACATGAAGGACATTATATAGCAGAGCTCAGCTGTGTTGATCTGAATCGTGCTCTGAAGTTACTTGTTGCTAAGCTCTGCATGAAGATTTTCTCTCTGCTCCTTACCCCTCTCCTTTCCATAGTGGATAATGAGCTATGTCACATAACACATACAGTCTATTTGCTCTGAGCAAGAAGGACTTGAGCCGCTTTGTCAGAGTAGATGATGGGAGCAGGAGACAAAGTGGAGGGGAAGCAGTGTCAGGAGGAGAAGGAAGCTTATTCTCTGCTAAGATACATATTACAAATTTTCTTAGAACCATCTGCACTATTGATTTATGAACTGTTTGTTGAAAATTCAGTTCTGCTTTAAATTTAAGTAAAAGTAATGCTATGTAAATATAATTTTAGACTCCTCCATACACAATTATTTAACTTAATCTTGAAATAAGTATATTTTGGTTTTGCTCTTTGAGTAGCTGCTGTGACAGAGTTAAGGTAATTACATGAGGATACAGCAAAGAATAAGGAAGATTTTTATGGACAAGGGCAGCCTGTGTGGAGATAGAGGTCTTCTTTTAGGTGTTCCCAGATGAAGCATTACTATTGCAAAGTCTCCGGGGCATAATAAAACCACAAGCATGCTGAGTGACGATTTGGAAACATATGGCCACAGCAGCCTTTATTATACATGTTAACCATCATAACTAACCATTTCCTTTTTTGAGGTGATCCTGGATGGCCCTAAACCACCGGACAGCACCAGAATACTAATTCCCCAGTTAGCCCGCTTCAACTTGGGCTGACAAATATCACAGTGCTGTCCCTTTAAACTTTCCCAACTGTTCCCTGGGAACCGTCCCAACAAGAACTACCATAACAGGAACTAAAGGGTCCCCATTCCTCCATTGTGACCCTCCTACATTAGCCACGGCCATCCCTGACCTTCTCACCTCCACAACGATCAGGCATGACACCTTTCACCCGGGAGTCCCGCCAAAGCCTTGTGTACGCCCTCCTTCAAATTCAAAATCCACAAATCCAGTTTCAAGTCAATTAAATGAACAGTGTCATCTCGCAGGAAATCCGGCTCCGGAACTTCCAATTATCTGTGCGAACAGCCACTCCCCCTTGTCTCATCATGAACTGTGAGACCATCCTATTCACCCATCCCCTGGCTTAATTCAGTCTGTCTACCATCCTAGCGCTCCGCTAAACTCTTCTCCCCACCGTATCCGACCATACCAACACAACGTTAGCAAACAGATCAAAAATTCTCAACACATCGTGCTTTATGTCCCACACTAAGTCTCTGGCCAATCACACTCCAAGGTCATTTCCCCCAAGATGCAATACCAAAACATCCGGGGGCGGTCCAATTTTGTATGATAGTGGAGTTGGGGCAACAGCCCACTCCACAATGTGCCCCTGACCCTGATCCAATGAATGCTTGCTTCTTCACGCCGGAGGCCTAACAGTTTTCCAACAGTCTTCATATCCGCCCATACTGCGCCCCAGTGCACGAACGAGTGCCCAACAATCCAAATAACACACACATCCGTATCTGTAAAACATAAAATAACAACACTACAGACAACGAACAAACAAAATTATGGCTTTCTTGCCCACTATAATCTCACATACGACTTGTATCTATTGGATTCCCACTGATCAATTTGCTTCACTATGCTGTCCATCAAACCCCACCTAGCCACCTCCATAGCCCGCTTCTATTCTGAAGGAATGTAACGCAAACTCCTTATAATTCAAACCTAAACTCTTGAGCCTTCCTAAAATCTGCTATCAACTGAAACCTGGAGAGAGCCTTCCCGTCCTCAAGAATTTCGAAGGAGCCATGCACTATCCCCAACCTACAAACTAAATATTCCTGAACCCTAAAAACTGGAAATGCTCAAGAACCTGGAATTCCAAACAAAACAACATTCTTCCCTCTCCCCAGCTGGTCTGTTTTAGACCTCCATAAGAAACAGACCACCTGAAAGCACTCCACATCCCTGTACAACAAACCATCCTGAGACTCCACTGTCCTACTAACTCGCTAATCCTAAATGCCCAAAAAAAGTAAAGAAAATGCCACCTGAAACAACACCTCATACAAATCCAAACAGACCCCAGGTAGCGCATGTAAAATGGCACCCAACACAGAAACAGAAACTGGCAACCTCTTATCCCAAACTTTAAACTGTGCTCTACAGCCCCTCCATACCCACTGAAGTAAGAAGTCCTGTGTGAAATCCCCCACCTTCAACATCCGAAACCAAAATGACAAGCCAGCCATTTATTTATTTATTTTTTTTTTTGAAACACACGTACCTGACACCCCATTTAAGAAACAAGTGCCTATGAAATACAAGAGCAACGGCAATAAGTCCCCACTGGTCCCATCCCTATCCATAAGTCTACATTAATCTATCCATTCCCTCCAAGCCCCATCATATGCCAACCTCGGAGCTGTCCCTACCGAAATTAATATCAAGTCGCAAGCTACCCGGAAAACAGCCGAGACTTCACAAATCTCACGAGGTCAAATAAAACACAGAATATGTTACAGGACTGCAGGCATACCTGCTTAGGGAAACAAATGGAGTACATATCTTATCTAGATCAGGTAAGGCAGATGTGTGCCTGTAATCTCTCCCTCCCATCTTCTCATCTGTAGCTCCTAAATGAAACTGAAACCTGACAGGGAGAACACAGAGGGGAGGTAGGGACAGAAGGGAGGAGGGATGGGAGAGCTGCCTCAGAAGGAGTGAATAATAAATGAACTAGCCGGACTAACTGGCTGTGAAAGTAATGGAGACTACTAATGCACCAGCTGCCTGCAGGGTGTGAAAATTTTACATGTGACCCACCCCAGGGCCCTTGTGGTACCCGATCCCGGGCAGTTGCAGTGGGGGGATGTCACAGGTGGCTTGGCCGAGCCCATGGCCCTGCTGGTTGTTGAAAAATGACAAAAAGGGAAAAATAAAATAAAAAGTCTTGTGACGCCACCTACGGTACCTAGTAATGATACCAGCACTGCTTTCAGACCTCCAGGGTTGGTGATGCTGCAGCTAGATGATAATGCTCCCCGTAGGTAGAGCGGGGTCCCCAGGGTAGTGATGTAAAATAGGGATTTTTCACAAGGAGGTGGCTCTGCAGGCTGGCTGCTGACACAGTCTATATGTTGGGCAGGATCAGGGCTGTAAGAACTGAAACACACTGGAAGTTGTTTCCATACCTTTTACTGATGTTGCTGCAAGGTAACGTCCAGGGTACAATCCAGGTGATCGGGAGGCACTTCAGGATTTCCACACCCAATGAGTTGTGAGGCCTCCTTGTCCTTGTGTGTGCGCTTAAGTCCTGGCCTGCCTGAAATCTGGCCTGACCTCTCAGGTGTCTCTCACTTGAGAACCCTCTGCTGGCTGCCGCGGTCTCTCCTGCGGTTCCTGGCTCTTGTGGTTGCTGTGCTACAAGTGTCCCAGAAGACTTAAGTCTCCTTGGTTGACCGGTGTTTTCTGCTGGGGCTAAATAATCCCTAGCAGACTCGGACTCCGGTGTCCGGGTTGCTTCCTGGGGTGAACTGGTATGTTTCCTCTGCCCCCAGTCTGTTCCTCGCCTTGCCTCCGATCCTCACTCTTGGGCCCCTGCACTGACTAGGCTTCCCTCTGGTACAGACCTAGCGCGGCTCCGTTCACTAGGATGTCTTCACAGTCCTCCCTGGAACTGCAATGCCTAACGCCTCCCCCGGGCCTGAATTTAAAGAGGACCTTGCCTCAAGGCGGCAAATAGAGCTCCCCCTTCAGGTCTGGGGTGGAAGGTGTTGCATGTGTAGGGTACCTGATGTGGAAATCCCTCTGTGCCCTAGGTGGTCCTGTGGCTACCCATACCGCAGGGTGCCACACATGTTTTTAAAAGGTATGTCCAGGCACTATTCAGTGGTAATGATAGTATCATACTGAAAAATGACCTGACAGAGTGTCTTTAAATCATCCAAGGAGGACTGGGAAGGAAGTCTTAGAGTCCAGAAACAGATGGAGAGCAAATTACCAAAGTTCAGAAGTCCACAACAGTCTTGTTCTCAGCATCTATTTAAACGTAGGATGCAACAGTGCAACAACCAATTTACGTGACAGCAAAAGCAGGTGAAACAAGATCCGTAGCAAAGGGAGTAGCACGAGCAGCCAGAAGCAGAAGGAACGCTGGCACAGGTGTAAGTAGCAGAACCTCTGAAGAGCAGCAATCAGGAGATTAAGACAGGTTTTGCAGGAGTAGGCAGAGAACTTGACAACCCACTAGGAACAGGAAACCAGACAGAATACTCTAGTACTGACTAGAGGCTGGGGTGGGGTTTATAAAGGCAGGAATACAAAAGGCACATAAGGCAAAGGACACATTCTTGGAAGAGGGCAATAATGCCCAAAAGGTAATCAAAATATTCAGAGTCCTGACACCAATCAACATGCGGGGAAAGATGGAGTATTGTAACTGAAGGGGTGGAAAGGTGTACCTGAGCCCCCTCATTTACATATGTAATAAAATGTTGTGTTTTTCTATAAAACACATTTACTAAAATCTAAACCACATGTGTGATTTTAATAGGACTATGTTTCCTATATGAAGGCCTAAATAGTTCAATTTCTGTTTTGGGGTAACAGACTTTCTTTAATTCATTATCTATGAATGTAATCAGCAGTGTGAGAAATAGTAATATTTCTGTGCATTAATATCGAGCGCGTAACACTATTTGTGCTTTTGTATTACGAATTTCAGTTACTGTAAACTGGCTATAAATATTCCACAAAAATGCTAAGAGGAGTTTCATCCTGCTGTAAAATATGGACTGTAGCATCTGTTTCTAGACGTAATTTACCTTAACTTTTATATTTACCCCCACTTATGTTTAAAATTAACACTTTAGCCCCAATTCATGAAGATTAATGTTTTGATGAAGATTGTGTTGTAATATGAGGAGACAGATTGATTCATTCACATCTTGATGAATTTGGAGCATCTTTTGCGAAGAGGCACAACTGCAGGAAATAATACTCCAGCCAGGGACTAGAACACATTTCTGTTGTAATTTATGCCACTTTTGTGAGGTAATTATGATATACCGTATTTTTCGCATTATAAGACGCACTTTTGTTCCCCCAAATTTTGGGGGAAAGTGGGGGGTGCGTCTTATAATCCGAATATACTGATAATGTACTGCAAGGCTCAGGGGAGGTGGGAGCAGCTCTGGAGCCTGTCCGGGGGCTGAAGCGGGCTGGTGGAGGCTGCAGGAGATCTCCTGCTCCCGCTCATATAATATGCATGCCGCTCTCCATCACTGTGGTGCTGAAACCGCACC
The DNA here is from genome assembly GCA_033576535.1 of Allobates femoralis. Classification (NCBI taxonomy): domain Eukaryota; kingdom Metazoa; phylum Chordata; class Amphibia; order Anura; family Aromobatidae; genus Allobates; species Allobates femoralis. The sequence goes on along the minus strand of JARQOC010000010.1, from coordinate 51,941,352 downwards.
GCGGTGATGGGCTGGGGGAGCGGCGCATATTATATGTGCCTGCGCCCCCTCAGTGATGACACATGCCCCCCCCCATGTGTTAGATATGGCCCCCATGCTGTTGCTGCCCATAGTAAAATAAAAAAGCTTTACTTAACTCCTCCAGCGCTGATCTCCCAGTGTCTCCCCGGTCTCCCTGCTGCTGCTGTGATTGGGCATGCAGAGATTATGACACTCTCTGCTGTGCCGATCACATGTCCGGCACCGAGATCCAGGAAGTGGAGGAGTGCAGCAGCCTCGTCTCTGTGTGCCCGATCACAGCAGCACGGAGGGAGACACTAAGAGATCAGCGCTGGAGGAGGTAAGTAAAGAGTTTTTTTATTTTACTATGGGCAGCAGCATGGGGGCCATATCTAACATGGGGGGGCATGTGCCATATATAGGGGACGTGTGCCATACATAGGGGACGCGTGCCATGCAATAGGGGACGTGTGCCATGCAATAGGGGATGCGTGCCATCAGTAGGGGACGTGTGCCAGCACAAGGGGGCTATATCCAATATAAGGGGTCCATATCCAGATTAACGGGGCTAATTTTAGGATGGGGGGCTATATCCCAGGAAGAGGGACAATGTACCAGGATGAGGGGGCTATGAGGGACATATACCCTATATGATTTGTTAGACGGACACTGGCATTATAAGACAGACCCCATTTCACATGAAAATTTTTTTTTCTCTTTTCCTTCACCAAATTTGGGGGTGCGTCTTATAATCAGGTGCGTCTTATAAAGTGAAAAATACGGTAATTGCTGGCTCAGCTCCGCCATGCCATTTTATCAATGTCCTCAATACACTTTTAAAAAAGCTAAAGAAACTGTCTGGGACTGGGAATAAAAAACATCCAAAGTTAAAAAAATGTGCAATTAAGAGTTTTGGAAAAACTTTGTGACATTTAAAACAGTTTTCCACCACAATTCTGGTAAAAAGTGTATGATGAAGCGGAGCCTTAACGTGTAACTGACGTTTAAATTTTTATCTAATAATAATGTAGAGCAAGTGATTTTAATAGACTTTCAAATTTACTTCATAAGTGAAATCTGGAAGAAAACCATTCATAAACCTCTTAGAAGATGCCCCACTAGGGTGTTTATAAACCTCACATATAAGGGAGGGGGGGGGTGACTTGGTACAGATCAGTGTATAGTCAGTTTACCTCAGATAAAGGACTCCAGGCTGTCAGCACAGAGCTACTGTGATCTATTTCCATTCACATGCTCCCTGCGAATAGCTGATGGCCACCACACAGCTAGCTGATAACACAGAGCAGAGCGATGTGAATGCAGGAGATGACTCACAGCAGCTGTGCTGACAGCCTGGAGCTCCCTGTCCCTAAAGTGATCTGATACACTTATCAACTGAGAAAGCTGTGTAGGCCCCACCCCCTCCACCCTAATATGGTTATATGGCCATATTCAGTGTGTGGAGCTTGAAGACTGTTCTCAGTGAGAATGAGCATATTGATGCTTCGAATAGTGGGGTCGTCTTGTGAAAGGTTTATGAATGGTTTTCTACCAGATTTCTCTTATTCAGTATATTTAAAAGTTTATTTAAATCAATTGCTCTACAATATTATTAAATAAGAATTTAAACGTTGGTTACACTTTAATTACCATTTTGTTTTCACCAGATCCCCATTTATGTATCGTTCACAAGTTGCCATAAAATCCACGTTAAAATATCACAATTCAAGTAGAGTTTTTTTGCTCACATAAAAAAAAAATATATATCTAACCATGTCAGATTTATTATAAAGATCACTAGCAACTTCTTTCTTCAATAGATTTCATCATTACTGATGGATAATGCATGGCATCATGGAGCTCTAGCACCAAGTGTCTTGATAAATTACAGTTTTAACCACTCCGTCCTCACCTGTGCAGGTCGTATTAGACACCGGGTCGGATTCAGTGATGTTGTCACCAGCTCTTGTATAGACCAGGAATGTATATGTTTCTCCTGGTGTCAGATTCATTATTGTCGCTGATTCACTTGTCACTATTGTATTATTTATCATTGTGGATGATGAGTTGAATGTCTTCACTCTGTAGCTGTAAGACGACTGATACTCATCAGGTTGACCCCACGTCAGAGACACAGAGTATGAAGTCATAGCCCCGATCTGCAGAGATTTCACTGATATCGGTTCTAAATGAGGAAAAAGGTAAACAAAAATTTACAGAAATCACAAACATAACTTGTCACTGCAGCTATTTATTGTGGGGAAAAAAGTGAAAATAAAATGATCATCTTGGGCATTTACCCAATTTGTGTTTATACCTTAATATAAATGCTGGCTTTAAACAAGACGTCTCATCTCTGTTTCCAGCTGGCTCTTCTAACTACAGTTGTGGCCAAAAGTATTGACACCCCTGCAATTCTGTCAGATAATACTCAGTTTCTTCCTGAAAATGAATGCAATCACAAATTCTTTGGTATTATTATGTTCATTTAATTTGTCTTCAATGAAAAAACACAAAAAGAATTGTCCTAAAGCCAAATTGGATATAGTTCCACAGCAAACATAAAAAAGGGGGTGGACAAAAGTATTGGAACTGTTAGAAAAATCATGTGATGCTTCTCTAATTTATGTAATTAACAGCACATGTAACTTACCTGTGGCACCTAACAAGTGTTGGCAATAACTTAATCACACTTGCAGCCAGTTGACATGGATTAAAGTTGACTCAACCTCTGTCCTGTGTCCTTGTGTGTACCACATTGAGCATGGAGAAAAGAAAGAAGACCAAAGAACTGTCTGAGCACTTGAGAAACCAAATTGTGAGAAACATGAGCAATCTCAAGGCTACAAGTCCCTCTCCAAAGACCTGAATGTTCCTGTGTCTACCGTGCGCAGTGTCATCAAGAAGTTTAAAGCCCATGGCACCCTGGCTAACCTCCCTAGATGTGGACGGAAAAGAAAAATTGACAAGAGATTTCAACGCAAGATTGTGCGGATGGTGGATAAAGAACCTCAACTAACATCCAAACAAGTTCAAGCTGCCCTGCAGTCCGAGGTTACAACAGTGTCAACCCGTACTCTCCGTCGGTGTCTGAATGAAAAGGGACTGTATGGTAGGAGACACAGGAAGACCCCACTTCTTACCCAGAGACATAAAAAAGCCAGGCTGGAGTTTGCCTAAACTTACCTGAGAAAACGTTTTGGAAGAATGTTCTCTGGTCAGATGAGACAAAAGTAGAGCTTTTTGGGCAAAGGCATCAACATAGAGTTTACAGGAGAAAAAAAAATAAGCATTCAAAGAAAAGAAAACGGTCCCTACAATCAAACATGGCGGAGGTTCCCTGATGTTTTGGGGTTGCTTTGCTGCCTCTGGCACTGGACTGCTTGACCGTGTGCATGGCATTATGAAGTCTGAAGACTACCAACAAAGTTTGCAGCATAATGTAGGGCCCAGTGTGAGAAAGCTGGGTCTCCCTCAGAGGTCATGGGTCTTCCAGCAGGACAATGACCCAAAACACACTTCAAAAAGCACTAGAAAATGGTTTGAGAGAAAGCACTGGAGACTTCTTAGGTGGCCAGCAATGAGTCCAGACCTGAATCCCTGTGGAGAGATCTAAAAATGGCAGTTTGGAGAAGGCACCCTTCAAATATCAGGGACCTGGAGCAGATTGCCAAAGAAGAATGGTCTAAAATTCCAGCAGAGCATTGTAAGAAACTCATTGATGGTTACCGGAAGCGGTTGATCGCAGTTATTTTGGCTAAAGGTTGTGCAACCAAGTATTAGGCTGAGGGTGCCAATACTTTTATCTGGCCCATTTTTGGAGTTTTTGTGTGAAATGATCATTGTTTTGCTTTTTGCTTCATTCTCTTTTGTGTTTTTCCATTTAAGACAAATTAAATGAAGATAATAATACCAAAGAATTTGTGATTGCAATCATTTTCAGGAAGAAACTGAGTATTATCTGACAGAATTGCAGGGGTGTCAATACTTTTGGCCACAACTGTATGTTTTTACTGAAACTTAAGTATTTAATAGAAAAATACACCAGGCTCTGGTCAGGCCGGGTTAGACTCATTATTTCCCCAGTAGTATGACTCAAGTAATTTAGTAATACATTTTTTCTTATCCATTTCATCAATAGGAGCCCAGTTACAGGGGAGTATGCACATTGAGAGAGAGCAGACAACAGAAGTAGTTATAAACCACTTCTGCCTATTTCTTGGGTGCCTTGGTTGAGTGTGACACTCAGGGAATGGACATGCTCCTACTCGATCGCAGGTACTTGAGGCTTTAAAGGTGTTTTCTGGTCAGAACATATTGATGACCTATTTATGGGAAATGTCATCGATATCAGATGGGAGGGGCTGCTGATTATTTATCTTGGGTCAGCCAGAAGTAAAAACATTGAACAGAGCTCTTTAATGTTTACAACAAAAACAGGAAGTTTAAAAAAAATAAATCAGTTTTATTTAAAACATGACATTAGAAAAATACAAAAAACGCAGCTGAAAAAAATTCTATAAAAAATGCACTTAAAACAATAATAAAATGCAAGTAACAAAATTTAGCTAATCAGTGAGGAAATTCTGCAGAAAATCTGCAACATCAAACTGCATCAAATCTTCATCATAGAAGCTTAGCCTAAAAGAGCCAAGAATGCTAATAATACTAAGGATAAAGTAAATGTACGGTAAAACATATTGGGATGGTCAAATGCATACAATAAAAAATATGTATCGTCACTAATACAATAGGTGGAACGTGAAGGTTGAATTAACAATTAACTAAATATAAGTGTACTGTTGAAAGAGACAAATATCAGATATGTAATTATACTGTATCATTACCTAATGGCAGTAATGAAAGTAGTGAATGTCTTAGGAAAGACTAAATGATTAAAAGGATTCAGATATTAGCAACAAATGTGTTATCCTAGACTCTGAGGCCGGCCTGTAGGATCACAAAGGCTGCACTGAATTTGATGGATATAGAGATACCCATACAACGCACCGCAAATAATAATAGACTACAGGGGCCAATGATTAGGTGTGACATTATTTATAATGTAGTGTTTCTGTTAGCAGTAAAGGTAACAGAAGTAACAATTGTGAGGAGCATTCATAGTATAGTCCATGCTTTAATTTTCTTCAGAAGCCTGGTCCTTTCTGTCCTCTGTTCCCACACCCTCCATGCACTCAGTAGCACTTTGTATCTGGACATCAACAGACGCTGGCTGGTTCATGCAGTGTTAGTAAAATGCCCTTATTTATTATAATCATGGCTGGACCTTACAATATAAGTACTTTTTACCTTTTTTATAATCCCCATTTCCTTACAGATTGTAAGATCTTGTGATCAGAGCCTGCACTCCTCGTTTAAGTTCTTAATTACCTGTTACTGTATGTTGCCTGCTTTTGTTTCTACATCTACTCTCACATTTGTAAAGTCCAATATAAATAAACTGGTGTTGGCCTTCAAGGGAATCTGTCAGGTCAAAATCCATATGTAAAGGCCCCGTCTCACACTTCAATGTGTCGGCGAACCGACCAACAATCCGACTTGACCTAGATCGTTAGAACGACGTTCAATGATCGCTAGTGAAATGTGACATGTATAGATATCGTTAACGACGCTGCAATGATTCCACGACAAGTTAACGATACTTGCGGCCGTTAGCTCGTCTACGTCCTTTAGTTCAGAATAGGCAAGGTCGTTAATGACATAGTTATTGAGGTGGCACACACACCCATGCTGCAGGTTGAACGAACACTCATCGCTTGGTTTAAGGTCCGGTTCACTAACCTCCCATCAACGATCTGCCCGATTATCGTTGATAGTTTGTACATGTCACACTGAATGACCTTGTTACGATGTCGTTAGAACGACTGGAAACCCGTGATGTACTAAAGATATCGTTAACAATATCGTAGTGTGAGACGGGGCCTTAACTGCTATCATTTTCTAATTCCTCTGGTGAAGCTATGGTGAATTCATGTATTTCTTTTATTAAAACTCTCCCCATCCTCTGTAAACTGCAAATAAAGGTATTCATTCCATCTGTTAATCACAGTGAGTGATCACTTACTTCTCTGCTGCACACTCCCCAAGGAATTCATATAGTGACATCACTGCCCTTCTCTGTAAGCATACAACCAAAGCAGTGGAAGTCAATCACATGGTGGGGGGGACTGTATCCTTCTGTCTCTGCTCTCCTTGTATGCAGCAAAACAAATGTTCAAATAAACACACAATCTGTCACAGACAGCACGGTTTCTGTTCAGAGCAACAAATGGAGATTACCTTGCCTAAGATGATCTACCTGATATGTGTCTGCCATCTCTTCCCTCCCCTTCACATGAGAAGCATTGTGCAGGATAGCAAAATGAAAATGAAACTTGCAGTGAGGCAGAGCAAACGGGGCAGGAAAAGCTACCCTGGGAAGGAGTGAATAATAAGTGAACATTTACATGCCGCAGACTACTCAGCAGTAAACGTAATAAGCTGGACTAGTAAAGCTAGCTGCCTGCTGGGTGTGAGGATGCTTATAGCAAGAGAACTACAAAGGGTACAGTAATGATTTTTTTCTGAAAGGTCTGCCTGAACACCTTTCAAGGTTACTATTAGAATCATATTGAAAAATGACCTAACAGAGTCCCTTTCATTCTATATTGTGTTCTTCCCAAGAATCTAGGATGTTACAATGTATTGCATAGTATGTTGCATAGGATAACACCCAGTGTGCCAATGACCACTGGTACCACAGCTGCTGGTTTGTGCCATAGACTTCATTTTGATTTTTAGTTCTTGATGTTTTAAAGAATTCTTAATTGTATTCCATAAAGGGGTGATCTGAAGGCCAAAGAACTTTTGTTATCTAAATCCCTATCTATTTAGTGCTGTAATGTAAACTATTTTCTAATATGTTTGCATTAAATACTTTGATCCTTCCCTCCCTACACGATCTAACTATTGTATTTTTTCCTGGTTTCTTTTTGATTACTCTTCATTTGAGAATCCCAGTGCATGCTGCAGTACAGAAACAAAGCATTATAACGGGGCAGAGGCGGCAGTCACTGCTATATGTAACTATAATGAGCCCAGCCCCTGAAATGAGTGTCACTGATGATGCTTTGTTTCAGGGAGGGGGGCAGGGGTGTGACAGTGACCACAGCCTCTGCCCCTGATGACGCTTTGTTTCAGTATCTTGACATGCACTGGGATTCTCAAATGAAGAGTCATCAAAAAGGAACTAGGAAAAAAAATACAATAGCAGTTAGATTGTGTGCAGAGGGAAGAAAAGAGTATTTTTAATGCAAGAATATTAGAAAATAGTTTACATTTCGGCATTAGATAGGGATTTAGATGAAAAGTTCTTTATCCTTTAGACCACCCCTCTAACCCTGCTATCTCCAGGTATATTAATAATTAATATTTTTATTAATACTAGTGCAGGAGTTAATGCCCTCACACACATGAAGTTGAATTTTAGGTCTGGTCCTTTTGATCTCGGTGAGATAAGGGGACAGAGGAGTCCGGCAACAGTTCTATCAGGAGCACTCTGCTGAGCAGAGCGTCCTCTGTATGGGGAGTCAGAAGAGAGCTGTGGGATAACCAGGGGAGGACATATCAGTGGTGCAACCTGTGCAGGCGCACAGGGGCCCAAGAGGTTAGGGGGCCCACTTCTACATCCAAACCAGGTGCAATTGTGTATTTTGATGAGCTAGTATTGCAAATAGGCCCAGAAAACTATTCTTGCACAGGGGCCCTCTTTTGGCTGTGTCCGGGCTATTACTGGAGATGGATTTGCTCTTGGCTCCCCACACAGCAGCTCCTAAGTTCTGAAAAGTCATGGGAGAGCAAACACTGCACAGATCAACTAAGCCATCTGTACAAATGTCTGTATTATTTGCTCACCGTCACATTGTATACAAATCTACAAGATTTGATTGTTCACTGAGCAGAAAATGGATCATGTACAGTCTATGCCAGGATCTTTGACAAGCACTGGACTCAGGTTCTCCTGCTTTCTCCATTTGGACTATTAGCTGGACTAGCAAGTTACACATTACTTTAAGTTAAAAAAATGTGCATCTAATAGTGCAAAAATAATACATATATTCCTGACATCTGCATATATTGAACTATACGTTTAGGTAAGTGTTAGTCTAAATATCTAAACTTTGATATAAAATATTAGCAATAGTTCACTTGTTTAAAAAAAACTCCAAAGACACAATGATAAGAAAATGTAAATTGTGAGCCCCAATGGGGACAGTAATGATGATGTCTGTAAACTGCTGTGGAATTAATGGCGCTATATAAGAGAGTGAAATATATAAACACATAGAACCTACTTGTATAGACCGATGTGGTGACCGGAGAGCTCTGATACCCCCGGACCCCGACTGTTACCAGAGATATGGAGTAATTAGTCCCAGATATCAGGCTCTGGAGGGTGACATTTGTTGTGGGACTTGTCACAGATAAGTTAGTTGATGGAGATATCCCATAGCTTATATTATATGACTTATTCACACCGGTCAAATTTACTGGCTCCAACCAAGATAATGTCAGGTTCCTTGTTGTAATTGTGTTATTGGATAATGTTCCAGGTGGTGTTGGATCTGCAGAAAAAGACAGAAATACAAAGAGGTGAGAACATCTCCATCATCTGTATAATAAGGTAAAAGTGTCAGTAACAGAGGAGAATGGTGATATGAGGATTATACAGAGAGGTGAGGACATCTCCATCATCTGTATAATAAGGTAAAAGTGTCAGTAACAGAGGAGAATGGTGATATGAGGATTATACATAGAGGTGAGGACATCTCCATCATCTGTATAATAAGGTAAAAGTGTCAGTAACAGAGGAGAATGGTGATATGAGGATTATACAGAGGTGAGAACATCTCCATCATCTGTATAATAAGGTAAAAGTGTCAGTAACAGAGGAGAATGGTGATATGAGGATTATACAGAGGTGAGGACATCTCCATCATCTGTATAATAAGGTAAAAGTGTCAGTAACAGAGGAGAATGGTGATATGAGGATTATACAGAGAGGTGAGGACATCTCCATCATCTGTATAATAAGGTAAAAGTGTCAGTAACAGAGGAGAATGGTGATATGAGGATTATACAGAGCGCTCACTGAGCAGATCCTGATGATACTCACATGTGGCCTCTGTCACTGGAGCAGATGTCTGGCTGCTGCAGCTCCCACTGACTGTCTGTACAGTGACATTATATTCTCTGCCTGGTAGTAATCCGGTGAAATTCACTTGTAGACTAGTAGTGTGTATTGTGCTGGTGTTGGCTCCTGTTAGACTGACTGTATAATTATCCACTTTTCCTGCTGGTTTTGTCCATGAGGCTCCAAGAACATTAATTGACTGGTAATTATTCATGGTGATATTGGAGACTGTTAGTGGAACTAAAAGGAAAAAAAAAAGGATAAAACGTATGAAATTCTCTAAACCAAACAACCAAAAAACCCAGAAAACCATACACTAGTAGTTGAACTGAAGAAAAAAACTGTAATCAATTCAAATTTGCTGATCTAAATTATTCTTTGGGTTATAAAGACGACTAATGAAATCTTTAAAGGGTAATTGCTTTCACTCAACTATTCAGAATAAGATGTCCTGAATGTACATGAGGAATACCACTATTTCTGGCCATTATGTGATTTATATTCTGCATTAAAACCATTTCCCCCTCTGCATGATTTATCTGTAACTTGCAATCCACTGTTTGCAGGGTGCAGGACACGAGCTGCAGTGCGATTTCCCATATATAGTTCAGCAAAATGAGGAGGCTTCCTGCTCTTCAGAAATAACAGAGAAAATGTTGGTTTCAGTTGTCCTCCTGTATTCAGTCTTCCTGCACTGCACGGACTGCACTGGGCGGAGAGCAGGAAAGCAGGCTATCCAGCGATACGAAGAAAGTAATAAGCCACAAAGGTGGGATGAATGAAACTTCACATTTATTATATGATTAAAAAACAGAAGTATGTGGTCAGATAGTCCATAGAAAGACACTCAGGGCTAAAAAAAACCAAAAAAAACAACAACGCATTTTTGCTGTTAAATAACCTTACTCATGGACTATTTGACCTCATATTGATGTTTTTTAATCATGTAATAAATGTGAAGTTTTAGTGATCCCATCGTTGTGACTAAGTACCTTCCTTGCATCGCTGGATACCCTGCTTTGCTTTGGGCTCCTCATTTATTTTTTAGCTCAAATAGACAGAAGCTGCAGCAACATGAAGGACATTATATAGCAGAGCTCAGCTGTGTTGATCTGAATCGTGCTCTGAAGTTACTTGTTGCTAAGCTCTGCATGAAGATTTTCTCTCTGCTCCTTACCCCTCTCCTTTCCATAGTGGATAATGAGCTATGTCACATAACACATACAGTCTATTTGCTCTGAGCAAGAAGGACTTGAGCCGCTTTGTCAGAGTAGATGATGGGAGCAGGAGACAAAGGGGAGGGGAAGCAGTGTCAGGAGGAGAAGGAAGCTTATTCTCTGCTAAGATACATATTACAAATTTTCTTAGAACCATCTGCACTATTGATTTATGAACTGTTTGTTGAAAATTCAGTTCTGCTTTAAATTTAAGTAAAAGTAATGCTATGTAAATATAATTTTAGACTCCTCCATACACAATTATTTAACTTAATCTTGAAATAAGTATATTTTGGTTTTGCTCTTTGAGTAGCTGCTGTGACAGAGTTAAGGTAATTACATGAGGATACAGCAAAGAATAAGGAAGATTTTTATGGACAAGGGCAGCCTGTGTGGAGATAGAGGTCTTCTTTTAGGTGTTCCTAGATGAAGCATTACTATTGCAAAGTCTCCGGGGCATAATAAAACCACAAGCATGCTGAGTGACGATTTGGAAACATATGGCCACAGCAGCCTTTATTATACATGTTAACCATCATAACTAACCATTTCCTTTTTTGAGGTGATCCTGGATGGCCCTAAACCACCGGACAGCACCAGAATACTAATTCCCCAGTTAGCCCGCTTCAACTTGGGCTGACAAATATCACAGTGCTGTCCCTTTAAACTTTCCCAACTGTTCCCTGGGAACCGTCCCAACAAGAACTACCATAACAGGAACTAAAGGGTCCCCATTCCTCCATTGTGACCCTCCTACATTAGCCACGGCCATCCCTGACCTTCTCACCTCCACAACGATCAGGCATGACACCTTTCACCCGGGAGTCCCGCCAAAGCCTTGTGTACGCCCTCCTTCAAATTCAAAATCCACAAATCCAGTTTCAAGTCAATTAAATGAACAGTGTCATCTCGCAGGAAATCCGGCTCCGGAACTTCCAATTATCTGTGCGAACAGCCACTCCCCCTTGTCTCATCATGAACTGTGAGACCATCCTATTCACCCATCCCCTGGCTTAATTCAGTCTGTCTACCATCCTAGCGCTCCGCTAAACTCTTCTCCCCACCGTATCCGACCATACCAACACAACGTTAGCAAACAGATCAAAAATTCTCAACACATCGTGCTTTATGTCCCACACTAAGTCTCTGGCCAATCACACTCCAAGGTCATTTCCCCCAAGATGCAATACCAAAACATCCGGGGGCGGTCCAATTTTGTATGATAGTGGAGTTGGGGCAACAGCCCACTCCACAATGTGCCCCTGACCCTGATCCAATGAATGCTTGCTTCTTCACGCCGGAGGCCTAACAGTTTTCCAACAGTCTTCATATCCGCCCATACTGCGCCCCAGTGCACGAACGAGTGCCCAACAATCCAAATAACACACACATCCGTATCTGTAAAACATAAAATAACAACACTACAGACAACGAACAAACAAAATTATGGCTTTCTTGCCCACTATAATCTCACATACGACTTGTATCTATTGGATTCCCACTGATCAATTTGCTTCACTATGCTGTCCATCAAACCCCACCTAGCCACCTCCATAGCCCGCTTCTATTCTGAAGGAATGTAACGCAAACTCCTTATAATTCAAACCTAAACTCTTGAGCCTTCCTAAAATCTGCTATCAACTGAAACCTGGAGAGAGCCTTCCCGTCCTCAAGAATTTCGAAGGAGCCATGCACTATCCCCAACCTACAAACTAAATATTCCTGAACCCTAAAAACTGGAAATGCTCAAGAACCTGGAATTCCAAACAAAACAACCTTCTTCCCTCTCCCCAGCTGGTCTGTTTTAGACCTCCATAAGAAACAGACCACCTGAAAGCACTCCACATCCCTGTACAACAAACCATCCTGAGACTCCACTGTCCTACTAACTCGCTAATCCTAAATGCCCAAAAAAAGTAAAGAAAATGCCACCTGAAACAACACCTCATACAAATCCAAACAGACCCCAGGTAGCGCATGTAAAATGGCACCCAACACAGAAACAGAAACTGGCAACCTCTTATCCCAAACTTTAAACTGTGCTCTACAGCCCCTCCATACCCACTGAAGTAAGAAGTCCTGTGTGAAATCCCCCACCTTCAACATCCGAAACCAAAATGACAAGCCAGCCATTTATTTATTTATTTTTTTTTTTTTAAACACACGTACCTGACACCCCATTTAAGAAACAAGTGCCTATGAAATACAAGAGCAACGGCAATAAGTCCCCACTGGTCCCATCCCTATCCATAAGTCTACATTAATCTATCCATTCCCTCCAAGCCCCATCATATGCCAACCTCGGAGCTGTCCCTACCGAAAATAATATCAAGTCGCAAGCTACCCGGAAAACAGCCGAGACTTCACAAATCTCACGAGGTCAAATAAAACACAGAATATGTTACAGGACTGCAGGCATACCTGCTTAGGGAAACAAATGGAGTACATATCTTATCTAGATCAGGTAAGGCAGATGTGTGCCTGTAATCTCTCCCTCCCATCTTCTCATCTGTAGCTCCTAAATGAAACTGAAACCTGACAGAGAGAACACAGAGGGGAGGTAGGGACGGAAGGGAGGAGGGATGGGAGAGCTGCCTCAGAAGGAGTGAATAATAAATGAACTAGCCGGACTAACTGGCTGTGAAAGTAATGGAGACTACTAATGCACCAGCTGCCTGCAGGGTGTGAAAATTTTACATGTGACCCACCCCAGGGCCCTTGGGGTACCCGATCCCGGGCAGTTGCAGTGGGGGGATGTCACAGGTGGCTTGGCCGAGCCCATGGCCCTGCTGGTTGTTGAAAAATGACAAAAAGGGAAAAATAAAATAAAAAGTCTTGTGACGCCACCTACGGTACCTAGTAATGATACCAGCACTGCTTTCAGACCTCCAGGGTTGGTGATGCTGCAGCTAGATGATAATGCTCCCCGTAGGTAGAGCGGGGTCCCCAGGGTAGTGATGTAAAATAGGGATTTTTCACAAGGAGGTGGCTCTGCAGGCTGGCTGCTGACACAGTCTATATGTTGGGCAGGATCAGGGCAGTAAGAACTGAAACCACATGGAAGTTGTTTCCATACCTTTTACTGATGTTGCTGCAAGGTAACGTCCAGGGTACAATCCAGGTGATCGGGAGGCACTTCAGGATTTCCACACCCAATGAGTTGTGAGGCCTCCTTGTCCTTGTGTGTGCGCTTAAGTCCTGGCCTGCCTGAAATCTGGCCTGACCTCTCAGGTGTCTCTCACTTGAGAACCCTCTGCTGGCTGCCGCGGTCTCTCCTGCGGTTCCTGGCTCTTGTGGTTGCTGTGCTACAAGTGTCCCAGAAGACTTAAGTCTCCTTGGTTGACCGGTGTTTTCTGCTGGGGCTAAATAATCCCTAGCAGACTCGGACTCCGGTGTCCGGGTTGCTTCCTGGGGTGAACTGGTATGTTTCCTCTGCCCCCAGTCTGTTCCTCGCCTTGCCTCCGATCCTCACTCTTGGGCCCCTGCACTGACTAGGCTTCCCTCTGGTACAGACCTAGCGCGGCTCCGTTCACTAGGATGTCTTCACAGTCCTCCCTGGAACTGCAATGCCTAACGCCTCCCCCGGGCCTGAATTTAAAGAGGACCTTGCCTCAAGGCGGCAAATAGAGCTCCCCCTTCAGGTCTGGGGTGGAAGGTGTTGCATGTGTAGGGTACCTGATGTGGAAATCCCTCTGTGCCCTAGGTGGTCCTGTGGCTACCCATACCGCAGGGTGCCACACATGTTTTTAAAAGGTATGTCCAGGCACTATTCAGTGGTAATGATAGTATCATACTGAAAAATGACCTGACAGAGTGTCTTTAAATCATCCAAGGAGGACTGGGAAGGAAGTCTTAGAGTCCAGAAACAGATGGAGAGCAAATTACCAAAGTTCAGAAGTCCACAACAGTCTTGTTCTCAGCATCTATTTAAACGTAGGATGCAACAGTGCAACAACCAATTTACGTGACAGCAAAAGCAGGTGAAACAAGATCCGTAGCAAAGGGAGTAGCACGAGCAGCCAGAAGCAGAAGGAACGCTGGCACAGGTGTAAGTAGCAGAACCTCTGAAGAGCAGCAATCAGGAGATTAAGACAGGTTTTGCAGGAGTAGGCAGAGAACTTGACAACCCACTAGGAACAGGAAACCAGACAGAATACTCTAGTACTGACTAGAGGCTGGGGTGGGGTTTATAAAGGCAGGAATACAAAAGGCACATAAAGGCAAAGGACACATTCTTGGAAGAGGGCAATAATGCCCAAAAGGTAATCAAAATATTCAGAGTCCTGACACCAATCAACATGCGGGGAAAGATGGAGTATTGTAACTGAAGGGGTGGAAAGGTGTACCTGAGCCCCCTCATTTACATATGTAATAAAATGTTGTGTTTTTCTATAAAACACATTTACTAAAATCTAAACCACATGTGTGATTTTAATAGGACTATGTTTCCTATATGAAGGCCTAAATAGTTCAATTTCTGTTTTGGGGTAACAGACTTTCTTTAATTCATTATCTATGAATGTAATCAGCAGGGTGAGAAATAGTAATATTTCTGTGCATTAATATCGAGCGCGTAACACTATTTGTGCTTTTGTATTACGAATTTCAGTTACTGTAAACTGGCTATAAATATTCCACAAAAATGCTAAGAGGAGTTTCATCCTGCTGTAAAATATGGACTGTAGCATCTGTTTCTAGACGTAATTTACCTTAACTTTTATATTTACCCCCACTTATGTTTAAAATTAACACTTTAGCCCCAATTCATGAAGATTAATGTTTTGATGAAGATTGTGTTGTAATATGAGGAGACAGATTGATTCATTCACATCTTGATGAATTTGGAGCATCTTTTGCGAAGAGGCACAACTGCAGGAAATAATACTCCAGCCAGGGACTAGAACACATTTCTGTTGTAATTTATGCCACTTTTGTGAGGTAATTATGATATACCGTATTTTTCGCATTATAAGACGCACTTTTGTTCCCCCAAATTTTGGGGGAAAGTGGGGGTGCGTCTTATAATCCGAATATACTGATAATGTACTGCAAGGCTCAGGGGAGGTGGGAGCAGCTCTGGAGCCTGTCCGGGGGCTGAAGCGGGCTGGTGGAGGCTGCAGGAGATCTCCTGCTCCCGCTCATATAATATGCATGCCGCTCTCCATCACTGTGGTGCTGAAACCGCACCGCGGTGATGGGCTGGGGGAGCGGCGCATATTATATGTGCCTGCGCCCCCTCAGTGATGACACATGCCCCCCCCCATGTGTTAGATATGGCCCCCATGCTGTTGCTGCCCATAGTAAAATAAAAAAGCTTTACTTAACTCCTCCAGCGCTGATCTCCCAGTGTCTCCCCGGTCTCCCTGCTGCTGCTGTGATTGGGCATGCAGAGATTATGACACTCTCTGCTGTGCCGATCACATGTCCGGCACCGAGATCCAGGAAGTGGAGGAGTGCAGCAGCCTCGTCTCTGTGTGCCCGATCACAGCAGCACGGAGGGAGACACTAAGAGATCAGCGCTGGAGGAGGTAAGTAAAGAGTTTTTTTATTTTACTATGGGCAGCAGCATGGGGGCCATATCTAACATGGGGGGGCATGTGCCATATATAGGGGACGTGTGCCATACATAGGGGACGCGTGCCATGCAATAGGGGACGTGTGCCATGCAATAGGGGATGCGTGCCATCAGTAGGGGACGTGTGCCAGCACAAGGGGGCTATATCCAATATAAGGGGTCCATATCCAGATTAACGGGGCTAATTTTAGGATGGGGGGCTATATCCCAGGAAGAGGGACAATGTACCAGGATGAGGGGGCTATGAGGGACATATACCCTATATTATTTGTTAGACGGACACTGGCATTATAAGACAGACCCCATTTCACATGAAAATTTTTTTTTCTCTTTTCCTTCACCAAATTTGGGGGTGCGTCTTATAATCAGGTGCGTCTTATAAAGTGAAAAATACGGTAATTGCTGGCTCAGCTCCGCCATGCCATTTTATCAATGTCCTCAATACACTTTTAAAAAAGCTAAAGAAACTGTCTGGGACTGGGAATAAAAAACATCCAAAGTTAAAAAAATGTGCAATTAAGAGTTTTGGAAAAACTTTGTGACATTTAAAACAGTTTTCCACCACAATTCTGGTAAAAAGTGTATGATGAAGCGGAGCCTTAACGTGTAACTGACGTTTAAATTTTTATCTAATAATAATGTAGAGCAAGTGATTTTAATAGACTTTCAAATTTACTTCATAAGTGAAATCTGGAAGAAAACCATTCATAAACCTCCTAGAAGATGCCCCACTAGGGTGTTTATAAACCTCACATATAAGGGAGGGGGGGGTGACTTGGTACAGATCAGTGTATAGTCAGTTTACCTCAGATAAAGGACTCCAGGCTGTCAGCACAGAGCTACTGTGATCTATTTCCATTCACATGCTCCCTGCGAATAGCTGATGGCCACCACACAGCTAGCTGATAACACAGAGCAGAGCGATGTGAATGCAGGAGATGACTCACAGCAGCTGTGCTGACAGCCTGGAGCTCCCAGTCCCTAAAGTGATCTGATACACTTATCAACTGAGAAAGCTGTGTAGGCCCCACCCCCTCCACCCTAATATGGTTATATGGCCATATTCAGTGTGTGGAGCTTGAAAACTGTTCTCAGTGAGAATGAGCATATTGATGCTTCGAATAGTGGGGTCGTCTTGTGAAAGGTTTATGAATGGTTTTCTACCAGATTTCTCTTATTCAGTATATTTAAAAGTTTATTTAAATCAATTGCTCTACAATATTATTAAATAAGAATTTAAACGTTGGTTACACTTTAATTACCATTTTGTTTTCACCAGATCCCCATTTATGTATCGTTCACAAGTTGCCATAAAATCCACGTTAAAATATCACAATTCAAGTAGAGTTTTTTTGCTCACATAAAAAAAAAATATATATCTAACCATGTCAGATTTATTATAAAGATCACTAGCAACTTCTTTCTTCAATAGATTTCATCATTACTGATGGATAATGCATGGCATCATGGAGCTCTAGCACCAAGTGTCTTGATAAATTACAGTTTTAACCACTCCGTCCTCACCTGTGCAGGTCGTATTAGACACCGGGTCGGATTCAGTGATGTTGTCACCAGCTCTTGTATAGACCAGGAATGTATATGTTTCTCCTGCTATCAGATTCATTATTGTCGCTGATTCACTTGTCACTATTGTATTATTTATCATTGTGGATGATGAGTTGAATGTCTTCACTCTGTAGCTGTAAGACGACTGATACTCATCAGGTTGACCCCACGTCAGAGACACAGAGTATGAAGTCATAGCCCCGATCTGCAGAGATTTCACTGATATCGGTTCTAAATGAGGAAAAAGGTAAACAAAAATTTACAGAAATCACAAACATAACTTGTCACTGCAGCTATTTATTGTGGGGAAAAAAGTGAAAATAAAATGATCATCTTGGGCATTTACCCAATTTGTGTTTATACCGTAATATAAATGCTGGCTTTAAACAAGACGTCTCATCTCTGTTTCCAGCTGGCTCTTCTAACTACAGTTGTGGCCAAAAGTATTGACACCCCTGCAATTCTGTCAGATAATACTCAGTTTCTTCCTGAAAATGAATGCAATCACAAATTCTTTGGTATTATTATGTTCATTTAATTTGTCTTCAATGAAAAAACACAAAAAGAATTGTCCTAAAGCCAAATTGGATATAGTTCCACAGCAAACATAAAAAAGGGGGTGGACAAAAGTATTGGAACTGTTAGAAAAATCATGTGATGCTTCTCTAATTTATGTAATTAACAGCACATGTAACTTACCTGTGGCACCTAACAAGTGTTGGCAATAACTAAATCACACTTGCAGCCAGTTGACATGGATTAAAGTTGACTCAACCTCTGTCCTGTGTCCTTGTGTGTACCACATTGAGCATGGAGAAAAGAAAGAAGACCAAAGAACTGTCTGAGCACTTGAGAAACCAAATTGTGAGAAACATGAGCAATCTCAAGGCTACAAGTCCCTCTCCAAAGACCTGAATGTTCCTGTGTCTACCGTGCGCAGTGTCATCAAGAAGTTTAAAGCCCATGGCACTGTGGCTAACCTCCCTAGATGTGGACGGAAAAGAAAAATTGACAAGAGATTTCAACGCAAGATTGTGCGGATGGTGGATAAAGAACCTCAACTAACATCCAAACAAGTTCAAGCTGCCCTGCAGTCCGAGGTTACAACAGTGTCAACCCGTACTCTCCGTCGGTGTCTGAATGAAAAGGGACTGTATGGTAGGAGACACAGGAAGACCCCACTTCTTACCCAGAGACATAAAAAAGCCAGGCTGGAGTTTGCCTAAACTTACCTGAGAAAACGTTTTGGAAGAATGTTCTCTGGTCAGATGAGACAAAAGTAGATCTTTCTGGGCAAAGGCATCAACAGAGTTTACAGGAGAAAAAAAAATAAGCATTCAAAGAAAAGAAAACGGTCCCTACAATCAAACATGGCGGAGGTTCCCTGATGTTTTGGGGTTGCTTTGCTGCCTCTGGCACTGGACTGCTTGACCGTGTGCATGGCATTATGAAGTCTGAAGACTACCAACAAAGTTTGCAGCATAATGTAGGGCCCAGTGTGAGAAAGCTGGGTCTCCCTCAGAGGTCATGGGTCTTCCAGCAGGACAATGACCCAAAACACACTTCAAAAAGCACTAGAAAATGGTTTGAGAGAAAGCACTGGAGACTTCTTAGGTGGCCAGCAATGAGTCCAGACCTGAATCCCATAGAACACCTGTGGAGAGATCTAAAAATGGCAGTTTGGAGAAGGCACCCTTCAAATATCAGGGACCTGGAGCAGATTGCCAAAGAAGAATGGTCTAAAATTCCAGCAGAGCATTGTAAGAAACTCATTGATGGTTACCGGAAGCGGTTGATCGCAGTTATTTTGGCTAAAGGTTGTGCAACCAAGTATTAGGCTGAGGGTGCCAATACTTTTATCTGGCCCATTTTTGGAGTTTTGTGTGAAATGATCATTGTTTTGCTTTTTGCTTCATTCTCTTTTGTGTTTTTCCATTTAAGACAAATTAAATGAAGATAATAATACCAAAGAATTTGTGATTGCAATCATTTTCAGGAAGAAACTGAGTATTATCTGACAGAATTGCAGGGGTGTCAATACTCTTGGCCACAACTGTATGTTTTTACTGAAACTTAAGTATTTAATAGAAAAATACACCAGGCTCTGGTCAGGCCGGGTTAGACTCATTCTTTCCCCAGTAGTATGACTCAAGTAATTTAGTAATACATTTTTTCTTATCCATTTCATCAATAGGAGCCCAGTTACAGGGGAGTATGCACATTGAGAGAGAGCAGATAACAGAAAGTAGTTATAAACCACTTCTGCCTATTTCTTGGGTGCCTTGGTTGAGTGTGACACTCAGGGAATGGACATGCTCCTACTCGATCGCAGGTACTTGAGGCTTTAAAGGTGTTTTCTGGTCAGAACATATCGATGACCTATTTATGGGAAATGTCATCGATATCAGATGGGAGGGGCTGCTGATTATTTATCTTGGGTCAGCCAGAAGTAAATACATTGAACAGAGCTCTTTAATGTTTACAACAAAAACAGGAAGTTTAAAAAAAAAAAATCAGTTTTATTTAAAACATGACATTAGAAAAATACAAAAAACGCAGCTGAAAAAAATTCTATAAAAAATGCACTTAAAACAATAATAAAATGCAAGTAACAAAATTTAGCTAATCAGTGAGGAAATTCTGCAGAAAATCTGCAACATCAAACTGCATCAAATCTTCATCATAGAAGCTTAGCCTAAAAGAGCCAAGAATGCTAATAATACTAAGGATAAAGTAAATGTACGGTAAAACATATTGGGATGGTCAAATGCATACAATAAAAAATATGTATCGTCACTAATACAATAGGTGGAACGTGAAGGTTGAATTAACAATTAACTAAATATAAGTGTACTGTTGAAAGAGACAAATATCAGATATGTAATTATACTGTATCATTACCTAATGGCAGTAATGAAAGTAGTGAATGTCTTAGGAAAGACTAAATGATTAAAAGGATTCAGATATTAGCAACAAATGTGTTATCCTAGACTCTGAGGCCGGCCTGTAGGATCACAAAGGCTGCACTGAATTTGATGGATATAGAGATACCCATACAACGCACCGCAAATAATAATAGACTACAGGGCCAATGATTAGGTGTGACATTATTTATAATGTAGTGTTTCTGTTAGCAGTAAAGGTAACAGAAGTAACAATTGTGAGGAGCATTCATAGTATAGTCCATGCTTTAATTTTCTTCAGAAGCCTGGTCCTTTCTGTCCTCTGTTCCCACACCCTCCATGCACTGAGTAGCACTTTGTATCTGGACATCAACAGACGCTGGCTGGTTCATGCAGTGTTAGTAAAATGCACTTATTTATTATAATCATGGCTGGACCTTACAATATAAGTACTTTTTACCTTTTTTATAATCCCCATTTCCTTACAGATTGTAAGATCTTGTGATCAGAGCCTGCACTCCTCGTTTAAGTTCTTAATGACCTGTTACTGTATGTTGCCTGCTTTTGTTTCTACATCTACTCTCACATTTGTAAAGTCCAATATAAATAAACTGGTGTTGGCCTTCAAGGGAATCTGTCAGGTCAAAATCCATATGTAAAGGCCCCGTCTCACACTTCAATGTGTCGGCGAACCGACCAACAATCCGACTTGACCTAGATCGTTAGAACGACGTTCAATGATCGCTAGTGAAATGTGACATGTATAGATATCGTTAACGACGCTGCAATGATTCCACGACAAGTAAACAATACTTGCGGTCGTTAGCTCGTCTACGTCCTTCAGTTCAGAATAGGCAAGGTCGTTAATGACATAGTTATTGAGGTGGCACACACACCCATGCTGCAGGTTGAACGAACACTCATCGCTTGGTTTAAGGTCCGGTTCACTAACCTCCCATCAACGATCTGCCCGATTATCGTTGATAGTTTGTACATGTCACACTGAATGACCTTGTTACGATGTCGTTAGAACGACTGGAAACCCGTGATGTACTAACGATATCGTTAACAATATCGTAGTGTGAGACGGGGCCTTAACTGCTATCATTTTCTAATTCCTCTGGTGAAGCTATGGTGAATTCATGTATTTCTTTTATTAAAACTCCCCCCATCCTCTGTAAACTGCAAATAAAGGTATTCATTCCATCTGTTAATCACAGTGAGTGATCACTTACTTCTCTGCTGCACACTCCCCAAGGAATTCATATAGTGACATCACTGCCCTTCTCTGTAAGCATACAACCAAAGCAGTGGAAGTCAATCACATGGTGGGGGGGACTGTATCCTTCTGTCTCTGCTCTCCTTGTATGCAGCAAAACAAATGTTCAAATAAACACACAATCTGTCACAGACAGCACGGTTTCTGTTCAGAGCAACAAATGGAGATTACCTTGCCTAAGATGATCTACCTGATATGTGTCTGCCATCTCTTCCCTCCCCTTCACATGAGAAGCATTGTGCAGGATAGCAAAATGAAAATGAAACTTGCAGTGAGGCAGAGCAAACGGGCAGGAAAAGCTACCCTGGGAAGGAGTGAATAATAAGTGAACATTTACATGCCGCAGACTACTCAGCAGTAAACGTAATAAGCTGGACTAGTAAAGCTAGCTGCCTGCTGGGTGTGAGGATGCTTATAGCAAGAGAACTACAAAGGGTACAGTAATGATTTTTTTCTGAAAGGTCTGCCTGAACACCTTTCAAGGTTACTATTAGAATCATATTGAAAAATGACCTAACAGAGTCCCTTTCATTCTATATTGTGTTCTTCCCAAGAATCTAGGATGTTACAATGTATTGCATAGTATGTTGCATAGGATAACACCCAGTGTGCCAATGACCACTGGTACCACAGCTGCTGGTTTGTGCCATAGACTTCATTTTGATTTTTAGTTCTTGATGTTTTAAAGAATTCTTAATTGTATTCCTTAAAGGGGTGGTCTGAAGGCCAAAGAACTTTTGTTATCTAAATCCCTATCTATTTAGTGCTGTAATGTAAACTATTTTCTAATATGTTTGCATTAAATACTTTGATCCTTCCCTCCCTACACGATCTAACTATTGTATTTTTTCCTGGTTTCTTTTTGATTACTCTTCATTTGAGAATCCCAGTGCATGCTGCAGTACAGAAACAAAGCATTATAACGGGGCAGAGGCGGCAGTCACTGCTATATGTAACTATAATGAGCCCAGCCCCTGAAATGAGTGTCACTGATGATGCTTTGTTTCAGGGAGGGGGGCAGGGGTGTGACAGTGACCACAGCCTCTGCCCCTGATGACGCTTTGTTTCAGTATCTTGACATGCACTGGGATTCTCAAATGAAGAGTCATCAAAAAGGAACTAGGAAAAAAAATACAATAGCAGTTAGATAGTGTGCAGAGGGAAAAAAAGAGAATTTTTAATGCAAGAATATTAGAAAATAGTTTACATTTCGGCATTAGATAGGGATTTAGATGAAAAGTTCTTTATCCTTTAGACCACCCCTCTAACCCTGCTATCTCCAGGTATATTAATAATTAATATTTTTATTAATACTAGTGCAGGAGTTAATGCCCTCATACACATGAAGTTGAATTTTAGGTCTGGTCCTTTTGATCTCGGTGAGATAAGGGGACAGAGGAGTCCGGCAACAGTTCTATCAGGAGCACTCTGCTGAGCAGAGCGTCCTCTGTATGGGGAGTCAGAAGAGAGCTGTGGGATAACCAGGGGAGGACATATCAGTGGTGCAACCTGTGCAGGCGCACAGGGGCCCAAGAGGTTATGGGGCCCACTTCTACATCCAAACCAGGTGCAATTGTGTATTTTGATGAGCTAGTACTGCAAATAGGCCCAGAAAACTATTCTTGCACAGGGGCCCTCTTTTGGCTGTGTCCGGGCTATTACTGGAGATGGATTTGCTCTTGGCTCCCCACACAGCAGCTCCTAAGTTCTGAAAAGTTATGGGAGAGCAAACACTGCACAGATCAACTAAGCCATCTGTACAAATGTCTGTATTATTTGCTCACCGTCACATTGTATACAAATCTACAAGATTTGATTGTTCACTGAGCAGAAAATGGATCATGTACAGTCTATGCCAGGATCTTTGACAAGCACTGGACTCAGGTTCTCCTGCTTTCTCCATTTGGACTATTAGCTGGACTAGCAAGTTACACATTACTTTAAGTTAAAAAAATGTGCATCTAATAGTGCAAAAATAATACATATATTCCTGACATCTGCATATATTGAACTATACGTTTAGGTAAGTGTTAGTCTAAATATCTAAACTTTGATATAAAATATTAGCAATAGTTCACTTGTTTAAAAAAAACTCCAAAGACACAATGATAAGAAAATGTAAATTGTGAGCCCCAATGGGGACAGTAATGATGATGTCTGTAAACTGCTGTGGAATTAATGGCGCTATATAAGAGAGTGAAATATATAAACACATAGAACCTACTTGTATAGACCGATGTGGTGACCGGAGAGCTCTGATACCCCCGGACCCCGACTGTTACCACAGATATGGAGTAATTAGTCCCAGATATCAGGCTTTGGAGGGTGACATTTGTTGTGGGACTTGTCACAGATAAGTTAGTTGCTGGAGATATCCCATAGCTTATATTATATGACTTATTCACACCGGTCAAATTTACTGGCTCCAACCAAGATAATGTCAGGTTCCTTGTTGTAATTGTGTTATTGGATAATGTTCCAGGTGGTGTTGGATCTGCAGAAAAAGACAGAAATACAAAGAGGTGAGAACATCTCCATCATCTGTATAATAAGGTAAAAGTGTCAGTAACAGAGGAGAATGGTGATATGAGGATTATACATAGAGGTGAGAACATCTCCATCATCTGTATAATAAGGTAAAAGTGTCAGTAACAGAGGAGAATGGTGATATGAGGATTATACAGAGGTGAGGACATCTCCATCATCTGTATAATAAGGTAAAAGTGTCAGTAACAGGAGAATGGTGATATGAGGATTATACAGAGGTAAGAATATCTCCATCATCTGTATAATACGGGAAAATTGTCAGTAACAGAGGAGAATGGTGATATGAGGATTATACAGAGGGGTGAGGACATCTCCATCATCTGTATAATAAGGTAAAAGTGTCAGTAACAGAGGAGAATGGTGATATGAGGATTATACAGAGGTGAGAACATCTCCATCATCTGTATAATAAGGTAAAAGTGTCAGTAACAGAGGAGAATGGTGATATGAAAATTATACAGAGGTGATGACATCTCCATCATCTGTATAATAAGGTAAAAGTGTCAGTAACAGAGGAGAATGGTGATATGAGGATTATACAGAGAGGTGAGGACATCTCCATCATCTGTATAATAAGGTAAAAGTGTCAGTAACAGAGGAGAATGGTGATATGAGGATTATACAGAGGTGAGGACATCTCCATCATCTGTATAATAAGGTAAAAGTGTCAGTAACAGAGGAGAATGGTGATATGTGAATTATACAGAGGTGAGGACATCTCCATCATCTGTATAATAAGGTAAAAGTGTCAGTAACAGAGGAGAATGGTGATATGAGGATTATACAGAGGTGAGAACATCTCCATCATCTGTATAATAAGGTAAAAGTGTCAGTAACAGAGGAGAATGGTGATATGTGAATTATACAGAGGTGAGAACATCTCCATCATCTGTATAATAAGGTAAAAGTGTCAGTAACAGAGGAGAATGGTGATATGAGGGTTATACAGAGGTGAGAACATCTCCATCATCTGTATAATAAGGTAAAAGTGTCAGTAACAAAGGAGAATGGTGATATGAGGATTATACAGAGGTGAGGACATCTCCATCATCTGTATAATAAGGTAAAAGTGTCAGTAACAGAGGAGAATGGTGATATGAGGATTATACAGAGGTGAGGACATCTCCATCATCTGTATAATAAGGTAAAAGTGTCAGTAACAGAGGAGAATGGTGATATGAGGATTATACAGAGGTGAGGACATCTCCATCATCTGTATAATAAGGTAAAAGTGTCAGTAACAGAGGAGAATGGTGATATGAGGATTATACAGAGGTGAGGACATCTCCATCATCTGTATAATAAGGTAAAAGTGTCAGTAACAGGAGAATGGTGATATGAGGATTATACAGAGGTGAGGACATCTCCATCATCTGTATAATAAGGTAAAAGTGTCAGTAACAGAGGAGAATGGTGATATGAGGATTATACAGAGGTGAGGACATCTCCATCATCTGTATAATAAGGTAAAAGTGTCAGTAACAGAGGAGAATGGTGATATGAGGATTAAACAGAGGTGAGAACATCTCCATCATCTGTATAAGAAGGTAAAAGTGTCAGTAACAGAGGAGAATGGTGATATGAGGGTTATACAGAGGTGAGAACATCTCCATCATCTGTATAATAAGGTAAAAGTGTCAGTAACAGGAGAATGGTGATATGAGGATTATACAGAGGTGAGGACATCTCCATCATCTGTATAATAAGGTAAAAGTGTCAGTAACAGAGGAGAATGGTGATATGAGGATTATACAGAGGTGAGGACATCTCCATCATCTGTATAATAAGGTAAAAGTGTCAGTAACAGAGGAGAATGGTGATATGAGGATTATACAGAGGTGAGAACATCTCCATCATCTGTATAATAAGGTAAAAGTGTCAGTAACAGAGGAGAATGGTGATATGAGGATTATACAGAGCGCTCACTGAGCAGATCCT
The DNA here is from genome assembly GCA_033576535.1 of Allobates femoralis. NCBI lineage: Eukaryota > Metazoa > Chordata > Amphibia > Anura > Aromobatidae > Allobates > Allobates femoralis. The sequence goes on along the minus strand of JARQOC010000010.1, from coordinate 51,915,134 downwards.
GATGATACTCACATGTGGCCTCTGTCACTGGAGCAGATGTCTGGCTGCTGCAGCTCCCACTGACTGTCTGTACAGTGACATTATATTCTCTGCCTGGTAGTAATCCGGTGAAATTCACTTGTAGACTAGTAGTGTGTATTGTGCTGGTGTTGGCTCCTGTTAGACTGACTGTATAATTATCCACTTTTCCTGCTGGTTTTGTCCATGAGGCTCCGAGAACATTAATTGACTGGTAATTATTCATGGTGATATTGGAGACTGTTAGTGGAACTAAAAGGAAAAAAAAAAGGATAAAACGTATGAAATTCTCTAAACCAAACAACCAAAAAACCCAGAAAACCATACACTAGTAGTTGAACTGAAGAAAAAAACTGTAATCAATTCAAATTTGCTGATCTAAATTATTCTTTGGGTTATAAAGACGACTAATGAAATCTTTAAAGGGTAATTGCTTTCACTCAACTATTCAGAATAAGATGTCCTGAATGTACATGAGGAATACCACTATTTCTGGCCATTATGTGATTTATATTCTGCATTAAAACCATTTCCCCCTCTGCATGATTTATCTGTAACTTGCAATCCACTGTTTGCAGGGTGCAGGACACGAGCTTCAGTGCGATTTCCCATATATAGTTCAGCAAAAAAGGAGGCTTCCTGCTCTTCAGAAATAACAGAGAAAATGTTGGTTTCAGTTGTCCTCCTGTATTCAGTCTTCCTGCACTGCACGGACTGCACTGGGCGGAGAGCAGGAAAGCAGGTTATCCAGCGATACGAAGAAAGTAATAAGCCACAAAGGTGGGATGAATGAAACTTCACATTTATTATATGATTAAAAAACAGTAGTATGTGGTCAGATAGTCCATAGAAAGACACTCAGGGCTAAAAAAAAACAAAAAAAACAACAACGCATTTTTGCTGTTAAATAACCTTACTCATGGACTATTTGACCTCATATTGATGGTTTTTAATCATGTAATAAATGTGAAGTTTTAGTGATCCCATCGTTGTGGCCAAGTACCTTCCTCGCATCGCTGGATACCCTGCTTTGCTTCGGGCTCCTCATTTATTTTTTAGCTCACATAGACAGAAGCTGCAGCAACATGAAGGACATTATATAGCAGAGCTCAGCTGTGTTGATCTGAATCGTGCTCTGACGTTACTTGTTGCTAAGCTCTGCATGAAGATTTTCTCTCTGCTCCTTACCCCTCTCCTTTCCATAGTGGATAATGAGCTATGTCACATAACACATACAGTCTATTTGCTCTGAGCAAGAAGGACTTGAGCCGCTTTGTCAGAGTAGATGATGGGAGCAGGAGACAGGAGAGAGGGGAAGCAGTGTCAGGAGGAGAAGGAAGCTTATTCTCTGCTAAGATACATATTACAAATTTTCTTAGAACCATCTGCACTATTGATTTATGAACTGTTTGTTGAAAATTCAGTTCTGCTTTAAATTTAAGTAAAAGTAATGCTATGTAAATATAATTTTAGACTCGTCCATACACAATTATCCAACTTATTCTTGTAATAAGTATATTTTGGTTTTTCTCTTTGAGTAGCTGCTGTGACAAAGTTAAGGTAATTACATGAGGATACAGCAAAGAATAAAGAAGGTTTTTATGGACAAGGGCAGCCTGTGTGGAGATAGAGTTTTTCTTTTAGGTGTGACTAGATGAAGCATTACATAACTAAGCTATTGCAAAGTCTCCGGGGCATAATAAAACCACAAACATGCTGAGTGACCATTTGGAAATATATGGCCACAGCAGCCTTTATTATACATGTTAACCATCATAACTAACCATTTCCTTTTTTGAGGTGATCCTGGATGGCCCTAAACCACCGGACAGCACCAGAATACTAATTCCCCAGTTGCACCGCTTCAACTTGGGCTGACAAATGTCACAGCGCTGTCCCTTTAAACTTTCCCAACTGTTCCACGGGAACCGTCCCAACAAGAACTAACATAACAGGAACTAAAGGGTCCCCATTCCTCCGATGTGACCCTCCTCCATTAGCCACGGCCATCCCTGACCTTCTCACCTCCACAGCGATCAGGCACGACACCTTTCACCCGGGAGTTCCGCCAAACCTATATGGCCTTGTGTACTCCCTCCTTCAAATTCAAAATCCACAAATCTAGCTTCAAGTCAATTATATGAACACTGTCATCTCGCAGGAAATCCGGCTCCGGAACTTCCAATTTTCTGTGCCGAACAGCCACTCCCCCTTGTCTTATCATGAACTATGAAACCATCCTATTTATCCATCCCCTGGCCTTATTCAGTCTGTCTACCGTCCTAGCGCTCCGCCAAACTCTTCTCTCCACCGTATCCGACCATACCAACACAACGTTAGCAAACAGATCAAAAATTCTCAACACATCGAACGTTATGTCCCACACCAAGTCTCTGGCCAACCGCACTCCAAAGTCATTTCCCCCAAGATGCAATACCAAAACAAATGGGGGGGTGGGAGGTCCAATCTTGCATAATAGTGGAGTTGGGGCAACAGCCCACTCCACAATGTGCCCCTGACCCTGAGCCAATGAATGCTTGCTTCTTCATGCCGGAGGCCTAACAGTCTCCTGACAGTCCTCATATCCGCCCATACTGCTCTCCAGTGCACGAACGAGTGCCCAACAATCCAAATAACACACACATTCGTATCTGTAAAACATAAAATAACAGTACAGACAACGAACAAACACAAAATTATGGCTTTCTTGCCCACTATAATCTCACATACGACTTGTATCTATTGGATTCCCACCGACCAATTTGCTTCACCATGTTGTTCATCAACCCCCACCTAGCCACCACCATAGTCCGCCTCTATTCTGAAGGAATGTAACGCAAACTCCTTATAATTCAAACCTAAACTCTTGAGCCTTCCTAAAATCTGCTACCAACTGAAACCTGGAGAGAGCCTTCCCGTCCTCAAGAATTTCGAAGGAGCCATGCACTATCCCCAACCTACAAACTAAATATTCCTGAACATTAAAAACTGGACATGCTAAAGAACCTGGAATTCCAAAAAAAACAACATTCTTCCCTCTCCCCAGCTGGTCTGTTTTAAACCTCCATAAGAAACAGACCACCTGAAAGCACTCCACATCGCTGTACAACAAACCATCCTGAGACCCCACTGTCCTACTAACTCGCTAATCCTAAATGCCCAAAAAAAGCTAAAGAAAATGCCACATGAAACAACAACACCTCACACAAATCAAAGCAGACCCCAGGTAGTGCAGGTAAAATGGCACCCAACACAGAAAAAACAAACTGGCAACCTCTTATCCTAAACTTTAAACTGTGCTCTATAGACCCTCAATACCCACTAAACTAAGAAGTACTTTGTGAAATCCCCTACCTTCAACATCCAAAACCAAAATGACAAGCCAGCCATTTTTTTTTTTTTTTTAGAAACACACGTACGTGACACCCCATTTGAGAAACAAGTGCCTATGAAATACAAGAGTAACGGCAATAAGTCCCCACTGATCCCATCCCTATCCATAAGTCTACATTAATCTATACATTCCCTTCGAGCCCCATCATATGCCAACCTCGGAGCTGTCCCTACCGAAATTAACATCAAGTCTCAAGCTACCAGGAAAATAGCAGAGTCTTCACAAATCTTATGAGACATCGGCACTATGTTCAATGGAGCGCGGAAGCGAGCACGGCTGTCACTCAAGAGCCAGTCACAGATGCGGGCAGCAATTTAAATAAAAAGCAGGGTGGGTTTTGCAGCTGGGGGATGGCGAAGACATCATCCACCAAGACCATATAGCAGCCTCCTGAACCTTTTAGGAGGCCAGCGCTGGACAAAATAAGTTCTTTTCTCAGGTGTGAGGGGCACGTCTGGGCACATACAGGGGTTACAGGAACCTGATTTACATTATGTGTAAGCTGGTGGGCACAGTTTAAAATGCCCAAATAGGGTGAAAGGTTCCCCTTAAAGGACATCTGTTGTGTCAAAATCCATATGTAACTGCTATCTTTTTCGAATTCCTCTCTCTCAGCTCGCTCTATTTATTTCTTTATTTATATTTCCCTCCTATCCTCTGTAAACTGCAAATAACTAGAGTCATTCCATCTGTTAATCATAGTGAGTGATAATTTTCTTCTCTGCTGTCCACTCCCCATGGGATGAATATTCATGTCACATATTCACATCACTGCACAGAAGAAGATCAGTAGAAATCATTCACATCGGGCAGGCTGTATCCTCCTCTCTGTTCTCTTTGCAGCAAAACAAGAGGCCAAATAAAACACAGAATATGTCACAGGACTGCAGGGATACCTGCTTAGGGAAACAAATGGAGTAGATATCTAGATCAGGTAAGGCAGATGTGTGCCTGTAATCTCTCCCTCCCATCTTCTCATCAGTAGCTCCTAAATGAAACTGAAACCTGACAGGCAGAGAGAGCATAGGGGGGAGCTAGGGACGAAAGGCGGAAAGGGAGGAGGGATGGGAGAGCTGCCTCAGAAGGAGTGAATAATAAATGAACTAGCCGGACTAACTGACTGTGAAAGTAATGGAAACAACTAATGCACCAGCTGCCTGCAGGGTGTGAAAATCCTTATAACAAGTAAACTACATAGGGTACAGTAATGATTTTACATGTGACCCACCCCAGGGCCCTTGGGGTACCCGATCCCGGGCGGTTGCAGTGGAGGGATGTCACAGATGGATTGCCCGAGCCCGTGCCCGTTGCTGAAAAATGGCAAAAAGGGAAAAATAAAATAAAGTCTCATGACGCCACCTACGGTACCCGGTAATGATACTGGCGCTGCTTTCAGACCTCCGGGGATGGTGATGCTGCAGCTAGATGATAATGCTCCCTGTAGGTGCAGCGGGGTCCCTGGGGCAGTGATGTAAAATAGGGATTTTTCACAAGGAGGTGGCTCTGCAGGCTGGCTGCTGACACAGTCTATATGTTGGACAGGATCAGGGCTGTAAGAACTGATACTCACACACTGGAAGTTGTTTCCGTACCTTTTACTGATGTTGCTGCAAGGTAACGTCCAGAGTACACTCCAGGTGATCGGGAGGCACTTCAGGATTTCCACACCCGATGATTTGTGAGGCCTCCTTGTCCTTGTGTGTGCGCTTAAGTCCTGGCCTGCCTGAAATCTGGCCTGACCTCTCCGGTGTCTCTCACTTGTATTGCAGATGGTGAAAACCCTCTATTGGCTGCCGCTATCTCTCCTGCGGTTCCTGGCTCTCTTGGTTGCTGTGTTACAAGTGTCCCAGAAGACTGAAGTCTCCTTGGTTGTCCGGTGTTTTCTGCTGGGCTAAGTAATCCCTGGCAGACTCCGACTCCGGTGTCCGGGTTGCTTCCTGGGTGAACCGGCATGGTTCCTCTGCCCCCACTCTGTTCCTCGCCTTGCCTCCGACCCTAACTCTTGGGCCCCTGCACTGACTAGGCTTCCCTCTGGTACGGGCCTAGCGCAGCTCCATTCACTAGGATGTCTTCACAGTCCTCCCTGGTACCGCAATGCCTAACTCCTCCCCTGGGCCTGAATTTACAGGGGACCTTGCCTCAAGGCGGCAAATAGAGCTCCCCCTTCAGGTCTGGGGTGGAAGGTGTTGCATGTGTAGGGTACCTGATGTGGAAATCCCTCTGTGCACTAGGTGGTCCTGTGGTTATCCGTACAGCAGGGTGCCACACATGTTTTTAAAAGGTATGCCCAGGCACTATTCAATGGTAATGATAGTATCATATTTAAAAATGACCTGACAGAGTGCCTTTAAATCATCTGAGGACTGGGAAGGAAGTCTTAGAGAGGCCAGAAACAGATGCAGAGCAAATTACCAGAGTTCAGAAGTCCACAACAGTCTTGTTCTCAGCATCTATTTAAACGTAGGAAGCGACAGTGCAACAACCAATTTACATGACAGCAAAAGCAGGTGAAGCAAGATCCGTAGCAGAGGGAGTAGCATGAGCAACCAGAAGCAGAAGGAACGCTGGCACAGGTGTAAGTTGCAGAACCTATGAAGAGCAGCAACACAGGATTTGCAGGAGTAGACAGAGAACTTGAAAACCCACTAGGAACAGGAAACCAGACAGAATACTCTAGTACTGACTAGAGACTGGGTTGGGGTTTATAAAGGCAGGAATACAAAGGGCACATAAGGCAAAGGACACATTCTTGGAAGAGGGCAATAATGCCCAAAAGGTAATCAAAATATTCAGAGTCCTGACACCAATCAACATGCGGGGAAAGGTGGAGTATTGTAACTGAAGGGGTGGAAAGGTGTACCCGAGCCCCCTCATTTACACATGTAATAAAATGTTTTTTTCTATAAAACACATTTACTAAAATCTAAACTACATGTGTGATTTTAAAAGGACTAGGTTTCCTATATGAAGACCTAAATAGTTCAATTTCTGTTTTGGGGTAACAGACTTTCTTTAATTCATTATCTATGAATGTAATCAGCAGTGTGAGAAATAGTAATATTTCAGTGCATGAATATCGAGCGCGTAACACTATTTGTACCTCTGTATTAGGAATTTCAGTTACTGCAAACTGGCTATAAATATTCCACAAAAATGCTAAGAGGAGTTTCATCCTGCTGTAAAATATGGACTGTAACATCTGTTTCTAGACGTAATTTACTTTAACTTTTATATTTACCCCTACTTATGTTTAAAATTAACACTTTAGCCCCAATTCATGAAGCTTAATGTTTTGATGAAGATTGTGTTATAATATGTTGAGACTGATACATTCATTCACATCTTGATGAATTTGGAGCATCTTTTAGCTACTGTGCACAACTGCAGGAAATAATACTCCAGCCAGGGACTAGAACACATTTCTGTTGTAATTTATGCCACTTTTGTGGGGTAATTATGATATATTTGCTGGCTCAGCTCCGCCATGCCATTTATCAATATTCTCAACACACGTTTAAAAAAAGCTAAAGGAACTGGCTGGGACTGGGAAAAAAATCAACCAAAGTAAAAAAAATGTTGTGCAACTAAGAGTTTTGGAAAAACGTTGCAACATTTAAAACCGTTTTCCACCACAATTCTGGTAAAAAGTGTATGATGAAGAGGAGCCTTAAAGTGTAACCGCCGTTTACATTTTTATCCAATAATAATGTAGAGCAAGTGATTTTAATAGACTTTCAAATATACTTCATAAGAGAAATCTGGAAGAAAACCATTCATAAACCTCCTAGAAGATGCCCCCACTAGGGTGTTTATAAACCTAACCTATAAGGGAGAGGGGTGTGACTGGGTACAGATCAGTGTATAGTCAGTTTACCTCATATAAAGGACTCCAGGCTGTCAGCGCACAGCTGCTGTGATCTCTTTCCATTCACATTGACTGCTCCATGCTAATAGCTGATGGCCACCACACAGCTAGCTAATAAACACAGAGCAGAGCGATGTGAAAGCAGGAGATGACTCACAGCAGCTGTGCTGACAGCCTGGAGCTCCCTGTCCCTATAGTAATCTGATACACTTATCAGCTGAGAATGATGTGTAGGCCCCGCCCCCTCCATCCTAATATGGTTATATGGCCATATTCAATGTGTGGAGCTTGAAGACGGTTCTCACTGAGAATGAGCATATTTCTGATTCAGACACAGAATAGTGGGGACGTCTTTTGGAAGGTTTATGAATGGTTTTCTACCAGATTTCTCTTATACAGTATATTTAAAAGTTTATTAAAATCAATTGCTCTACAATATTATTAAATAAAAATTTAAACATTGGTTACACTTTAATTACCAATTTGTTTCAACCAGATCCCCATTAATGTATTGTTCATAAGTTGCCATAAAATCACGTTAAAATACCACGATTCAAGTAGTGTTTTTTGCTCACATAAAAAAATATATATCTAACCATGTCAGATTTATTATGAAGACCACTAGCAACTTTTATCTTCAAGAGATTTCACCATTACTGATGGATAATGCCATGGCATCATGGAGCTCTGGCACCAAGTGTCTTGATAAATTACAGTTTTAACCCCTTCATCCTCACCTGTGCAGGTCGTATTAGACACCGGGTCGGATTCAGTGATGTTATCAGCAGCTCTTGTATAGACCAGGAATGTATATGTTTCTCCTGCTGTCAGATTCATTATTGTCGCTGATTCACTTGTCACTATTGTATTATTTATCATTGTGGATAATGAGGTGACATTGGTCTGGACTCTGTAGCTGTAAGACGGCTGATACTCATCAGGGTTACTCCACGTCAGAGACACCGAATATGAGGTCACATTAGTGATGAGCAGCGATTTCACCGATATCGGCTCTAAATGAAGAAAAAGATAAAAAGTTACAGAAATCACAAACATAACTTGTCACTGCAGCTATTTATTGTGGGAATAAAAAATGAAAATATAATGATGATCTTGAGCATTTACCCAATTTGTGTTTATACCGTAGTATAATCGATGGCTTTAAACAAGACGTCTCGTCTCGGTTTCCAGCTGGCTCTTCCAACTATGTTTTTACTGAAACTCCTAAGTATTTAATAGAAAAATACACCAGGCTCTGGTCAGGCCAGGTTAGACTCATTTTTTCCCCAGTAGTAGGACTCAAGTAATTTAGTAATACATTTTTTCTTATCCATTTCATCAATAGGAGCCCAGTTACAGGGGAAGATGCACAGTGAGAAACAGCAGACAACAGAAGTAGTTATAAACCACTTCTGTCTCCTCCTTGGGTGACTTGGTTGAGTGTGACACCCAGGGAATGGACATGCTCCTACTCGATCGCAGGTACTTCAGGCTTTAAAGAGGTTTTCTGGTCAGAACATATCAATGACTTATTTATGGGAAATGTCATCAATATCAGATTGGAGGGGCTGCTGATTATTTATCTTGGGGCAGCCAGAAGTAAATACATTGAACAGAGCTCTTCAGTGTTTACAACAAAAACAGGAAGTTTAAAAAAAAATAAATAAATCGGTTTTATTTAAAACATGACACTACACTAGAAAGAGACAAAAAACACAGCTGAAAAAATGCTATAAAAAATGCACTTAGAACAACAAGAAAATGCAAGTAACAAAATGTAGCTAATCAGTGAGGAAATTCTGCAGAAAATCTGCAACATCAAACTGCATCAAATCTTCATCATCGAAACTAAAAGGCGCGTTACACGCTACGATGTCCCAGCTATCCGACCAACGTTCGGGTCGCTGGGACATCACTAGCTGATTGGTATCTAATCGCTGGTGAGCTGTCACACAGGCAGACTTACCAGCGAGCAGTGGACCAGCGACATCGTGGAAAAGAATAAAATATTCTTTCCACGATGTCTAGCTCCCACTGCCAGGCTGCGGTAAGCGGGAGCAGGCTGGTAACCATGGTAAATAGAGGGTATCTAGGCAGCGCGCAGCGCCTAGTTACCTGATGCATAGTCTGGTTACCAGCCTTCTCTGCTTACAGGCTGGTATCCAAGGTACACAGCGGGTACCTAGGGACAGCGCTGTCCCTAGTTACCCGCTGTGTACCTGGGATACCAGCCTGAAAGCGGAGAAGGCTGGTAACCAGGGTATACATCGGGTAACTAGGCTCTGTGCGCTGCCAAGATACCCGTTGTTTACCATGGTTATCAGCCTGCTCCGCTTATCGCAGGTCGTTTGGCCCCTGTCACACGCTCCGATGCATGCTGACTAGCGGACAACCAACGACAGATTTATGGTCCTGGCCATAAATCTACGATCAACGACTTATCGCTGAGCGTTGATACATGTCACACACAACGATGTTGTTTTGACATAGCTGCAACGTCACAAAAACAGTGATGTTGCAACGATATCGTTAGCGATATCGTTGTGTGTAACAGGACCTTTAGCCTAAAAGAGCTAAGAGTGCTAACAATACTAAGTAAATGTAAAACATTTTGGGATGGTCAAATGCATGCATAAAATATGTATTATAGTAATACAATAGGTGGAACGTGAAGGTTGAATTAAGAATTACCTAAGTAATTGTTTTTTTAAAAGAGTCAAATATCAGATACGTAATTACACTGTATCATTACCTAATGGCAGTAATGAAAGTAGCGAATGTCTTAAGGCCTCGTCACACACTACAATGTCCCAGCGATCCGACCAACGATCTGGATCACTGGGACATCGTTATCTGATCGCTGGTGAGCTGTCAAACAGGCAGACTCACCAGCTATCAGCGCCAGTGAGAACGCTGGTGTTCAGGGTAAACAGCGGGTAACTAAGCAGAGCGCTGTGCTTAGTTACCCGACGTTTACCCTAGTTACTATCTCCCAGCGCTTGCTGTGTGGTGCTGGGAGGTCGTTCATCGTTGGTCTCCTGCTGTCACACACGCCGATGATGGCTGCCCAGCGGGAGACCAACGATAAATTAATGGTCCAGGTCATTTACCAACGCTCAACCAACCTATCGTTGGTCGTTGGTAAACATCACATGCAACAATGTTGTTTCAACGTCACTGCAACGTCACCAGGGCCGCCATTAGGGGGTTACATCCCTTACTGCAGTAAGGGGCCTGGGGCCTGACTGCAGGGGGCATGGCTATCGGACAGGGGCAGGGGGAGCCCGACCATGCCGGTGGTGGGCGTGGTGGGCAAGGTGGCCCCCTGAGCTGCGTGACGAGCGCTCCCCTCACTGACTAGTACCTGTGTGCGGGGATCCGCTGGCTGCCCACTCACTTCCCGATCAGGAAGTGCACGTCACAGTGCACAGTACATTGAGCACCTCATTCAACAGAAAGGACTGGAGGCGGAGCCACAGGGGGAGAAGCCCCGCTGGAGGAGAGAGACCATGACACCGCCTAATTACCGTCGGACGAGGCCGCGGCTCCACCGCTATAATGTACAGTGATGTGCCTCTTCAGCTGCTCCTCTGGTCTCCTCTTCTTTGGCCCCATCTATGGCCGAAGAATCCTGCACAGCATGAAGTGAGTAGCCACAGGAGCACCCCCCTCCTCCTGTAATGTCGCTACCAGGCCAGCTCAGCAGTCGGGAGCAGGGGAGGGGGAGAGAAGGGGGCTGACAGGAGCCAGAACAGGTATCTGTAGAGACCACTGCAAACACAGAGAGGCGACAGCCACAGGAGACACTGCAGCTAAATGAAGAGATGAAGAGACTGTTTATTAAAAGACTGCTGGTTTATACAAGGGCATTGCTGTATGAAGAGACTGCAGCTATAAGAGGAGAGGGACATTGATGTAGAGAGACTGCAGTCTTCTAGACAGTGACTGCATATAGATGGAGACAGTCCTGTGTAGATTATACAAAGAGATCTCTATAATATCCAGGTAGACAAGAGTGTAATCAAGAGGGAGATAGAGAGACAGACTGCTACTGTGAGAAAGGACTGGAAGAGACAGCAAAGACTAATTCATTTTATATGCAGACTGCTGGAGAGACAGCACTGATGCATTGTATATACCAGGGGTCCCCAAACTTTTTACCTCAGGGGCCAGTTCACGGTCCCTCAGACCGTTGGAGGGCCGGACTATAAAAAAAATCTATGAAAATCCCTATGCACACTGCACATAAGTACATAAAACAAGCTGGAACAAATCCAATATTTATTTTAACATGTCCAGGTCCAGCTCCCCCATACAGGTCCAGCTCCCCTCATACAGCGACAGCTCCCCCCATACAGCGACAGCTCCCCCCATACAGCGACAGCTCCCCCCATACAGCGACAGCTCCCCCCATACAGGGACAGCTCCCCTCATACAGGGACAGCTCCCCCCATACAGCAACAGCTTCCCCCATACAGGTCCAGCTCCCCCCATACAGCGACAGCTCCCCCCATACAGCGACAGCTCCCCCCATACAGCGACAGCTCCCCCCATACAGCGACAGCTCCCCCCATACAGCGACAGCTCCCCCCATACAGTGACAGCTCCCCCCATACAGCGACAGCTTCCCCCATACAGCGACAGCTCCCCCCACATAGGTCCAGCTCCCCCCATACAGCGACAGCTCTCCCCATACAGTGACAGCTCCCCCCATACAGTGACAGCTCACCCCACGTAGGTCCAGCTCCCCCCATACAGCGACAGCTCCCCCCATACAGGTCCAGCTCCCCCCATACAGGTCCAGCTCTCCCCATAGAGATCCTGCTCCCCCCATGCAGGTCCAGCACCCCCCATAGAGATCCAGCTCCCCCATGCAGGTCCAGCACCCCCCATAGATATCCAGCTACCCCCATGCAGGTCCAGCACCCCCCATAGAGATCCAGCTCCCCCATGCATGTCCAGCACCCCCCATAGATATCCAGCTCCCCCCATGCAGGTCCAGCACCCCCCATAGAGATCCAGCTCCCCCCATAGAGATTCAGCTCCCCCATGCATGTCCAGCACCCCCCATAGATATCCAGCTCCCCCCATGCAGGTCCAGCACCCCCCATAGAGATCCAGCTCCCCCCATAGAGATTCAGCTCTCCCCATGCAGGTCCAGCACCCCCCCATAGAGATCCAGCTCTCCCCCATAGAGATTCAGCTCTCCCCATGCAGGTCCAGCACCCCCCCATAGAGATCCAGCTCCCCCCATAGAGATTCAGCTCTCCCCATGCAGGTCCAGCACCCCCCCATAGAGATCCAGCTCCCCCCATAGAGATTCAGCTCTCCCCATGCAGGTCCAGCACCCCCCCATAGAGATCCAGCTCCCCCCATAGAGATTCAGCTCTCCCCATGCAGGTCCAGCACCCCCCCATAGAGATCCAGCTCCCCCCATAGAGATTCAGCTCTCCCCATGCAGGTCCAGCACCCCCCCATAGAGATCCAGCTCTCCCCAGGCTCTCTTACCTGGCGCTGCAGCCGTTCCCTCGCTGAGTTCGCACGCTGAGCTTGGTGTTCTTTCTGTCAGGTCTAGCTGCTGAGCGTCACATGATCAGGCTAGGTCGGACAGTGAGCACCGAGCGGCACCGGCCGCATTATAGTGCCTGTGCACCATTGAACAGGAGGTGGGCGACGGGGGAAGGGGCGATGGGGTGGCGACGAGGGGGGGATGATGGGGTGGTAACGGGGGCCGGGTAAACTGCCTTGACGGGCCGGATCCGGCCCGCGGGCCGTAGTTTGGGGACCCCTGGTATATACAGTCTGTGTCTGTCTGTCTCTCTGTCTGTCTCTCTGTCTGTCTCTCTGTCTGTCTCTCTGTCTGTCTCTCTGTCTGTCTCTCTGTCTGTCTCTCTCTGCCTGTCTCTCTCTGTCTGTCTCTCTCTGTCAGTCTCTCTCTGTCAGTCTCTCTCTGTCAGTCTCTCTCTGTCAGTCTCTCTCTGTCAGTCTCTCTCTGACTCTGCCTGTATTTATCTGTCTCTCTCGGTCTCTGTCTGTCTCTGTCTTTGTCTGTCTCTCTCTCTGTCTGTCTCTCTCTCTCTCTGTCTGTATCTCTGTCTGTGTCTCTCTGTCTGTCTCTCTCTGTCTTTGTCCGTCTGTCTTTGTCTGTCTCTGTCTGTTTCTGCCTGTCTCTCTCTGTCTGTCTCTGACTCTGTCTGTATTTCCCTGTCTCTGCCTGTCTCTCTCTGTCAGTCTCTCTCTCACTCTGCCTGTATTTATCTGTCTGTCTCTCTCGGTCTCTGTCTGTCTCTCTGTTTCTCTGTCTCTGTCTGTTTGTCTCTCTGTCTGTCTCTGTCTGTCTGTCTCTGTCTGTGTCTCTCTGTCTGTGTCTCTCTGTCTGTCTGTCTCTGTCTTTGTCTGTCTCTGTCTGTCTGTCTCTCTCTGTCTGTCTGTCTCTGTCTTTGTCTGTCTCTGTCTGTCTGTCTCTCTGTGTCTGTCTCTCTGTGTCTGTCTCTCTGTCTGTCTCTGACTCTGCCTGTCTCTCTGGTTCTGCTTGTCTCTCTCTGTCTCTGCCAGTCTCTCTCTGACTCTGCCTGTATTTCTCTGTCTGTCTCTCTCGGTCTCTGTCTGTCTCTGTCTGCCTGTCTCTCTCTCTCTCTGTCTCTGTCTGACTGTCTGTCTTTGTCTGTCTCTCTCTGTCTGTCTCTCTCTGTCTCTCTCTCTGTCTCTCTCTCTGTCAGTCTGTCTGTCTCTCTCTCTGTCTATCTCTGTCTGTCGCAGCCATCTCCATTGTGCATTGGTCCCACAGCTGTCTCCATTGTGCATTTATCCCGCAGCCGTATCCATTGTGCATTTGTCCCACAGCCATCTCCATTCTGTATACGGCCAGCAGCAGTCTCTATTGTGTACAGCCAGCAGCAATCTCTATTGTGTATCCTCTACTGTGTGTGTATAGCTAGCAGTCATCTCCATTGTCTATACGGCCGGACCTGCAGCCGTCTCCATTGTCTATATGGCCAGCAGCAGTCTCTATTGTGTATACGGCCCACAGCCATCTATTGTGTATACAGCTAGCAGCTGTCTCTATTGTGTTCTCTATTGTATATACAGCTATTGTGTATTCAGCCAACAGCAGACTCAAGTGTGTATGTGTGTAATAGAGAGAGAGAGAGAGAGAGAGAGAGAGAGAGAGAGAGTGTGTAAAAAAATGAAAAACAGCACAAAAATATAGAAAAAAGTGGACTTTATTGCCCAATGGCATGGCCATGCATTGGGTGATAAAGTCCACTTTTTTCAATTTTTTTGTTCTGTTTTTCCTTTTTTTACTCGCTTGTAAGGAACCATCTGGATTGCTGGTTGGGAAAGCTTTGCACATAAATTGAGGTAATTTTTGGTGCTGTTCCAATTTTTCACTATACATATAATGTATGTTTGGGTGGAGGCGGAGCATCAGTGGAGGCTGGGCGGAGTCTCAGGGGGGCCCCAATATTTTGGCAGTAAGGGGCCCCGAAATTCCTAGTGGCAGCCCTGAACGTCACCAAAGTGGTGATGTTGCAACGATATTGTTAACAATATCAGTATAGTGTGTGACGGGCCTTCAGGAAAGACTAAATGATTAAAAGGATTCAGATATTAGCAACAAATGTGTTATCCTAGACTCTGAGGCCGGCCTGTAGGATCACAAAGACTGCACTGAATTTGATGGATATAGAGATACCCATACAACGCACCGCAAATAATAATAGACTACAGGGGCCAATGATTAGGTGTGACATTATTTATAATGTAGCGTTTCTGTTAGCAGTAAAGGTAACAGAAGTAACAATTGTGAGGAGCATTCATAGTATAGTCCCTGCTTTAATTTCCTTCAGAAGCCTGGTCCTTTCTGTCCTCTGTTCCCACACCCTCCATGCACTGAGTAGCACTTTGTATCTGGACATCAACAGACGCTGGCTGGTTACTGGTTCATGCAATGTTAGTAAAATGCCCTTATTTATTATAATCATGGCTGAACCTTACAATATAAGTACTTTTTACTTTTTGTATAATCCCATTTCCTTACAGATTGTAAGCTCTTGTGATCAGAGCCTGCACTCCTCTTGTTTAAATAATTACCTATTAATGTATATTGCCTGCTTTTCTTTCTACATCTTCTCTCCCATCTGTCAAGTGCTATATAAATAAACTGGTGTTGGCCTTCAAGGGACTGTCAGGTCAAAAATACATACTGTATGTACCTGCTATAATTTTCTAATTCCTCTGGTAAAGCTCTTTCTAGTCATGTATTTCTTTTATTTATACTCCTCCATCCTCTGTGAACTGCAAATAAAAATATTCATTCTATCTGTTAATCACAGTGAGTGATTACTTACTTCTCTGCTGCACACTCCCCAAGGAATTTATATAGTGACATCACTGCCCTTCTCGGGAAGCAAACAACCAAAGCAGTGGAAATCAGTCACATGGTGGGGGGGGGGGCTGTATCCCTCAGTCTCTGCTCTCCTTGTATGTAGCAAAACAAACGTTCAAATAAACACATAGACTCTCTCACAGACAGGACGGCTTCTGCTCAGAGCAACAAATGGAGGAGATTGCCTTGCCTAGATGAGCTACTTGATGTGTGCCTGCCATCTCTTCCTCCCCCTTCACATCAGAAGCATTGTGCAGGATAGCAAAATGAAAATGAAACTTGCAGTGAGACAGTGCAAAGGGGGGAGAAGGAAAACCAGCCTGGGAAGGAGTAAATAATAAATTAACATTTACATACTGCAGATTACTCAGCAGTAAAAGTAATTGACCGGACTAGTGAAGCTAGCTGCCTGCAGGGTGTGCAGGTGCTTATAGCAAGAGATCTACAGAGGGTACAGTAATGATTTTTAACTATTCTGAAAGCTCTGCACAGGCACTATTCAAGGGTAATATTAGTATCATAGTGAAAAATGACCTGACAGAGTCCCTTTCATTCTATATTGTGCTCTTCCCAAGAATCTAGGATGTTACTATGTATTGCATAGTATGTGCACAGATCTGACCAGAGCTGTTTTCTGCAGTTGACTGATAGCATATTTGTTAAGATTTAGTTGTTTTAAGTGTTTTCCAGGGTTTGGGGGGATCGCACCCAGTGTGCCGTGACCACTGGTACCACAGCTGCTGGTTTGTGCCATAGACTTCATTTTGATTTTCAGTTCTTGATGTTTTAAAGAATTTTTCATTTTTTTACATAAAGGTGTGATCTGAAGGCCAAAGAACTTTTTATATCTATTCCTATCTATTTAGTGCTGTAATGTAAACTCTTTTCATGCTTGCATTAAATATTCCCATTCTTCCCTAACTACACAATCTAACTGCTATAGTATTTTTTTCCTACTTCCTTTTTGATGATGATGCTGGGGTACTGAAACAAAAGGTCATCAGGGGGCAGAGGCTGCGGTCACTGCTATACGTAACTATGATGATTGCAGCCCCTGAAATGAATGTCACTGATGGTGCTTTATTTCAGGGAGCAGGCCGGGGCTGTGACAGTGACCACAGCCTCTTCTCCTGATGATGCTTCTGGGATTCTCAAATGAAGCGTCATCAAAAAGTAAACTAGGAAAAATAACACAATAGCAGTTACATTATGAAGAGAGGGAAGGAGAGGGAATTTTTATTGCAAGTATACTATAAAATAATTTAGTTTGCTATGTATTTTAAATGTTTTTAATTGATTGGTGGAAGAGTTTTTGATTTTTGAAAAGAATTAAAGGGACTCTGTCAGGTCATTTTTCAGTATGATACTAATATTACCCTTGAATAGGGCCTGGGCAGACCTTTTAAAAACACGTAAAATCACTATTGTACCATTTGTAGCTTCCATGTTATCAGCATTGTCATACCCTGCAGAGAGCTGGTGCATTAGTCCTGTCCCATTATAAGCAGAGACGATTAGTCCTGGCTGTATAAACTGTTATGTAATTATGCACACCTTCTCAGCAGCTCTCTCTTCTCTTAGTGCTGTGTGGTTTCACTTGTAGAGCTACTGTTCTGTTCAGGACACGGAGGGAGAAAGCTACAGGTCTGCCTTGTCTGATCTAGACTCCATTTGTATCTGTAAAAAGGAATCCCTGCTGGGCTGTGAGAGATCCTGTGTTTATCTGATCTCTTGGTTTTGCTGCAAAGAGAGCAGAGAGGAGGATACAGCACCCCCACTGATCTCCTGTGCTGTGATATGACATGCATATTTATCCTATGGGGAGTGGACAGCAGAGAACTAAGTGGATCATTCGCGGTGAATGACAGATGGAATGAATCTCTTTATTTGAAGTTTACAGAAGATAGGAGGGGAAAATAAATAAAATAAATACATCAATAGAGAGAGTGTAGAGGGAGGAATTAGAAAATGATAGCAGTTGCATATGGATTTGTGACCTGACAGTTTTCCTTTAATAAATGATGGACTTTCTTGAATGACCCAGATGCTGGATATCCCGATTTTTCTGCTGCTTCTGTTATACTGCAGCGCCCAACAGTGGATCTCTCCTCCGGTGAGTTATCTTTAGAAGGACCTTTCCTATTTTTTTCCTCCTTATATTACAAAATAGTTTAGATTACAGCACTAAATAGATAGGGATTTAGATTAAAATGTCTTTGGCCTTCAGACCACCCTTTTTTTATTATTATCAATTATCATTTTTATTGCTACTAGCAGTTCATATATTAACACTATCATTCAGATTAAATCAACATTTCTGAACCCACCAATTTTGGTGTAACCAGACGATCATCTAATGTATCTGGACACTTGGTGACTCGCCTCCAGAAGATGCTGTTGGGAGAAAGGAGAATCTGGGAAGTTGAATATCAGCCTCTGATCCTTTTGATCTCCGTGAGATGAAAGGAGCCCGGTAAGAGCTCTGTCAGGAGAACTCATCTGAGCAGAGCTTCCTCTGTATGGGAAGTCAGGAGAGAGAGCTGTGGGATAACTATTGGGTTGGGGGCTACTACTGGAGATGGATTTGCTTTTGGCTCCCCATACAGCAGCTCCTAAGTCCTAAAAGGTCATGGGAGAGCAAACACTGCACAGATAAACTAAGGCTACTTTCACATTACGATTTGAAGGGAGCCGATGCTGTCCGATATAATTCGGACAGCATCGGCTCCCTTCTGATGCCTGGAATCGGGTGCCAAATAGGCACCCGATTCCGGCATAAAATCGCTCCCTGCGGGGTATAAAAAAGAAAAAAAAAAAAGGTTATTCTCACCTGTCCCCGAGCCCCCGCCGTCTCCCGCCATCTTCTTGGAGGCTCCCGGTGGCTCCCGCAGGCTGCCGGTGTCAGCAGAGGGCTTCCTCTGCTGTTCAGGACCTGCTGTGATGTCACAGTCACGTGACCGCGGGTTCACCATGGTAACCCGCGGTCACATGACTGTGACATCACCGCAGGTCCTATACAGCAGAGGAAGCGCTCTGCTGACGCCGGCAGCCTGCGGGAGCCACCGGGAGCCTCCAAGAAGATGGCGGGAGACAGCGGGGGCTCAGGGAGAGGTGAGAATAACCTTTTTTTTTTTTTTTTTTAACCCTTGTGCTCCTAGTTAGGAGCAGTTTTACTGTACTGAGCATGCTCAGTACAGTAAAATCGGGTCCGAGGAGACAACAGATGTTTCCTCGGACCCTTCTCCATAGGGCCCCATGTTATAGGGATCGGGTCAGATCGGATGTGCACTAAATGCCATCCGATTTGGTCCGATCCGAATCTGTCAGATTTTATTTATATAAAAAAATCGGACAGATTCGGATCGAACAAATCGGATGGCATTTAGTGCACATCCGATTCGGTCCGATGCCCATAGGGCTGCATGGGGCCAAATTCGGATCCGATGCTGTCCGATTTTGATCGGACAGCATCGGATCTGAAAAATCCGTAATGTGAAGGCAGCCTAAGCCAGGTGTATAAAGGTCTGTATTATTAGCCCACTGTCACATTGTATACAAATCTGCAAGATTTGATTGTTCACTGAGCAGAAAAAGGATCATGTACAGTCTATGCCAAGATCTTTAACAAGCACTGGACTCAGGTTCTCCTACTTTCTCCATCTGGACTATTAGCTGCGCTAGCAAGTTACACATGATTTTAAGTTGAAAAAGTGCTAAAATAATACATATATTCCTGATATTTGCATATATTGGACTTCATATGTTTAGGTAAATGTTAGTCTAAATGTCTAAACTTTTATATAAATTATTAGAAATAGTTAATTTGTTTAAAGAACTTCAAAGACATACTGATAAGAAAATGTAGATTGTGAGCCCCAATGGGGACAGTCATGATGTCTGTAAAGTGCTGTGGAATTAATGGCGCTATATAAGAGAGTAAAATCAATAAACACATAGAACCTACTTGTATAGACAGATGTGGTGAGCGGAGAGCTCTGATACCCCCGGACCCCGACTGTTACCACAGATATGGAATAATTACTCCCAGATATCAGGCTCTGGAGGGTGACATTTGTTGTGGAACTTGTCACAGATAAGTTAGTTGATGGATATATCCCATAGCTTATATTATAGGATTTATTCACACCGGCCATATTTACTGGCTCCAACCAAGATAATGTCAGGTTCTTTGTCCCAATTGTGGTAATTGTTAGATTTCTTGGTGGCTTTGGATCTGTGGAAATAAAAATATAATGCAACAAAATGTACTGAATGCAGTATATCCCAAAAACCTGGTAAAACACTCAAAATCGGATGGATAATATACACTGTGTGCAGAATTATTAGGCAAATGAGTATTTTGATCACATGATACTTTTTATACATGTTGTCCTACTTCAAGCTGTATAGGCTTGAGAGCCAACTACCTTTTAAGTAAATCAAGTGATGTGCATCTCTGTAATGAGGAGAGGTGTGGTGTAATGACATCAACACCCTATATAAGGTGTGCTTAATTATTAGGCAAATGCCTTTCCTTAGGCAAAATGGGTCAGAAGAGAGATTTGACGGGCTCTGAAAAGTCCAAAATTGTGAGATGTCTTGCAGAGGGATGCAGCAGTCTTGAAATTGCCAAACCTTTGAAGCGTGATCACTGAAAAATCAAGTGTTTCATGGCAAATAGCCAACAGGGTCGGAAGAAGCGTGTTGGGCAAAAAAGGCGAAAAATAACTGCCCATGAATAGAGGAAAATCAAGTGTGAAGCTGCCAAGATGCCATTTGCCACCAGTTTTGCCATGTTTCAGAGCTGCAACGCTACTGGAGTATCAAAAAGCACAAGGTGTGCTATACTCAGGGACATGGCCATGGTAAGGAAGGCTGAAAAATGACCACCTTTGAACAAGAAACATAAGATAAAACATCAAGACATCAAGAAATATCTTAAGACTGATTTTTCAAAGGTTTTATGGACTGATGAAATGAGAGTGACTCTTGATGGGCCAGAGGCTGGATCAGTACAGGGCAGAGAGCTCCACTCCGACTCAGACACCAGCAAGGTGGAGGTGGGGTACTGGTATGGGCTGGTATCAAAGATGAACTTGTGGGACCTTTTCGGGTTGAGGATGGAGTGAAGCTCAACTCCCAGACCTACTGCTAGTTTCTGGAAGACAACTTCTTCACGCAGTGGTACAGGAAGAAGTCGGTATCGTTCAAGAAATTCATGCAGGATAATGCTCCATCACATGCATCCAACTACTCCACAGCGTGGCTGGCCAGTAAAGGTCTAAAAGAAGAAAAAATAATGACATGGCCCCCTTGTTCTCTAGATCTGCGGCTTCTGAGCTCTTGAGAAGTCACACAGGGCGTTCCCTGTGGCTTCTTTCCCCAGCCTGTAGTGCAATTATTCACGCCCCAATGGGCGTGATAATCCTTGTGGAGGGGGAGATGATGCTCCACAAGCATTATCACGCCCATCGGGGAGTGAATAATTGCACTACAGGGGGGGGAAGGAAGCCACAGGGAACGCCCTGTGTGACTTCTCAAGAGCTCAGAAGCTGCAGATCTAGAGGTATATAAAGCACTTTTATAACCATTCAAAGCAAACAATTTTTACACAAAGGGATAGGTATAATAGCATAATGATGGTGCAGGGACAGGTATTAATAGGCTGGGGGGGTGATTTTTAGGGGTCAGGTTCCCTTTAAGCTTTGATATTTATGAGTCTTTTGGGCTGATTGAGAACATAGTTGTTGATCAATAATAAAAATAATCCTCTAAAATACAACGTGCCTAATAATTCTGCACACAGTGTACAATTGTTCCTAAAAAAAACAAAGTCATGAGGAGGAAGAAAAAGACCGGGTTTTTCAATGTATCCGCACTGACCACACAAGGACAGAAATATTCTTGAAAGTTTTATTGTGCCAACGCGTTTCGTGGCAAATCTGCCACTTCCTCAGGGCCAAAGAATTCCAGTATCTGTTTACAGCAGTGGTTTTATACAAGATCTTCATGACATCACAATTACAAACAAACAGACATCACTTCCTGTGGAAACGCCCCCTCCAATGTCAAAATGTCATACGCCAGTCACAATAACTTTATATCAATATAGAACCTCTAATTAAAACACATTTACCATCTGAACAATCAATCTTTAATTTTAAAAAGTGTGTAAAACCTATAATCACTATGAATTAAAATGTTATCACAGGAAGTGATGTCTGTTTGTAATTGTGATGTCATGAAGATCTTGTATAAAACCACTGCTGTAAACAGATACTGTAATTCTTTGGCCTTGAGGAAGTGGCAGATTCGCCACAAAATGAGTCGGCACAATAAAGGTTTCAAGACTATTTCAGTCCTTGTGTGGTCTGCACGGATACATTGAAAAACCCGGTTTTCTTCCTCCTCTGTGACATTGGCATCTACAGGAGTCTGCAGCGATCACTGGTTCCTTTCACATTCTGCAAGGGGTTGTGACTGTTCACAACCTGTAAAGGTGAGTGCACTAACCGTGTATTGTCACCTAAAATATCACTTTTATCACCCTATGTGCGCTCTCCTTCCTTATTTAAAAAAAACAAAGGATTTATGCCTTCATTTTACAATTGCCTGTTTATCTTATATGGATGCAATCAATGTATAATTATGCATTGAATAATATTTTTCTGTAAACAAGAACCACTGACATAGCAGAGCGCCCACCGACGCTCTAATTTACAAATATCTCTGCTTGGTATATTGTATTGTTTCATGAAAAAAGAAGAAATCTTATCCACGTGCACTTACTGCTACAGTATATAGTATGTGTTTGATAAATAAAAGGAGGCTGAATAGCCATGTCTAGTATTTTTTTCAATTAAGATGTAAATCCTCATACAAGACACAACAATACTCACACGTGGCCTGTTTTGCTGATAGAGACGTCTGGTTGCAGTTCCCACTCACTATCTGCACACTGGCTGTATATTCTGTGCCAGGTATTAATCCTGTGAAATTCGCTTGTGTTGTAGTATTAGATACTTTCTGAATAACTCCTGACAGAATAGCGTTGTAATAATCCACTTTTGCTGTCGATGAAGCCAGTGTCCAAATCACAACCAGAGAATTAACAGACTGGTTATTTACCACCAAGGGTATGGGAACTTGTTCAGGACCTAATAGAAAAGATTTGGGGTTTAGTAAACACTGACCCTGTATGTATCTGTACAGTCATGAAGAAGAGCTGAAAAACATTTATTGAAAGCTCAAAAACTAGATAAACACAGCTTTTATGTAACAACCTAGTGGTGATGATCACTGTAGCAGATGTGACCACAACCAGGGTAATGGATGAAAGGGGCAGGTGACACCAGTGCATATTTCAGTTTTGTTTTTTCCTTGGAAGCACATTCAGTTGAAATGCATTGTGGAGCAGAGAAACACTGGCTCCCTGCACCACAATAGCTATACACATCAACAGAGGCGCGTGACGTCAAAATGTGTTGCCCTGGTCTCCTGTCTCAGCATTTTTTAATGCGTTTGTAAAGAGACCCAGGGCAGAAGACATTTATTATAGGATGGGGCCAAGGATGGAGGACATTATTAAAAGATAGCGGCCAGTTAAAAGTACATTATTACAGGATAGGGGCCAGGACAGAAGACATTACTACAGGAAGGAGGCCAGGATTGAGGGCCTTATTACAGCATTGGGGCTAGGCCAGAGGGCATTCATACAGAAAGATGTCTACTGTAGACAGATGCTGGGTGAGTGCAGCATGCTGTCAGGTATAGTGACGCTGCATTCCTCTGTTCACCGAACCTGACAGGACAAGCGGAGAAGCAGAGTGCACTAAACTGTCTTCCGCTTGTCCTGTCAGGTTCAGTGAACAGAGGAATGCACGTTCTCAATACCTGTCTGGACACTGACCTCACCCAGTCTGTCTCCAGTAGACCTATGACATCCTATGACATGTGATGGCTGGGAATCTGCTGGGAGCTGCCACATTTCAAATAATGATAGTGCACTGCATTGCTACATTTTTGCTAAATAAAGGTACTTTGTAAAATATGTAATATTTAAATGTACTTTATTTTTACTGCATTTTTCGAAATACTCCTTTAAGATATGACAAGGACTCTAAAGATTTCACCCTGGTACCTTCAGTAACAGCTGTCTGGGCACTGCTTGCTATTACATGAAGCTTGGTGGAGGCTTTAGGCCTCCCCAGACCATCACTGACCCTATGCTATGCTGATCATGCTGGAGGATGTTACAGGCAGCATAACATTTACCATCCCAGACTCTTGTCTGCCAGATGTTAAGTGTGGATCTGTTCTAATCTGTGAAAAGAGTGGCAAGCCAATGATGAATATGTTGATTCTGGAGTTTTCTGTTAATGCCAATTAAGCTGCACGGTTATTGTGAGCACAAGTTTCACTACAGGATATTGGCCTGCATGTCACCCTAATGGAGCCAGTTTCTGAGAGTTTGGTCAGAAAGATTAGCCTATTTTTAGTGTTCTTCCCCACACAAAAGAGCTGATTTCAGTCCTACTGCTGGATTGCTGCCCTTCTATTGTCTGCACCATGCTCTTACGACTGTGCTGGGAGACATAGATTCTCGTGCCAACACGTAGGGATGTGCCATCCATGAAGAACAGGACTACTTGTGCAACCTAAATGGCTGCAGGCACTGTCACTTACCGAAGTCACAAAGACACTCACAAAACTAGAGTATAATCAGTCAGGGAGGAGAGAGTAATTTTCGGTAAAATCATCCCTTTTTAGGGGGATATTTTGCTGTACATCTACAGTGCGGCTGTTGTCACTTTCATTTACATCGAAGCCGGTGACGATGATTCACATTTGCTTCGGCTTCTAAATTGGACAGATTTAGGTCTCTGATGTTTAATGACTGAGTTGGGGGTTATTACAATATGTATAATTATTTTTTAAAATCTAACCGTTTATACAAACCTGTGCAGATGGGTAATAGTGACACCGGGTCGGATTCAATGAGGATATTGGCAGCTCTTGTATAGACCAGGAATGTATATGTTTCTCCTGCTGTCAGATTCATTATTGTCGCTGATTCACTTGTCACTATTGTATTATTTATCATTGTGGATGATGAGGTGACATTGGTCTGGACTCTGTAGCTGTAAGACGTCTGATACTCATCAGGTTGACCCCATGTCAGAGACACAGAATATGAGGTCACAGCCCCGATCTGCAGAGATTTCACTGATATCGGTTCTGAAATAAAGAAAATACAAACAATCTGTGGATACAGGATCATAGTGCAGAATGTAGTATTATTGAATGGTAACCACTGCACAAAACATGACAAAAAGAAGAGCAAAGAGAGCAGACGGTAGGCATCTCAGATGTTTCATATCCAGGAGGTGTATGACTTGTTAGCAGTGAAAACGTTATGTGCCGAGGTTATGTTTGCATTCCTTCCATTTCAAAATCTGAACATCCTTATAGACTTCTATTGTGCCACTCTTCATTTTGCCATCCATCGTGCAGAAATATGGTATTTTCTTATGACAAAAGAAGTACTTCCAGCAAACATGTAAGCTCCTAATCATGCATGTAAGTATGTATGTAATATAGGTTTAAGTGCATTAACAACTTTACAATATATGCAATGGTTACGTCGTATGTCGTGCCCTTGATTTCGTTGTGGCTCGAGAGCTGAGTCCACAACTTTCCCCGCAGATGATGGCTGAATTATTTAGCCATCATCTGCCTCTAACAGCCGTGGGTGGAGCAAAGCTCTGCCTGCAACTGTTAACCTGTTGAATTCTGCTGTCAATCCCTGATAGCAGCACTTAACACACACCGGAATGGCGGGCGTCTCATTGCACGTGCCCATCGGCGCTCCCATGATGTGATCTCGGTGCACTTATGGATTACTATGACAGTCTGCTGAATACCCCAGTGCCTGTCATTACAGAACACCTGTGACAGCCAGCCTGGAGCTGGCATTCATAGGAGATCGGGATTTTCACTATACATATGTGGATGATCGCAGGTTTGAGTCCTCCAAGGGGTATCAAATACAGTAAAAGATGAAAAAAGAGAAGGTTTTCAAAAATATGAAAAGAAAAAAAAAAAATGTTCAAATCATCCCCATTTCGCCCCATATAAAATAAAGTAATTAACACAACATTGCAATAAAGTGCAATAAGAGGTGATCAAAACATCGTATCTACGCCAAAATGGTATCAGTAAAAATGTCAGCTCAAAGCACAAAAAACAAGCCCTCACACAGTCCCGTACCCCTAAACTTGAATAAGTTTCGTGTCTTAGAAAATGTCAACAAGCGAACATTTTTTTTCTTTGCTCTCTTTACAAACATGTTCTTTTCCTCCCCACTTAAAATACAACAAACAATAAAAAAAAATTAAGTGTTTGATGCCTCCATTATTGTACTGATCTGGAGCATCATATTGCCAGGTCAGGTTTACTGTATGAACTTGGTAAATAATAAAAAAACAAAACAAACAAAACCCATTGTGGACTTGCATTGTTTTTGCAATTTCAACAGACTTGTAATTTTTTCCCAACTTTCCAGTGCATCACATGATAACATGAATGGTGTCAATCAAAAGTACAACTTGTCCTGAAAAATATCTCTGGGAAAAAGGACAGTGAAAGCAAAAAAAAATGGAAAATCGCAGGAGATAAAATACTTACCAATCACAGTATTGTGTGGTTTCCAATATTGCTCTGTACCTCTTTTAGCTCACATGGCTTCAAATCAACCTAGCCACATCACACAAAAGTTTAAGCGTGGATCACACATCGCTTTCATAATATAAATTCAAGGAGCCTTGTTTTGAGACTCCATAGGTTTACTTTGGTGGAAGTAGCACCACTTTATTAAGCTGGAAAACATGGGGAGCCCTCTGAAAACTGGAGAGGACAGCAAATCATTAAGTTATTTGGTCTTGGGATTCCTTCTGGAGTCGATGTTCAGTATTCGGTCTTCACGTTCCTTCTGGAGTTGAAATTTAGCATCTGGTCTTGGGGTTCCTTCTGGAGTCTATGTTCAGTATTCGGTTTTGGGCTTCCTTCTGGAGTCAATGTTCAGTATTCGGTCTTAGGCTTCCTTCTGGAGCTGATGTTCAGTATTTGGGTTCTTTCTGGAGTCAATGTTCAGTATTCGGTCTTGGGTTTTCTTCTGGACTCGATGTTCAGTATTCGATCTTGGGGTTCCTGGAGTAGAGTTTTAGTATTCGGTCACTGTGTTTCTTCTGGAGATGATGTTCAGTACTCGGTCTTTGGGACCCTTCTGGAGTCGATATTCTGTATTGGATCTTCGGGTTCCTTCTGGAGTCTTATGTTCAGTATTCTGGTTCCTACTGTAGTCGATATTCGGTATTCAGTCATCAGGTTCATTCTGTGGTCTAGTATAACTCAGGCTTTCAAGAAGATGTGACCAATCACAGGCACTTCTCTGGTAACAGTGACTGTGGGTTCAATCCACTGCTCAAGGCCCAGTCTATGGTTAATCTCTTTTTATTGAATTTTTTTAATACATTACAAAGTATATATATAGTTGTAACCAGAAAGTACAAAATAATGAAACACAGTAATAATAACAGATATATATGTGTTGGAGAATGACCAACCAAAAATCGTATACACCCTCTTACAAGGTAGGGTCATCCAGTCCTCAAGGCCCAGTCTACCACTCACCCGTCTGTTTACTTGACTCCAATTCTTCCCCTTTCTGCCGTAACGGGCTTTTATACTTAGTAGCTGTGCCACATCTTTCACATGACCCGGGGCCCCCTCAAATCTTTTCTCATGAGTTAACACTGATGTTCTAATTTAGTTCCTGGTTATTCCTTTCGATCAGCAGATGGCAAAGTTCTTTCAAGAAAACTGCAAGATCTTAGTTAAGTGTATCTTCTGCTCTTCCTACTCCAAAGGATTTCGTTTTCAAAACGGAAACTGCCACCAATTAGATATGAATGGTCTATTCTAAGGTAATCAATATTGGAAGCCTGGAGCCTTTCAAATCTGAAGACGGTCACACACAGTTGCTGATGAACTGGACAATTTGGGTAGAACTAATCAACCATCTAATGTCTATGTGAAAATCCTAACTCGTCACTGATGTCAGAACAAGAATAAGTATCAACTGTTGTATGACCGGTGAATGACCATCTTTACACACATCTCCTGAATAAATTCACAATGATAGGTGTG
Source organism: Allobates femoralis (assembly GCA_033576535.1). Taxonomy (NCBI): domain Eukaryota; kingdom Metazoa; phylum Chordata; class Amphibia; order Anura; family Aromobatidae; genus Allobates; species Allobates femoralis. The sequence goes on along the minus strand of JARQOC010000010.1, from coordinate 51,887,261 downwards.
AAGTTAAAAAAACATTTCACAAATTCACAAGTAAGATTTTTTGACTGACTACATACATGAATATATCCTGGTTTACCAGAGGAGGTATTCTGCATGTACATGAGATTCAGCATTATCTACCCCAGTATACAATGGAGCAGATTACTCAGAGACAGCTGACAATATTCCTACAGCAGTGCGGTTCAACAAAACTTCATAATTAGTCTTGTTTAGGCACCTCTAGTTCCCAATAGCACTCAAAAGTAATTTCTCTTCCCTTCCCTGTTTCTGGCTCCTTCTTCGTTTTCTCTACAATATTCCTCACATCAGATAAAACATTTGAAAAAATATCCACAAATGAAAACAATAATAAAACCTACTTGTATAGACCGATGTGGTGACCGGAGAGCTGTGATACCCCCGGACCCCAACTGTTACCACAGATATGGAGTAATTAGTTCCAGATATCAGGCTCTGGAGGGTGACATTTGTTGTGGGACTTGTCACAGATAAGTTAGTTGATGGAAATATCCCATAGCTTATATTATAGGATTTATTCACACCGGTCATATTTACTGGCTCCAACCAAGATAATGTCAGGTTCTTTGCTGTAATTGTGTTAGTAGATAATGATCCAGGTGGTGTTGGATCTGCAGAAAAAGACAGAAATACAGAGAGGTGAGACCATCTCCATCATCTGTATAATAAGGTAAAAGTGTCAGTAACAGAGGAGAATGGTGATATGAGGATTATACAGAGGTGAGAACATCTCCATCATCTGTATAATAAGGTAAAAGTGTCAGTAACAGAGGAGAATGGTGATATGAGGATTATACAGAGGTGAGAACATCTCCATCATCTGTATAATAAGGTAAAAGTGTCAGTAACAGAGGAGAATGGTGATATGAGGATTATACAGAGGTGAGGACATCTCCATCATCTGTATAATAAGGTAAAAGTGTCAGTAACAGAGGAGAATGGTGATATGAGGATTATACAGAGGTGAGGACATCTCCATCATCTGTATAATAAGGTAAAAGTGTCAGTAACAGAGGAGAATGGTGATATGAGGATTATACAGAGGTGAGAACATCTCCATCATCTGTATAATAAGGTAAAGTGTCAGTAACAGAGGAGAATGGTGATATGAGGATTATACAGAGGTGAGAACATCTCCATCATCTGTATAATAAGATAAAAGTGTCAGTAACAGAGGAGAATGGTGATATCAGGATTATACAGAGGTGAGGACATCTCCATCATCTGTATAATAAGGTAAAAGTGTCAGTAACAGAGGAGAATGTGAGGATTATACAGAGGTGAGAACATCTCCATCATCTGTATAATAAGGTAAAAGTGTCAGTAACAGAGGAGAATGGTGATATGAGGATTATACAGAGGGGAGAACATCTCCATCATCTGTATAATAAGGTAAAAGTGTCAGTAACAGAGGAGAATGGTGATATGAGGATTATACAGAGAGGTGAGAACTTCTCCATCATCTGTATAATAAGGTAAAAGTGTCAGTAACAGAGGAGAATGGTGATATGAGGATTATACAGAGGTGAGGACATCTCCATCATCTGTATAATAAGGTAAAAGTGTCAGTAACAGAGGAGAATGGTGATATGAGGATTATACAGAGGTGAGAACATCTCCATCATCTGTATAATAAGGTAAAAGTGTCAGTAACAGAGGAGAATGTGAGGATTATACAGCAGTGAGAACATCTCCATCATCTGTATAATAAGGTAAAAGTGTCAGTAACAAGAGGAGAATGTGAGGATTATACAGAGGTGAGAACATCTCCATCATCTGTATAATAAGGTAAAAGTGTCAGTAACAGAGGAGAATGGTGATATGAGGATTATACAGAGGTGAGAACATCTCCATCATCTGTATAATAAGGTAAAAGTGTCAGTAACACAGGAGAATGGTGATATGAGGATTATACAGAGGTGAGGACATCTCCATCATCTGTATAATAAGGTAAAAGTGTCAGTAACAGAGGAGAATGGTGATATGAGGATTATACAGAGGTGAGGACATCTCCATCATCTGTATAATAAGGTAAAAGTGTCAGTAACAGAGGAGAATGGTGATATGAGGATTATACAGAGGTGAGAACATCTCCATCATCTGTATAATAAGGTAAAAGTGTCAGTAACAGAGGAGAATGGTGATATGAGGATTATACAGAGGTGAGAACATCTCCATCATCTGTATAATAAGGTAAAAGTGTCAGTAACAGGAGAATGGTGATATGAGGATTATACAGAGCGCTCACTGAGCAGATCCTGATGATACTCACATGTGGCCTCTGTCACTGGAGCAGATGTCTGGCTGCTGCAGCTCCCACTGACTGTCTGTACAGTGACATTATATTCTCTGCCTGGTAGTAATCCGGTGAAATTCACTTGTAGACTAGTAGTCTGTATTGTGCTGGTGTTGGCTCCTGTTAGACTGACTGTATAATTATCCACTTTTCCTGCTGGTTTTGTCCATGAGGCTCCAAGAACATTAACTGACTGGTAATTATTGATGGTGATATTGGAGACTTGTCCGGGAACTGAGAATAAGATCATTAATCACAGACAGGTTAGTTACACAGCAGTTACCTCTGGTATAACATGAGTACTTAAGTAGTAGGAAATCATCCTGCAGCACAGTGAGGTCAGTAGAACAGTGAGGGTTAAATCCAAATATCAGCCCTAGGCTGGAAGCAATAGGAAGGTCACACTGTTTAAGGTCAAGTGCAAAAAACATCTAAGGATTAAACTGCAGAGAAGCCTCTGAGCAAGTCAGGGACCAGTATATCAAACATGATTACTTACATCAGGAGAAGCAACATACAAACAATAACCAGCAATGAACTTGGGTTACATGGGGAATTACCGTATATACTCGTGTATAAGCCGAGTTTTTCAGCCCAAAAATTGGGCTGAAAAGTCTCCCCCTCGGCTTATACATGGGTCAATACAGTAGGCTGCGTGGTGGGGGCTGTGTCCGGGGCTGGGGAGGCTGGAGGAGGCGGGGTGAGGCTGCTGTATGAGCGCCCCATTACGTGGGGCCGCTCATTATATATGCACTGCTTCCCCCTGTCAATCAGCGGCAGGGGGAAGCAGTGCATATCTGGCCCCCAAATGCTGGCACTTGCCCCCCCACTGTGTAAGGGCCCCCTTCCCCCGCTGCTTATCTTACCATCCCGGTCTTCTGCACAGCGCCGGTCCTCGGTGCTCCATTCTTCATGCTCCCGTCCGGCTACATCCGGGATCCCCGGCCGTCGCAGGCATATGACGACATCGTGCGACGGCCGGGGATCCCGGATGCACCGAGGACGGAACATGAAGAACGGAGCACCGAGGAGCGGGGTTGAGCAGAAGACCGGGATGGTAAGATAAGCAGCGGGGGGCCCTTACAAGGAGGGGGGGTGAGTGCCAGCATTTGGGTGCTCCTGTATACCCCCTGGGTGCTGCTGTATAACCCCCTGGGGACTGCTGTATAACCCCCTGGGGGCTGCTGTATTACCCCTGGGGGCTGCTGTATAACCCCTGGGGGCTGCTGTATTACCCCTGGGGGCTGCTGTATTACCCCTGGGGGCTGCTGTATTACCCCTGGAGGCTGCTGTATACCCCCGGAGGCTGCTGTATACCCCCGGAGGCTGCTGTATATACTGCTGGGGCCTGTATACCACTGGGTGCTGCTGTATATACTGGTGGGGTCTGTATATACCACTGGGGCTGCTGTATATACTGGTGGGGTCTGTATATACCACTGGGGAGGCTGCTGTATACCACTGGGGTTGCTGTATATACTGCTGGGGCCTGTATATGCCATTGGGGAGGCTGCTGTATACTACCACTGGGGGCCTGTATACCACACTGCTGGGGGCTGTATACCTGTGCTGGGGTCCACCCTCGGCTTATACACGAGTCAATAGGTTTTCCCAGGTTTTGGGGGCAAAAGTAGGGGGTATACGGTAAATAGCGTACCTTTTGCTGCTCTTGGTTCCCGATCCCCATCCTACCATTGGTCCTGCTAAATAACTCCAGACCTAATTTTATTACACTATAAAAGTAAATTAATGGATAAGGAGAAGGTGACTATGGGGACTGGGCTGAGCAGTGTCCACACCAGTCACCAGAACTGAACATTGCATGTAATGAATGAAGAGCTGTGATGAGAATGAATGGTCCAGCAGTGACATAGGCACCAACCTTTCTGCCATCAATGTCTCACGCCACGTCAGAGTATGGCAAGGTGATCATGTAACAGCAGGAATTTATTTTAAATGCACCAAAACTCACATTCCTGTACAAGGTTACATACAGAAAGATGTTTTTAATTCCACATTAAGGAAGCAACACCCAAACCTATAATGGGTCATCATATCTGGAGCAGGAGAACTGATGACCCATGAGAGGTCCGGTGCTGTGATCTTAATACGGCCCGCCTGTATGTTTCCAATCTCAACAAGGACAAATATTTTTGTTTTTATGGATCTAATTGCAATTACTATTCATGGCATCTTTAGTATCACTTCTTATCTAAGGGAAAAAAAAACCACACAGCACCCCAAATATAACAATTAGGAAGAAAGAATAATCCCCGATTGTTAAGGGGGAAGTGGTAACATGAAAACTTATATATATTTCTCCTGTGAGTTCATGGGCAGTTCTATCACTTTTTATGCAGTCTGTAAGCACTTTCCTCGGTTTTCCTCTCTTTTCCTTCTCATCCAGGTGAAGGGACGGCCAGGGACTCTTAATCTCACTCTGTCTCACACTGGGCCATGGCTAGAGCAAAGAACATTTACTTTAAAGCAAGACAAAAGTTATGGCTCCAGCTTTCACTTACCTGGAAATTTACCAATAGGAAGGATGTATCTCATTGCATCAAAAACTGTTTGATATGGTATTCGCCACAATTATTATACGCTTTAGACAATTTCTATGGTTCTACCAGCAAGGGTGCACACAGTTCCATGATATTCTTGCAACATGGCAAATTCATGTGATGCTCATAAAATGGGGCAATTCACGGTAAAACCACTTGTGCTAATTCCTGCACAGTCATCATCTGAATAGAACAGCTGCTATATGTACAGGCACCATGAGTGACTACAATCAATAATACCTTTCTCAAGTACTGAGAAACTATAAGGAACAATTGTAAATGTGACCACGTGTTGATCATGGGGAGCAGGGATGGTGCTTGTTATACAGAGATGTTTATCGATTCAGTTTTAAGAACACAGAAACTCAATGCATGTCCCAAATTGATCTTTCGCAACCTGATATAAGCAAAAGGGCCTCACTGGTACACTACACATAAAAAGTTAGGATGAACCTAAAATGCAGTCTAACCTTTTCAGGTGAACTTAATGTGACCTTGGTGCTGTTCACTGATAAAAGTCAATTCATGTTGAGCAGAAATGATGACCGCCGGCAATATTGGAGACGTCAAAAAGAGCCACTGTTGTCAACAGATGAGCCTTTGGTGCTGGTGTTGGTGTGGACAGGTGTGTCTCAAACAGTACAGATCTGTACAACACAGTTCATCGTCATAGACAACAATTCTTCAGCTCTTCTAGGTGGCGTCATTAGGGAACAGCTGATGGAGACTGGTGACCCTCAGATGGAGAGGCATACACTTTTTCTAGAGCTGAATCCTATAGAAAACCTATAGAATCTGCTGAGTTGCCGTGTACAGACTCATAACTCTGTACCCCAGAACCTCAATAACCTGAGGACGACACTTTGAGAAGACCGGGATGCCGTCTCAGCATGCAATAACTCGAATTGTGAACAGCAGGAGATGTCGTTGTTGAGCTGTAATTGGTGCGCAAGGCCACATGACAAGATATTGTCATTGTCATTTTTTGTTGATATATAGCCACAACTGTTTTTTAGACTATCTAGATAAAAGGAGACACAAGAGGCGCAAATGGGTCTTATCATTTAGATAAGATGACCCTCCCGTGAGTGTATGTGCTCACCTGAATGGGTTGTGATAACACACAACCAATATATTCGCATGGACAGCTGCTGCTGGATCTGCACCTCCATGTGCACAGTGGTGTCATATCCAGAAATCCAAACAGGGTTTGGTGCTTGTATGATCCGCGCTGCCTTCTCTGCACCTTCCTCAGGGGTACAAATTGTACCTGGTCTTTTCATCCCAACGGCAGCTTGGATCATTCAAGCACCAAACCCTGTTTGGATTACTGTTTTTTCAACGCCATTTGTAAAAATAAATTGTTGGAGATAAGGAAATCACCATTTACTTCTACTATATGTCTTACTTTCATGATAAAATATCACTGTAGCATGAATGTTTTGTGTTTTCTATAAATTTCACATGAATGCCAAATATTCCTGACGTTTTGTGAGTAGAATATTCTGCATGCTGGACTTTTTTTGTACTCTAAGGCTAAGTTTAGACAGAGCGTTTGAGCTTCACTTTTTATCGATTCATTTTTGCTGCAGTTTCGGCATCATAAATGGATCCTCTTTTTCCGAAAAAGAATCACAAACGCATCATCCGTTTATGCAGCTTTTTTTCTCCATTTTCAGGGTACACAGACAGACAGACACACAGACAGACACACACACACACTCACACTTTCTTACCCTCCCACGATCCCACAGTGATCTCTGGTGATGTCATCCTCCTGAACACTGGCAGGACCGGTCTGTGAGTATTTTGAGTAATTACAGGACTTAGGTAGGTCCTGGAAGTACTGTACCCAACTACCCACAGGTATTGCTGATGCCTGGGAGGAAGTGTTGAGGATGGAATTTATAGGGTTAAAAATATCACAACTCTTCTCTTTTTCCATAAAATTTAATTTGGAAATGTCATGTTGTCTGTTATACACTAGATGGCACCCACGCTCCATGAATATATATCTGACATATGAGCCAGCCCATTAAGGGAGGAATTTAGATATTAGAATAGTTTGATAAGGATTGACCAATTAGGAGATGATCACTTTGTAGAAAGTTCCAGAATTCTAACACGCCTCTTGCTTTCTGTATAAAAATGTGTGTTTCAATAAACGCTTGCGCAGTGTGTTTAATCTCATACGGCGTAGGCATGAGTAAGGCTTGAGTATGCTCTGGTGTCCGTATCATTTACTTGCGATAATGCAGACGTGCATAATTGCCTAAATATATATAATAATTAGGAGTGGCTGGTGGACTTGTGATTGAACTGAGACCCTCAACAGAAGACATCACCGGGCTCACAGTGGGATCACAGGGAAGGTAAGTAATAGAATGTTAGTGGTGCAGAAAATGCAACAGAAAAAACGGAGCAATAATTGACATGTTCATTATTTTCTGGTTGCGCTTTCTGCACCACTAACACAGCAGTCAAAAACCTTGACATCTGCACAGCAAATTGAAAATCACATTTACCTTAATACACAAGAAGCAAATAAGACTAATGCTGCCAGGTCCATCAAACTTGCCTTGTGTGGACTGTATTCCTGGAATGGCTAAGTGCACATCTGCCCCAAGAGACGGCAATCTGGGTCCTAATCCCCTAAACTGTTACAATATCTATAGTATATAGCTAAAACAGGAATGGTGTCTCACGGTCCGCGCTGCTGCTTCAAAGAATGCACTGGGAAGCCATTGCTTTATCCATCACCTCCTTTATTCCTCCACACTCTGCTCTAGAGTGTGGAGGAATAAAATAGGTGATGGATAAAGCAATGGCTTCCAGTGCATCCTTTGAAACAGCAGCGCGGACCGTGAGACACCATTCCTGTTTTAGCTATTTGGTTTCCCACGTGCACGTGGCGGTGGAGGTTCTGCAGCAGCTGTTACTCAGGCTTTCAAGCTGGTTGTGGGTTATCACAACCAAACCAGGTGAGCAAGCTAATATTTTAGCTCTTGTCGTGTGTGTCGCTAGTGATAAAGCACAATCTGCGCCTCTTTGTCTCCTTAATTTTAATTATAGAATATCTATAGTAAAGCCATCTTAAATATGAGAGACTTTATAATAACATCAATTCATAATTCACATTTACTCGTTTCCATCCTCACCTGTGCAGGTCGTATTAGACACCGGGTCGGATTCAGTGCTGTTATCAGCAGCTCTTGTATAGACCAGGAATGTATATGTTTCTCCCGCTGTCAGATTCATTATTGTCGCTGATTCACTTGTCACTATTGTATCATTTATCATTGGGGATGATGAGGTGACATTGGTCTGGACTCTGTAGCTGTAAGACGTCTGATACTCATCAGGTTTACTCCACGTCAGAGACACAGAATTTGAAGTCACAGCCCCGATCTGCAGAGATTTCACCGATATCGGCTCTGAAATAAAAGTAATACAGTCAGTGTGGATACAGAATAAGGCTGATTTCACATCTACATTTCTACGTTTTTTAAATCCAGCGGCATTCCGCCTTTTTTGAAAAAAACAGATGCGGCACACTTGTGGCAAGGTTGCGTTAGACCTAATGCATTGTTAATGGAGGTCCGGACACTTACGTTTTCATCGCAGTCCGGCACTAACGGCTTGTCACAGTTAGCAGCGGTTTTCGTCCAGGGCCGGAATTGCTGGATCACGATGACAATGTAAGTGTACGCACATGTCTGGACCTCCATTAACAATGCATTAGGCCAAACGCAACATTGCCGCAAGTATGCCGCTGTTTTTTTTTTTTTTTTTAAATTCTGCCGGATTTGAAAAACTGCAGATCAGGCAAACCTGAAGTTCAAAAGATCAACTTTGCCTGATCAGCCAGATGTGAACAGAAACACAGATGTGAAAGCAGCCTAAGGGAGCAGTGTGCTGTATTATCTTATTGTAGCCACTCTGCAAAACATAAAAATCCACAGTTATAATCTGAGCCAGAAGAGTAATGAAAACGACACGGTATCAAGACCATACTCATTAGATGAACGTTGGCTGAACCTGACTAAGCTTTTAAGCCATCTTAAAAGGGAATCTCTTACACCCAAAACTTAGTCTATATACAAATCACACCTGTACTATGGATTTTACTGCTTCAGCTGTCTAGAAAAACATTTTACTATGTAAATCAGGTCTCCATGGTGCACCCTTGGTGTGGTCACTGGCTCGGTGCATCACTTTGTCCCCTCAGTTAGCATTCGCTGATTGCCCCATAGCTTGATTTACAGCGCTCACTTGCCTGGATCGAGTGCGGTGGTAACTAAAATACCCGTGTATACTGACACTCCTTGTAGCCTTATCCTTCTCAGTTTACTGAGTGACTGCTACATTTAAAAGCGAAGAATAAGAGCGCGTATCCACTGTGTGCGCTGCCGAGCTCCACTGTGTGTGCACTCGTTATTTGGATCAGGTAGTGCTTCTTCTGGGCAAGTAAGCACAGTCAATCAAGCTAAGGGTCCTTTAAGACTGCGTTCTTCCCCAAAGTTTAGTGGTACCACTGGAGATTACATCCAAACTCTACCACAAAACGGGATTCGGACTTATGTGCCGAAGGACCAATTTAATAAAATGGTGCAGATGGAGTCACCGTGTGACCTGTTGTGCATCATTTTCGGGGTATACGCTGTGGTGTCGCAGCAGAAAACAGTGTAGACAACCGTGTTTTAAAGTGACACAAAGTCCAGCAGTTTATTCACATGCCTCAAACTGCATATAGTACATAACTATGTCTCTTCAGACTGTCCCAATGGCCGGTATAACAAACACATATCCTGATCAGTCCATAGGAAAGAATCACTGACCTTAGGCCCAGGTGAGAGACCTTCGTCTCCTGGAGGTTCACAGACTCTTGTCTGGCCTGGCGCTGACCAGGATTGGGCTCCCTGAGCCCCGGGATGAACTTGGCTTCCCAAGGTCTCCTCACCTATCAGAGGCTCTGGCAAATATCTCCTTCTGATCATAAGGCTCTCCACTTCCTGTGTGAAGGACCTGTTCTGATGTCACAGCCCATGTGACCAGGAAGAAGTCTGCTTAAGCCTGATGTGTGACGCCCACAGGTGGATCCAGGTTTGACAGACACCCCCCGGGCTTTCAAACCTGCATCATAGCACATGTAATGCCTTACCCGAGTTGTGGAACCACAAGTCCCAGCACCAACACCAGAAAGGCAGCCAGCCGCTGCACCACATATCCTCCCCCTCACGTTCAAGCCGGTAGGATTGAACAAACAAAACCCAGGGGCAGTACCACCCACAGCGCTACAGGGGCCCAGCACGTGATCGTTGCGCTGCACAGCTCCTGAAATACAAGACATCCACAATAGCCCCTCCCTCAGAGACCTGCCACCTGTCAGTGTCACTGACTCTCATTGTGTGGACCTCACTGTCAGACATCTCCCCGTCATTTGTCGGAGTCAACCCCATGTCAGGTCTACCCTCCCCCCCAGCGGTCATTACTGTAGGTAGAGTCATGTACTTTGGTATCTGCGACCAGGTCTGACTCCGTCCTAACCCGTACCCTGTCAGGTCGGTTGAGTGGGCCTATCTGACTTGAGGTACTTGAGGATACACTACCTCCAACCAAACTACACCCACTACTTTCAGGTTGTCTATGGAGGTCTCTTAGTGGGCGACTTTCGTCTTCGTCTGTTACCCCTGGAGAGCCATTACTCCCTGTATGTCTACCAGCTTTAGGTTATGCTGTGGCTATGTTGGTATTCTAAGGACCCCTTCGTTGTCGGGTACCACCATTCCCAGATAGCTGTCACCTTCTGCTGCTCAGATATTGCTCTCTCTCTGCTCTCGGTCTTACGAGATTCAGCCGGTCCAGTTCTCTCAGGAGGGTCACGTGGTACTCCATCAGCGTCCGCACGTATCCAAGAGTTTTTTCCGTGCCTATAGCAGAAAATGACACCAAACCGTCTGTATCAGGTATCCAGTCCTGGTGATCACGTGGACAGCTTACTTTCATCACCCTGGACTTCTTTACCATGTTTTGCATGGCCTGGCCTTTTCTTCCAATGAGCTTTTTCACCATGAGGCACCCGGATGACTTCTTCCTGCAGGCTTTGATCTCTCCTCACAAGTTCCAGCTGTCGTACGGCTTCTTCTGTCTTCAACAGCACTATCCACTTTGTGCGAACAAATCGCCAGTGCATGTCACTTAGGATAGCCACCCTCTTCACCGTGACTTCTGTTGTGGACAGGATCACCAGCTGGTTAGCTGCTAGGGTCAAGTACACCGAACAGGCTCCCACGGCCTTCTTAAAGTCTTCATGCACTGCCTCTTTCGTGCATTCTTCCCTCAGGTTATCTGTTACCTCCACAAGGCACTTGTAGAGAGACGTTTCTGACATACTACGGGTTCCCTCTTCCTCACCCGGCTCAGGTTTCAGGGCCAATGGACTTTCGGCTTCTTCAGCGTGTTTGCCTGGGAGGAGGAAGAAGACTGGACATTCTACCTTCTCCCAAGGGGGCCTCGATCCTCGTCTGGCATGCTGACAGGCGACCCTTTAGCTCAGAGACATCGCCCTCTAGCTCAGCTACTCGCCTCTCAGCAGCTCGTCTTCGAAGCCCTTCCTGCGTCAACTTCTCTTCTGAGACCTCTCCATCTTCAAAGCACCCACTCGATTCTCAACAGCCTGTCTCCACAGCTTCTCTTGTCTCAAGTGAGCCTGCAGCATCTCCGTGAGCTCCCTTATCATGGCTTCAACATCCACCGGATCAGGCGAGCTCACAACACCCGAGGAGGTATTCACTTCACCCCTCACTTTCTCAGTGGCTTCTTCCACTTCTGCAGTTACCTCCCCCTCCTGGGGTCCAGCAGCACCCCTGGCAACCTCGACCAGATCACCTTGTGTCTGGCCAGTGGTCTCCATAGGCTCTGGCAAATATCTCCTTCTGATCATAAGGCTCTCCACTTCCTGTGTGAAGGGCCTGTTCTGATGTCACAGCCCATGTGACCAGGAAGAAGTCTGCTTAAGCCTGATGTGTGACGCCCACAGGCGGATGCAGGTTTGACACACACCCCCAGGCTTTCAAACCTGCATCATAGCACATGTAATGCCTTGCCCGAGTTTTGGAACCACAAGTCCCAGCAGCGACACAGGCAAGACAGCCAGCCGCTGCACCACATATCCTCTTCCTCATGTTCAAGCCAGTAGGATTGAACAAACGAAACCCAGGGGCAGTACCACCCACAGCTCTACAGGGGCTCAGCACGTGATCGTTGTGCTGCACAGCTCCCAGAATACAAGACATTCACAATAGCCCCTCCCTCAGGGACCTGACACCTGCCAGCGTCACTGACTGTCTCATTGTGTGGACCTCACTGTCAGACATCTCCCCGTCACTTGTCGGAGTCAACCCCATGTCAGATCTACCCGCCCCCTGCAGTCATTACTGTATGTATTTTGGTATCTGCGACCAGGTCTGACTCCGTCCTAACCCGTACCCTGTCAGGTTGGTTGAGTGGGCCTGTCCGACTTGAGGTACTTGGGGATACACTACCTCCAACCAAACTATACCCACTACTTTCAGGTTGTCTATGGAGGTCTCTTAGTGGGCGACTTTCGTCTTCGTCTGTTACCCCTGGAGAGCCATTACTCCCTGTATGTCTACCGGCTTTAGGTTATGCTGTGGCTATGTTGGTATTCGAAGGACCCCTTTGTTGTCGGGTACCACCATTCCCAGATAGCTGCCACCTTCTGCTGCTCAGATGTTGCTCTCTCTCTGCTCTCGGTCTTGCGAGATTCAGCCGGTCCAGTTCTCTCAGGTGGGTCACGCGGTACTACTCTGGCAAAGATCTCCTTCTGATCATAAGGCTCTCCACTTCCTGTGTGAAGGACCTGTTCTGATGTCACAGCCCATGTGACCAGGAAGAAGTCTGCTTAAGCCTGATGTGTCACGCCCACAGGCGGATTTGACAGACACTCTCCGGGCTTTCAAACCTGCATCATAGCACATGTAATGCCTTACCCGAGTCGTGGAACCACCACAAGTCCCAGCACCGACACCAGCAAGGCAGCCAGTCGATGTTCCACAAGTAGGCCAACACACAGATGCAGTAGACTACATCTGCGTGCCGCCTCCAGTAGGCGTATATCCCGTTTTGAGGGGGTTCAGATGTAAGCCCCAACAAGACCACAGGACGTAGGGAAGAACTCAATGTGAAAGCATCCTGAGGTGCATCCTGAAACTAATTGAGGGGGGTAAAATGGTGAACAGAATCCTTAGGGAGCATGAAGGGGCCCAGATTTACATATTAAACATTTGTGCCCCTACAGCAAAAGCAGCAAAAATGATCATTTTGACATGAGTTTTATAGGAGTTTAGTCCCTATATAAGGCTAGGTTCACGTCTATGGGGTGTGCATTTGGAACGCATTGCACTTACACTGTGTTAGCGCAGGCTAACTCAATACAAGCGCAATGCAAACGCAAGCGTTAACGCACCCATTGTTTCCTATGGGCGAGCACATGCATAAGCATTGCCAAACTGAAGTGCAATCTATGGTTGCGTTTGGACGCATTCGTTTGCCCCAGCGCACAAGAAATTTTGCCATGCGTCCAAATGCAACCACAGATTGCACTTGTGATTGGCAAATGCATTTGCATGCACTCGCCCATAGGAAGCAATGAGTGCGTTAATGCATGTGTTTGCATTGCGCTTGCATTAGCAATGCGTTGGCATGCGGTAACACAGAGCAAGTGCAATGCAGGCAAACGCAGCCAAGCGCAGATGTGAAAGGCCCTAACTGTCTTGGTAGTTTGTTTTGAGTTTTGGGGGTGACAAATTCCCTTTAACACTTGGATGAACTATAACAGGGTGGAGGGAACAAAATCTTCACACTCTTACTACAAAAGTGGATTTTTAGCTAATTGTTCACTATATGATTTTCTAGTTTACAAGAGAAGCTCTTTGTCATGTGCTTGAGATTCAGCATTATCCCACCCAGAATACATTAGAGCAACTCATGAGAAACTCACTAAAATATTCTTTGATGTGTAACCCCTGGATTTATTCAAATATGCCTTTATAAGGCCCCTTTCACATAGCCATTTATTTGAAAATGCGGCATGTCCATCAGATTTACCACATCTTCCGCCTAATGGCCGCACCGGACCTCAAGCCCCATAGACAATGCATGGGGTTTGTGTTTGCCGCAAGCGTGCCACAAATGCGGCCGTTAGGTGGAACATGTGGTAAATCTGCCGGATCTGCTGCATTTTCAAATAAACGCCTATGTGAAAGGGGCCTTAGACAGTCAAAATAATTTCCTTTACCATTTAATTTCAATCACTCTCTACCACATCCTTTTTATCTATAGAGTTCCTGGCATAGTGTGACATTTTACTGCAAGTGCAAACAATAATAAAACCTACTTGTATAGACCGATGTGGTGACCGGAGAGCTGTGATACCCCCGGACCCGACTGTAACCACAGATATGGAGTAATTAGTCCCAGATATCAGGCTCTGGAGGGTGACATTTGTTGTGGGACTTGTCACAGATAAGTTAGTTGATGGAGATATCCCATAGCTTATATTATAGGACTTATTCACACCGGTCATATTTACTGGCTCCAACCAAGACAATGTCAGGTTCTTTGCTGTAATTGTGTTATTAGATAATGTTCCAGGTGGTGTTGGATCTGCAGAAAAGACAGAAATACAAACAGGTGAGAACATCTCCAGCATTTGTATAATAAAGTAAAAGTGTCAGTAACAGAGGAGAATGGTGATATGAGGATTATACAGAGGTGAGGACATCTCCATCATCTGCATAATAAGGTAAAAGCGTCAGTAACAGGGGAATGGTGATATGAGGATTATACAGAGGTGAGAACATCTCCATCATCTGCATAATAAGGTAAAAGCGTCAGTAACAGGGGAATGGTGATATGAGGATTATACAGAGGTGAGAACATCTCCATCATCTGTATAATAAGGGAAAAGTGTCAGTAACAGAGGAGAATGGTGATATGAGGATTATACAGAGGTGAGAACATCTCCATCATCTGCATAATAAGGTAAAAGTGTCAGTAACAGAGGAGAATGGTGATACGAGGATTATACAGAGGTGAGAACATCTCCATCATCTGTATAATAAGGTAAAAGTGTCAGTAACAGAAGAGAATGGTGATATGAGGAATATACAGAGAGGTGAGGACATCTCCATCATCTGTATAATAAGGTAAAAGTGTCAGTAACAGAAGAGAATGGTGATATGAGGATTATACAGAGAGGTGAGGACATCTCCATCATCTGTATAATAAGGTAAAAGTGTCAGTAACAGAGGAGAATGGTGATATGAGGATTATACAGAGGTGAGAATATCTCCATCATCTGTATAATAAGGTAAAAGTGTCAGTAACAGAAGAGAATGGTGATATGAGGATTATACAGAGGTGAGGATATCTCCATCATCTGTATAATAAGGTAAAAGTGTCAGTAACAGAGGAGAATGGTGATATGAGGATTATACAGAGGTGAGAACATCTCCATCATCTGTATAATAAGGTAAAAGTGTCAGTAACAGAGGAGAATGGTGATATGAGGATTATACAGAGGTGAGAACATCTCCATCATCTGTATAATAAGGGAAAAGTGTCAGTAACAGAGGAGAATGGTGATATGAGGATTATACAGAGGTGAGAACATCTCCATCATCTGTATAATAAGGTAAAAGTGTCAGTAACAGAGGAGAATAGTGATATGAGGATTATACAGAGGTGAGGACATCTCCATCATCTGTATAAGGTAAAAGTGTCAGTAACAGAGGAGAATGGTGATATGAGGATTATACAGAGGTGAGAACATCTCCATCATCTGTATAATAAGGTAAAAGTGTCAGTAACAGAGGAGAATGGTGATATGAGGATTATACAGAGGTGAGGACATCTCCATCATCTGTATAATAAGGTAAAGTGTCAGTAACAGAGGAGAATGGTGATATGAGGATTATACAGAGAGGTGAGGACATCTCCATCATCTGTATAATAAGGTAAAAGTGTCAGTAACAGAGGAGAATAGTGATATGAGGATTATACAGAGGTGAGGACATCTCCATCACCTGTATAATAAGGTAAAAGTGTCAGTAACAGAGGAGAATGGTGATATGAGGATTATACAGAGGTGAGAACATCTCCATCATCTGTATAATAAGGTAAAAGTGTCAGTAACAGAGGAGAATGGTGATATGAGGATTATACAGAGGTGACAACATCTCCATCATCTGTATAATAAGGTAAAAGTGTCAGTAACAGAGGAGAATGATGATATGAGGATTATACAGAGGTGAGAACATCTCCATCATCTGTATAATAAGGTAAAAGTGTCAGTAACAGAGGAGAATGGTGATATGAGGATTATACAGAGAGGTGAGAACATCTCCATCATCTGTATAATAAGGTAAAAGTGTCAGTAACAGAGGAGAATAGTGATATGAGGATTATACAGAGGTGAGGACATCTCCATCATCTGTATAATAAGGTAAAAGTGTCAGTAACAGAGGAGAATGGTGATATGAGGATTATACAGAGGTGAGAACATCTCCATCATCTGTATAATAAGGGAAAAGTGTCAGTAACAGAGGAGAATGGTGATATGAGGATTATACCGAGGTGAGGACATCTCCATCATCTGTATAATAAGGTAAAAGTGTCAGTAACAGAGGAGAATGGTGATATGAGGATTATACAGAGGTGAGAACATCTCCATCATCTGTATAATAAGGTAAAAGTGTCAGTAACAGAGGAGAATGGTGATATGAGGATTATACAGAGGTGAGGACATCTCCATCATCTGTATAATAAGGTAAAAGTGTCAGTAACAGAGGAGAATGGTGATATGAGGATTATACAGAGGTGAGGACATCTCCATCATCTGTATAATAAGGTAAAAGTGTCAGTAACAGAGGAGAATGGTGATATGAGGATTATACAGAGGTGAGAACATCTCCATCATCTGTATAATAAGGTAAAAGTGTCAGTAACAGAGGAGAATGGTGATATGAGGATTATACAGAGGTGAGGACATCTCCATCATCTGTATAATAAGGTAAAAGTGTCAGTAACAGAGGAGAATGGTGATATGAGGATTATACAGAGCGCTCACTGAGCAGATCCTGATAATACTCACATGTGGCCTCTGTCACTGGAGCAGATGTCTGGCTGCTGCAGCTCCCACTGACTGTCTGTACAGTGACATTATATTCTCTCCCTGGTAGTAATCCGGTGAAATTCACTTGTAGATTAGTAGTCTGTATTGTGCTGGTGTTGGCTCCTGTTAGACTGACTGTATAATTATCCACTTTTCCATCTGGTTTTATCCATGAGGCTCCAAGAACATTAACTGACTGGTAATTATTGATGGTGATATTGGAGACTTGTCCAGGAACTGAGAATAAGATAATAAATTACAGAGAGGTTAGTTATACAGCAGTTACCTCTGGTATAATGTAAGTAATAGGCTTGCGGCAATGGAACAATTACATGTTTAAAAAGTGTGACCGATATTTGTTATCAGCAAGAAACTTGTTCTAAACAACCGAGAACAGAACATATTGTTTCCACTAAATATTATTTTATGAAGGTAATTTTAAAGTTCATCATAATGAATAGATCTTGGAATAATAATTATTTCCACAAGTAGCTGCGGTTAAATTGTTTCTCCTGTGCTGAGATAATCTTATATATGTTTCCCTGCTATGTACTGTGTAATGGATGTGTCTGACCGTACAAGGACATGGTCTGATCATACCACATCTCCTGTGCTGCGATAATCTTATACATATGTCCCTGCTGTGTACTGTGTAATGGATGTGTCTGATCGTACAGGTACATATATAAATGCGATCTAACCTTACTAAAGAAAAAAATCTATAGAGATTACACAAGAATGCACTGAATAATACTCTGCAGGACAACACTCATTATATTATACAAAAAAATGTAATAGGATATATAAAAAATAAAAATTCTTAAAAAAAATGTTTTGAAACAAAAAAAAATAAAAAACAACAACAACAACAAGTTTTCCTTGCAAAAAAAACCCCAATATATAAGGTATCAGATTTATAATTCATGCCACTGTGGAATTTTGCATTGAGCTTAATTATCCAGTGTGCTTCTCTGATCATTAATTTTTTACCTCAATCACCACCACGAACTGGACTAAAAACGTTTTCAACCCATAGAATGTAAAAAAATATGTTTCTCCATAATGGTGTTCAACAAAGTGTTTGACAGCATCTGAATAAGTTGCAATTTAATTTTTTATATTTGCAAGATGTTCAGCAATTCTTTTTTTTTTTATCTTTCCTATAGTGCAACCTATGTATTTTTCATCACATTTTTTTTAATTGTATGCAATAAATGTCCGATTACAGCCAGCATAAATTCACTAAATGAGGGCCTCAGCAGGCAGATTGATTTCCATCTGCAACCACTCATTCCAAGAACGCCAGGCTATTTAAAAGAAACTGCTGCAGCAATTAAAAAAAATCGAATGGACAAGGGATAGTTATTTCGTAACATGATATAATTAATCTTTGTTCATGTATCCCACACCATTTAGCTGTAGAAGCAATCAGTTACCATTTACAGATGTACAGTGCGTATAACTAAGAAACTAAAGAAACGATATTACGAGGTGCAGAGTATTTACTTGCACATAACTGTTTCATGTTCAAATCAGATTCCTATGTACAGGTGACGGACTCCCCGATGGGCTCGCATTTGTTCCCTTCCATGGCAATCCTTTATGTTGCATGGTGGGAGGAGAGAATGATTTTTTTTTGGGATTGTAATCCTTTAAAAGATGGAATTACTTTTAATAGCCGTTATGTGGATGACATTGTAATAATTTGTAGGGGAGTTTCAAGTAATTTTGATCAGCTCAAAAATTATGTTAATAACAACAACCTTGCATTACGTTTCACATTTTCAGAACCTAACCATAAAATTATTTTTTTTAGATGTCACCTTCACAGGTGACACAAGTTCTGGTAGGTTGCATACCGTAACTTCAGCAAGCCCATCAGTGGGAACACCATCCTAACAGCTGCATACTATACTCATGGTCAGTAGACGCAGGGTTTTGGACGCAGCGGCAAGATGCTGCGTCATACAGTATCAGCATAGTGGATGGGATTTTAAGAAACCCCATCCTAACTATGCTTTACCCGACTGCAGCATTCTTTAAACTGCGGTGTGGGTTGCCGGCAGTCCGCTCCTCCTCCGCATGTTCATTTTATGCTGCGGAGTCGGAAACGGCTCCCATCGGGTGACTGCAGGGAGAAGCCGCCCGCACATGGTGAGTACAGGGCGGCTGCGGTCTCCCTGCGGCCACCCACAGGTTCCCTCAGGTCCAGAGGAGCTGCGTCCAACACACAGCTGCTCCGGACTGTGGGCACATACCCTAAGGGCTGATAGTAATCATCCATCTCATACTATTCATTCAATCCCTTATGGTGAGTTGCTGCGTGTTCACAGAAACTGTTCTGATTTTGAGACTTTCCAAGAGGAAAGCAAGATTACAAATGAAAGGTTAGTAGAGAGAGGGTATAGGGAATGCAATATCAAAATTGCACTAGTTAAGTTAGAAGGTAGGGGGAAATTTAAAACCTATAGAAACAAAATTAAAAACAACAATGAAAACTTTTCTGAAGTAAAATCTAAAAAAAAAAAAAATCACCAAAGTTATATTCAGTACCCCTTATAGTAGACAGTTTGATCAAATAAAAGGTATAGTCCAGCGTTATATCCCTATACTTTATCAAGATACTAAACTGAATGCCATTCAATAAGAAGATGTCACATGTGTTGCCAAACGAGGAAAATGTATGGGTGATATGCTCTCACTTTAGGTGCTGCCAAACACTTTGTTGAACACTATAATGGAGAAACAGAATTTTTTACTTTCTATAGGGTTTAAAAAATGTTTTTATCCAGTTCATGGTGTTGATTGGGGCAAAAAATTAATGATCAGAGAAATACACTGCATAATCAAGCTCAATACAAAATTCCCCAATGGCGGTCCCGGGCATTGTAGTTCACGGGGAATGTCACGGGGGCCTGTGTCCGGTCCCGTGGCCATGGTGGTCACTGAAAAGAGTAAAAATAATAAAAATAGTTTTGATGCCACCTACGGTTCCGGTATGGTTACCAGAGCTGCGGGTCAGACCTCCGGGGTGATGGCAGGTCAGCCAGATGGTTACACTCCCCGTAGGTGGAGCAGGACCCATGGAGCAGTAGTGGAAGTTATTATTGTTTCACACAGGGGCGCAGTTTACACCAAGTCTTATCATTTGTCCTCACCGAGCTGCGGTCGGCAGCTCATCAGGTGAAGATAATAAAGTATGCCACACAGTGTTTTCACTCTATACGGGTTTACTGGCAATTCTTTAAAGCAGGTTAACACATAGCACAGTCTTTCCGAGTCTGCCTGGCCTGGGTAGTCACTGGGGAACCGGGATGCTTTACTCAGGACTCTCGGTGGTATGCCTGCCGTTCCTATCCAGTCCCTCACTGCGCTCTCTCCTTACTCCTTCAGTGCTCCTGCGCACAGAGCCTCGACCCAGCTCCCACGGATCCTCTCTGGAGGACTCCTCTCCAGGTCCTCGGGACCCTATACAGTGCCTTTTCAGAATGCGTCAGGCATTCGGCCGAGACTTCCTCTAGAAGCTTGGGCCTCCGATTCAACGGCTTGGGGATGAACACCCGCACCGTGCTCTTCTGTTTCGGGACAGATCCCTTCAGTCAGTAGACGTATTGGTTCCGGATTCAGGTGCACCGCACTACCTGGTGTCCTTAGGATCCCCTTCTGTCCTGATGGCTTCTCCACCATCCTACACTCCTCACTCCCCAACGGAGCTCTCCTACTTGCCTTCTGTCTCACTGCCTAACTCTCCTCCCACACACACACTTTTCTACCCTGTCTGAGTCGCTCCCATGGGACTGGGTCCTCCCTGAAGCAGGTCCAACCACGGTCCCTTACCTAGGGGGTGTGTGGATGTGTGTTAAGAGTCCTTTGTGCAGCACCCCAATTCCCCAGTCACAGGAATACTACACACTCTTATCTGGGTGCAGCACCCCTACGTGACGTCCCGACCAGTGGGGCGCCACAATAAATCTGATACCTTATATATCTATTAGTTTTTTTTTTTTTTTTTTGTAAGGAAAACTTTATTTTTTTTGTTACAAAAGGAGAGAAAAGGAAAAAAAATTTTAGTTTTTTTCAGAAATGCTTTTTGTTTTTTATTTTTTTAAGTATTTTTTAAATTTATTTTTTATATATCCTATTAGATTTTTCTGTATAATGAGTGTTCTCCTGCAGATTATTCTTCAGTGTATTCTTGTGTAATCTCTATTGTGTAATCTCTCTTTTTCTTTAGTAAGGTTAGATCACATTTACATATGTATATACATTTGTGAATATATGAAGTAAACCTTTTTGTAACTTTGTACATTCTTACATATATTTCCCAAATGTTCCAATTCTCTGTGACTCACAATGGTGAAAAATCTGTTTGTATCCATATGTATCTAATATTCCTGATTTGTAAATCTATCCCATAATTGGCTGTTACATGATTTTAAACCTGCACTATGATTCATTTTGTTATCACTGACAAGGGCGAAACGCCAGAAACGCGTCGAGAGTAAGACTGCATCTCAGCTATCATGGACGCTTTCATATTTTAATGATTTGATCTAATAAAGTAAAAAGAATTTTAAGAAAGACTCCTCCCACGTTTTCTACTCCTATGCAAACTCCGCGTTAAAAGCTGACCTTGCCCACCCTCTTGCCCTGACAGCAATCCTACAATCCTACA
Organism: Allobates femoralis; assembly: GCA_033576535.1. Taxonomy (NCBI): domain Eukaryota; kingdom Metazoa; phylum Chordata; class Amphibia; order Anura; family Aromobatidae; genus Allobates; species Allobates femoralis. The sequence goes on along the minus strand of JARQOC010000010.1, from coordinate 51,865,515 downwards.
TAAACTAATCTTGGAGGGAGACTCCATTCAAACTCATGCAGGGAGCCTATAGACACATTTAATATTGTTAAACCTGACCCTAACTCAGATAGACTCACTACATGCCCCAAGTGCCAGTTGCCTAATTCAGACTTACTGCACAGAATGTTGTATTGCCCACATGTCGCTCCCTTATGGGAATCAGTATCAGACCTAATAATTATACTATAGAGCTTTTTAAAACCTCTAACTCCGATGATGACAGTTTTACATTCATGTGGAGATCTAGTGATGGAGGGCGGCAGAGGAAGAGGTCCCCCAAAACTCCTACACACCATATTGATACTGACTAAAAGGCTAATTCTCAAACAATGGCTAAGCCCATCCGTCCCACTACTTTCTGAACTGATAGCTCATCTACACCACTTTATGGCGGTTGAGCAGAGTGATGCTCTCAAGAATAAAGAAAAATAAGCAGGCAGATTCTTAACAAGGTGGAAGCAATTTATTGGTATCAAAGAAGAGAAATAGAAAATAATCAGGCCCTTCACCTCGACAGTGTGGTATTTAATGGAAAGTCTCAAGAATACTCTGGGTTACCTCCAACTAGAAGAATAGAATCCCGGGGATGTCCGGTCGAAGGCAGACGGTTAATATGAGGAGAGCAATGGGTTGTTGAAAGAGATGTGGTGACAGAGGCAGAGAAGAGGAAACTCGCTCCCCCTCCGCCCTGACTTGTTTAAGAGAGATTTGACGATAATGCATCTGTGTGAAGGACGCCATTTCAACCTCACTCTGATTTTACGTAATAATTTACTACTTAACATGTTTTGATTATTACCTACTGGCACCAATGTTGTTATTTTTGTCAATGTTAAAGCTTTAAATAAAAATTTATATATATATATATATATATATATATATATATATATATACACATATATACACATATATATATATAACCTTTGTTCGTGGAAAAGCCCCTTTAACTCTTTGCAATAGAAAATCAGAAACGCATTCAAAACTTCTTTGGAATGTAGCATTAGCCACATTGGACATTGTCAAAACACCAATAATCACTTAAATGAAAAAAGTGCATGAAGGTTTCAGCATGAATTAAGTGTAATTTATTATTAAAAAAATCTAAATACATTTATATTAATTATTAATAGTGTGACCAATGCAAAAATTTTGTCCACACCTCCGAAAAAAAAAAATGTTTTCAAAATGTGCAAAGCTCACATACTGCTGCCTATGTCTGTGTCTACATGAGAATATATTCATGAAATCATCACATCTGAAGAGGACAAAAATCTGGTATTAAGCTGAAATATTTTTTTAAATTTAATAATATTAAAAAATAAAGCTTATACGCTCTGACAAATGAGAGAATTCTTACACCACATATATTTCTTGAAAGCAGACAACCTGAATCTTGCAGGTGTCTGGATGTGTGGTTGACAGCCTTCTTCTTCATGTAAGTTTGAGATAAAGAAGGATATTGTAAAAAAAAAATAATACAAAAATAATAATTGAGATATAACTTGCACCTAAATTGATTCTATTGCCATCTCATTTTGGCTGCATAGAGAGTGTTAGGTCGGCCCTTCCCTTTAGTGTAATGCTTGTATCCTCGGGTGAGCGAACCCAGACAAATCCATAAAACATAGAATAGGTTAATTTTGATTTTGTGGAAGACTGACTTCGATGTTATAGTTCATATGAAGTTGATTCCTGTGTGCAGATTCTATGTTTTATGATTTTGATTGCAGTCACATAGTAAGGGAAACATCCAAAATCCAGACATAAGTAATAATAAACCATTTATATGTACAAAATATATCATGATGTGTGTCAAGAAGAGAGTAGGTGTGAATTGTTTAATATTACTTGGTAGATCGGGCACACCAGTAATATCTGGCCATTGGCTGGGAGCCCTGACAGCTGCCCCTTTCCTGTCACCATCGACTTTTCTTTTAAATTATCATCATCATTGTACCAGGTTGGCTAATGAAAAGAAGAGCCGTGGCAGTCGCCGTTCTCGGGGCTCCTGTCCAGTGGTCTGAGATGACAGACGTGGCCCATGGACTAGGTTGTATGAATCACTTTGCACCAACTCTAATCAGGAGCCACATCAACTCATAAGTCACATTATATTCGTTCACTCTCACCTGTGCAGCTCGTATTAGACACCGGGTCAGATTCAGTGACGCCATCACCAGCTCTTGTATAGACCAGGAATGTATACGTTTCTCCTGCTGTCAGATTCATTATTGTCGCTGATTCACTTGTCACTATTGTATTATTTATCATTGTGGATGATGAGATGACATTGGTCTGGACTCTGTAGCTGTAAGACGTCTGATACTCCTCAGGTTTACTCCACGTCAGAGACACAGAATATGAGGTCACAGCCCCGATCTGCAGAGATTTTATGGCTATCGGTTCTGAAAAATACAAAAAAAAAAAAAAATACAACAAAACTTTATTGCTCACTGGTAATGTGTTTTTTCGGAACCAATGACAGAACCCAACAAGAGAGAGAGGGATAAAAAAGGTGGTACGTCTCGCAGCATCAGCTGGTTACAGAGCATGAGCATGAAAGGACTTCAAGAAATAAATTAATATTAGTCCAACCATAACCAATATCACCATGTGAACACAAAGGGGAGAAAAAAAAAAAAGAAAGTGACGCACCCTCAACAATGGAATGAAATATAAGGCTGCTGTTAAGGGTTCCGGAAAAAACACATTACCAGTAAGTAATAAAGTGTTTATCAGTCACCCATGACAGCACTCAACAAGATAATTACAGAGAAGAGCTAGCCACCAGGGAGGACCATGGCTTGCATAACTCTACATTCGAAAGTGATGTCAGAGCTAGAAAGATCAAGCCTATAGTACCTATAGAAAGTAGAAGGCAAAGACCATGTCGCCACCTTACATATTTGCTGGATAGACACAGCCGACCTCAGGCCATGGCTCTTGTGAAGTGTGCCCCCAAGCCTGCTGAAATCTCCCTACCATTTGCTGAGAAGGCTAGACTAATGGCTTCTCTAACCCATCTGGCTAGCATAGATTTTGAGGCCTTGTATCCTTTTCCTCTGACCCTGAAAAGGTACAAAGAAAGACATATTCTTTCTCCAAGAACTAGTGGCCCTTAGATACTCCTCTAGGCATCTCTTGACATCCAACAAATGTAAAATTTTATTCCTTAATATTCTTTGTATTGTTACAAAATGTTGCTAGAATGATCTCTTGGGATTGGTGAAACTTAGGCGGCCGTCACACGCTTCAATGTTATGCACGATATTGTTAGCGATCACATACACGCGCGATCGCTAACAATATCGCTCACACCGCTGGTGAGCTGTCACACAGGCAGACTCACCAGCGATGTGGACAAGCGAGATCGCTGGTAACTATGGTACACATCGGATTACTAGGCGCCGCGCGTCGCTTAGTAACCCGACGTTTACCATAGATACCATCTCCCAGCATAGGCTCTGCCGCTGGGAGATTGTTCAATCTGCATCGAGGCAGATTGAACAAGCGTTTATCACTTGATATGAGCTGCGGCTCTCACATCTGCAATGTCACGATCAAGCGATTTTACATTGTAAAATCGCTTGATTACACGCAGCGACGCACAAACGATATCGCTTAAGCGATCAAAAAGCAGATCGCTTAAGCGATATCGTTCAAGAAATTGATGCGTGTGACGACCGCCTTAGACACTTCTTTTGGAAGATATGCTGGGACTGGCCTCAGTATTACCTTATCTTCCCGAAATAGGGTGAATGGAGGATCAACTGACAGACCCTGCAATATAGGAACAGGATGGGGACATTACTACAAGATGATCAAGATGGGGACCAGATGTGGCAGTAAATAAAACACAAGTATATACTGACACTTCTTGTAACATTAGCCTTCTCAGTTTAATAAGCGACTGCTACATTCAAAAGGGAAGAATAAGAGTGTGTATCCACTGTGTGTGCGCTGCTGGGCTCTATGGTGTCTGTGCATATGAGTGATTTGAATAGGGTATTGCTTGCTCTGGGCAAGCTACACAGTTAGTCAAGCTAAAGGCCCTTTTTTTCATTTCAAAAATTATTTTTATTGTTTTACAAGATATTAAGATGTTAATCAGATAATTACAGAAAAGAAGAATTCAGCTCATGACATCAGTGGAAAATGATTAATTAATTCCAAACATATGTTTAGGTACGGTTATTGTCAAATTATCTAGAGAAAGTTTAAGCACAAGAAGAAGAAGGCATAGTAAGTGAAAGAAGAAAAGAGGATAGGTAGGAGAATAGTAGAGAAGCTAAAGGCCCTTTAAACACTGCGTTCTTCCCCAAGCTCAGTGGTACCATCAGAGCTCACATCCAAACTTCCCCACAAAACTGGATTCGGACATTTACGCCAAAGGACCAATTGAATAAAATGGTGCAGATGGAGTCACCATGTGACCTGTTGTGCATCATTTTACGGAGTATACGTCTACTGGAGGCAGAAACCCAAATTCAGTGGACTATGTCTTGGTGCCCAACTCGAGAAGGCGTATACACTGGAAAATTATGCATGACAGAGCGCACAGTGACTCCATCTGCATAATTATAGTCAATGCGCCCGTAGGTGCATACGTCAGAATCCTGTTTTGCAGGAGGTTCGGATGCAAGCCCCAATAAGACAACGGAACATGGATGGGGAAGAACACAATGTGCAAGTACCCTAAGGTGGAGCCTGAAACATGCTAATTGAGGAGGGGCAGAAAGGTGCACAGAATCTTTAGGGAGCTTGAAGGGGCCCAGATTTACATACCAACCATTTGTTCCAGGACAGCAAAAGCAGTAAAAATTTATCATTTTAGACAGGAGTTTTATGGGGCTAAGTCCCTATGCAACTGTACTGGCAATTTTATTTTATATTTGGGGGTGACACTTTAACACTTGGATGAACAATAACAGGTTTGTAGAAAAGAAAACCTTCACACTCTTACTTCAAAAGTGGATTTTTAGCTGAATGTTCACTTGAAGATTTTCTAGTTTACAAGAGAAGCTCATTATACTCTGCTGGAGAGTCAGCATTATCCCTCCCAGAATACAATAGCACAACTCATGAATGAAAAACTCATGAAAATATTCTTTGATCTATAACCCCTAGATTTATTCAAAAAGGGCCTTTACTATACTGTCAAAATAATTTCCTCTACCATTTCATTTCAATTACTCTACACCAGGGTTCTCAAACACGTGGTCCCCATGTGGCTCCTGGGGCTTTAGTCTGAGGCCCGCACTGGTGCCTTGACGATGACGCCGCGGTCCGTGCTTGACATGAGTTCTCAACGCAATACAGAGATGAGTACTCTCTGGTTCAGTAGCAGCTGCCAGCCAATCAGATGTGAGCAGCTGATGTCGGTGTTTGACATCAGCTGCTGGCCTCTGACTGGCTGGCTGCTGCTACTGATGTAGCTGAGCTAGAGAACTTGTTACTGTGCAGCGTCGGGAATACATATCAAGTGCTAATTGCAGCGTCATTGTCAAGGCACCGGTGTGAACCGCAGAAAGGATGTCACTGAGGACAGGTGAGAAAAATGTTTTGTGTGTGTGTATGTATGTATGTGTGAATGTATGTGCCAAAATAGGTCAGACTACTGCATAAAAGGGTGGCAACCTTGCTAAAATAAGGGGATCAGGATCTGGACATTACTACAAGATGCGGGCCAGGATGGGGGCATTACTACAAGATAGGAACCAAAATGGGGTCATTCTACAAGAAGAGGATCAGGATGGACACAGTACTACAAGAAGGGGACCAGGATGGGGACATTACTACAAGAAGTGATCATGATAGGGAGATTATTACAAGAAGGGATATTACTACAAGATGAGGACCAGGGTGGGGACATTACTACTAGATGTTACTAGGATGGGAACATTACTACAAGAGGACCAGGATGGGGACATTACTATAAGACTGGAACCAGAGTAGGGCCTTTACTACAAGAAGTGGATCAGAATGGGGACATTACTACAAGAAGGTGACCAGAATGGGGACATTACTACAAAACGAGGACAAGGGTAAGGAGTGGGGGACATTGCTTCAAGAAGGGGATCAGGATTGGGACAATACTTCTAGAGGACCAGGATGGAAACATTACTACAGATTACCATTAGGACGTAATCTTTAAACAATATACTACGTAATACATGCCTAGCCTTAACAGGGGTTGTCTTGTAATTGTTTAAGCCCCTATGTTTTAGTGCAGCTGATTACAAATTACCATATACAGCAAGTAATTATAACAACTTGTAATGTTGTGCAAGATATAACATATATAGGTGAATGAGCTAAAGTCCTTGGTGACCAGTCTTTACAGGGAGTGCCTGCTCACTATTTGGACTCACTGCATATATACTCCTGTGAGAGGAGCACATAGCTAAATGGAATCTGATATAACTGTATATAAATAGTGAGATTGATAGTGCTCTGGTACTGGTGTGACTAGATTAAAGTAGTCTACCGTGCATAATCACACAGGGTACACCTGCCCACTATTCAGATTTGACATTATATATATATATATATATATATATATATAGTAATGATATCTATGTATAGCTTGTGATGAAGATGTTATATGATATCCTAATGTATTAATCAAGAATTATATGCACTTACATTACCCAGCCCTCACTCTCTGTACACCTTGTCTCTTGGTTTAAGCATGATATTTTACCTGTCCTGAGTTTCTATGAATAATATTTTTCACTTTTGCATAAATTTTTGGACTTGAGTCGCTTTTTCTTTGTTTGTACTTGTAAGTTTGCGAGTGTCCGATGAAATGGAAAATCCTAAATCGTACCTTAAACAAGGATTACACAATGTAACACAATTTTTGTTCCTGGCTTCCAAGTGTAATATGTCAACTGCTTATGTGTAAAGATTATGGAAAAACGACTACATTCAGCACAAACTTTGATTTTATTACCACAGCAGCGAAAAATTTCATATTTATTGTGTCAAAAAAGGAAATTACACTATGTAACAAATTTTTATTTTTTTTTTGTTTTCCTAACCCGTTATGCCTAAAACAAATAGTAAATAGTTGTTGTTTCACAAAAACGTTGCTTCTGTGATCAGGACAATGATATTTTGAAATTTGTCTGTTTTCGGGAAAATTCTCAATTCGTATTCAATACTGAGACAAAGTCATTGTCCTGATCACAGAAGCAAAGTTTTTGTGGAACAACAACTATTTTCTATTTGTTTTAGGCATAACGAGTTAGGAAAACACACATTGTACTCAGGAACAAAAAATTAATAAAAATTTGTTACATAGTGTTATCTATGTGTTTAATATAAAGTGTATATATGGTGGCATTCTATACATCCATGATGTGGCACAGAGGTATGTGATGTCTACTAATATATATATACAGTTAGGGCCAGAAATATTTGGACAGTGACACAATTTTCGCGAGTTGGGCTCTGCATGCCACCACATTGGATTTGAAATGAAACCTCTACAACAGAATTCAAGTGCAGATTGTAACGTTTAATTTGAAGGGTTGAACAAAAATATCTGATAGAAAATGTAGGAATTGTACACATTTCTTTACAAACACTCCACATTTTAGGAGGTCAAAAGTAATTGGACAAATAAACATAACCCAAACAAAATATTTTTATTTTCAATATTTTGTTGCGAATCCTTTGGAGGCAATCACTGCCTTAAGTCTGGAACCCATGGACATCACCAAACGCTGGGTTTCCTCCTTCTTAATGCTTTGCCAGGCCTTTACAGCCGCAGCCTTCAGGTCTTGCTTGTTTGTGGGTCTTTCCGTCTTAAGTCCGGATTTCAGCAAGTGAAATGCATGCTCAATTGGGTTAAGATCTGGTGATTGACTTGGCCATTGCAGAATGTTCCACTTTTTTGCACTCATGAACTCCTGGGTAGCTTTGGCTGTATGCTTGGGGTCATTGTCCATCTGTACTATGAAGCGCCGTCCAATCAACTTTGCAGCATTTGGCTGAATCTGGGCTGAAAGTATATCCCGGTACACTTCAGAATTCATCCGGCTACTCTTGTCTGCTGTTATGTCATCAATAAAAACAAGTGACCCAGTGCCATTGAAAGCCATGCATGCCCATGCCATCACGTTGCCTCCACCATGTTTTACAGAGGATGTGGTGTGCCTTGGATCATGTGCCGTTCCCTTTCTTCTCCAAACTTTTTTCTTCCCATCATTCTGGTACAGGTTGATCTTTGTCTCATCTGTCCATAGAATACTTTTCCAGAACTGAGCTGGCTTCTTGAGTTGTTTTTCAGCAAATTTAACTCTGGCCTGTCTATTTTTGGAATTGATGAATGGTTTGCATCTAGATGTGAACCCTTTGTATTTACTGTCATGGAGTCTTCTCTTTACTGTTGACTTAGAGACAGATACACCTACTTCACTGAGAGTGTTCTGGACTTCAGTTGATGTTGTGAACGGGTTCTTCTTCACGAAATAAAGTATGCGGCGATCATCCACCACTGTTGTCATCCGTGGACGCCCAGGCCTTTTAGAGTTCCCAAGCTCACCAGTCAATTCCTTTTTTCTCAGAATGTACCCAACTGTTGATTTTGCTACTCCAAGCATGTCTGCTATCTCTCTGATGGATTTTTTCTTTTTTTTCAGCCTCAGGATGTTCTGCTTCACCTCAATTGAGAGTTCCTTTGACCGCATGTTGTCTGGTCACAGCAACAGCTTCCAAATGCAAAACCACACACCTGGAATCCACCCCTGACCTTTTAACTACTTAATTGATTACAGGTTAACGAGGGAGATGCCTTCAGAGTTAATTGCAGCCCTTAGAGTCCATTGTCCAATTACTTTTGGTCCCTTGAAAAAGAGGAGGATATGCATTACAGAGCTATGATTCCTAAACCCTTTCTCCGATTTGGATGTGGAAACTCTCATATTGCAGCTGGGAGTGTGCACTTTCAGCCCATATTATATATATAATTGTATTTCTGAACATGTTTTTGTAAACGCTAAAATAACAAAACTTGTGTCACTGTCCAAATATTTCTGGCCCTAACTGTATATTATATATATGTATATATTTATATGTATTATGGTATATATGGTATTACTAAAAATGTCACATAGTTTTACAAAGAATGCGGCCCTCCAAATTCAACATTTTTCTATGTGCAGCCCACATACCCAGCCGAGTTTGAGACCCCTGTTCTACACCATCTCCATTTTATGTGTAGAGTTCCTGGCATTGTGTGCCATTTTACTGCAAGTGCAAACAATGATGAAACCTACTTGTATAGACTGATGTGGTGACCGGAGAGCTGTGATACCCCGGATCCCGACAGTTGCCACAGATATGGAGTAATTAGTCCCAGATATCAGGCTCTGGAGGGTGACATTTGTTGTGGGACTTGTCACAGATAAGTTAGTTGATGGAGATATCCCATAGACTATATTATATGACTTCATCACACTGGTCATATTTACTGGCTCCAACCAAGATAATGTCAGGTTCTTTGTTGTAATTGTGTTAGTAGATAATGATCCAGGTGGTGTCGGATCTGCAGAAAAAGACAGAAATACAAAGAGGTGAGAACATCTCCATCATCTGTATAATAAGGTAAAAGTGTCAGTAACAGAGGAGAATGGTGATATGAGGATTATACAGAGGTGAGAACATCTCCATCATCTGTATAATAAGGTAAAAGTGTCAGTAACAGAGGAGAATGGTGATATGAGGATTATACAGAGGAGAGAACATGTCCATCATTTGTATAATAAGGTAAAAAAGTGTCAGTAACAGAGGAGAATGGTGATATGAGGATTATACAGAGGTGAGGACATCTCCATCATCTGTATAATAAGGTAAAAGTGTCAGTAACAGAGGAGAATGGTGATATGAGGATTATACAGAGGTGAGGACATCTCCATCATCTGTATTATAAGGTAAAAGTGTCAGTAACAGAGGAGAATGGTGATATGAGGATTATACAGAGGTGAGAACATCTCCATCATCTGTATAATAAGGTAAAAGTGTCAGTAACAGAGGAGAATGGTGATATGAGGATTATACAGAGGTGAGAACATCTCCATCATCTGTATAATAAGGTAAAAGTGTCAGTAACAGAGGAGAATGGTGATATGAGGATTATACAGAGGTGAGAACATCTCCATCATCTGCATAATAAGGTAAAAGTGTCAGTAACAGAGGAGAATGGTGATATGAGGATTATACAGAGGTGAGGACATCTCCATCATCTGTATAATAAGGTAAAAGTGTCAGTAACAGAGGAGAATGGTGATATGAGGATTATACAGAGGTGAGAACATCTCCATCATCTGCATAATAAGGTAAAAGTGTCAGTAACAGAGGAGAATGGTGATATGAGGATTATACAGAGGTGAGGACATCTCCATCATCTGTATAATAAGGTAAAAGTGTCAGTAACAGAGGAGAATGGTGATATGAGGATTATACAGAGGTGAGAACATCTCCATCATCTGTATAATAAGGTAAAAGTGTCAGTAACAGGAGAATGGTGATATGAGGATTATACAGAGGAGAGAACATGTCCATCATTTGTATAATAAGGTAAAAAAGTGTCAGTAACAGAGGAGAATGGTGATATGAGGATTATACAGAGGTGAGGACATCTCCATCATCTGTATAATAAGGTAAAAGTGTCAGTAACAGAGGAGAATGGTGATATGAGGATTATACAGAGGTGAGGACATCTCCATCATCTGTATAATAAGGTAAAAGTGTCAGTAACAGAGGAGAATGGTGATATGAGGATTATAGAGAGGTGAGGACATCTCCATCATCTGTATAATAAGGTAAAAGTGTCAGTAACAGAGGAGAATAGTGATATGAGGATTATACAGAGGTGAGAACATGTCCATCATCTGTATAATAAGGTAAAAAAGTGTCAGTAACAGAGGAGAATGGTGATATGAGGATTATACAGAGGTGAGAACATCTCCATCATCTGTATAATAAGGTAAACGTGTCAGTAACAGGAGAATGGTGATATGAGGATTATACAGAGGTGAGAACATCTCCATCATCTGTATAATAAGGTAAAAGTGTCAGTAACAGAGGAGAATGGTGATATGAGGATTATACAGAGGTGAGGACATCTCCACCATCTATATAATAAGGTAAAAGTGTCAGTAACAGGAGAATGGTGATATGAGGATTATACAGAGCGCTCACTGAGCAGATCCTGATGATACTCACATGTGGCCTCTGTCACTGGAGCAGATGTCTGGCTGCTGCAGCTCCCACTGACTGTCTGTACAGTGACATTATATTCTCTGCCTGGTAGTAATCCGGTGAAATTCACTTCTAGACTAGTAGTCTGTGTTGTATTAGTGACGGCTCCTGTTAGACTGACTGTATAATTATCCACTTTTCCTGCTGGTTTTGTCCATGAGGCTCCAAGAACATTAACTGACTGGGAATTATTCATGATGATATTGGAGACTTGTCCGGGAACTGAGAATAAGATAATAAATCACAGACAGGTTAGTTATACAGCAGTTACCTCTGGTATAACAGAAGTGATCAACCTGCCGCAGTATAGCAATGACTTGTTTACATTTGACCAATATATATGTATATTATAAAATAAACTTGTAATGAAACTAAAATTGCAATTTACCGTAAATCCGCCCACAAGCTATAAATGATATTAACAATAAGTAGAAATAGTGATGTCACAAATGTGTCATTAGTGATTTATTTCAGTCACTGATGATAATTGTGGTTTCCTTTACTTCTGCTTTTACTTATTAGCAAAGGAGCTGTCCAGTGCTAAAAAAAAACAAATCAGATTCTCGAATGTGCCATAATGAGGACCTGTCACCCCCTGGTGCTTTTCAAACTGAAAGCACCACTAAATACAGCATGTCTGCAGCATTCAGGGAAGGGTCTCCCATGTTTCTACCCCCTGTAAATTGTACAAAACACTTTAGAAAGTGCACAGATAACGAGTCCAGAAGGACTAAAGCCCCTTTCACATCAGTGTTTTTTTCAAATCGCGGCAGATGCGGTGAAAAAAACCGTATCTGCCGCGATTACCGCATACCGGCTGCACTTGCGGCACGGTTGCGGCAAGCCCCATACAATGTATAGGCGGGCTTGCGGCAGGTGCGGCAGGTGCGGCAAGTACGGTTTTGGCACTTGCGGCAGGTGCGGCCGCGAAAAAAACCGCGGCTGACCGCGTTTTTTTTTTCGCGGCCGCACCTGCCGCAAGTGCCAAAACCGCACTTGCCGCCCCTGCCGCAAACCCGCCTACACATTGTATGGGGCTTGCCGCAACTGTACCGCAACCGTGCCGCAAGTGCAGCCGGTATGCGGTAATCGCGGCAGATGCGTTTTTTTCACCGCATCTGCCGCGATTTCAAATAAACGCTAGTGTAAAAGCACCCTTACTCAGTATTGAGTCATTGCTGTTCCCTGGTGTCCTCCCAGTCTCCTTCCTCTCTGTGCTGATTCCTGCCAGTGACGTCAGTGCTGGAGCCCGCCCCACTGTATGCATACAGCACAATCTGGAGCAGGGTGGGCTGCGGCACTGACGTCACTGGCAGGAGGCATTTCAGCTGCCGGGACCCGCTCCAAACCATTGCTGGCTCTGTGCCTGTGTGACTTCAGACGCTGAGGTGCATGAGCGGGCGAGGAGGGGAGACACAAAGGATGCAGCACAGAGAGAAAGGGGGGTGGGAGGACACCCGTGAACAGCTATGACTCCATACTGAGTAAGTCCCTCCGGACTAGTTATCTCCACACTTACTAAAGTGTTTTGTACATCTTACAAGGGGGGTAGAAACATGGGGGGCCCCTTCCCTGAATGCAGCAGACACGCTGCATTCAGTGCTGCATTGAGTTTGGAAAGCACCAGGGGGGTGACAGGTTCTCTTTAATTACAGTAATAAATTATATAATCGAGTTGTGTAACTTATGTATCAAAGTTGCCTTGATCTTAAAGGGAACCTAACCCCACAAACTGACCCCCCACATCTTTCTACCTGTCCCTGCACCCCCTCTTATCATTTCTAGCCATCCCTTTTGCAGAAAAAAATCGATTTTGTAAAGGTTATATTACTTTGTCCTGTGTGAGTTCTCTGTTTCTATAATAGTCTCAATAGGCGGGGCCTGTGTGCTGCTGCCTTGTAATTATGCACGCCCCTCTCTGCTTGCTAAGAGCCAGGCCGCGTCATGAAAAGGGGCGTGGCTAACGGTATGACGCGATTTAGCCCCGCCCCTTTCATGAAGCGGCCAGACACTCAGAAAGGCAGCAAGCAGAGAGGGGCGTGCATAATTACAAGGGAGCAGCAGACAGGCCCCGCCTATTGAGACTATTATAGAAACAGAGAACTCACACAGGACAAAGTAATATAACCTTTTCTCTACTTTACAAAATCGATTTTTTTTCTGCAAAAGGGATGGCTAGAAATGATAAGAGGGGGTGCAGGGACAGGTCTAAAGATGTGGGGGGGTCAGTTTGTGGGGTTAGGTTCCCTTTAACCTTAACCCCGTGCTTGTCATTACAATATTCCTGGAAAAGCCAGCCTGTAGCTGGTGTTCATAAAAGACCATGATCTTCGCAATACATAGCAGTGTAGCAGTCCAGGTGATTGCATGATTGCAGGTATAAGTCCCCTAAAGGGACTAACAAATATAGTAAAAAATGGTAATTTCTGAAACAAAAATCAAAAAGTTGAAACCGCCCCCATTTTGCTCCATTATAAAATGCAAGCAAAGATATAGATAGATATACAAAATACACATATTTGGTATTGATGCATTCATAAAAGCCCGATTTCTCAAATAATAAAATTAATTCATCTGATTGGAAAACAGTTTAATGGGAAAATAAAATCGAAACCCCAGAATCGTGTTTTTATTGGTCGATGCAGCATTGCAATAAGGCTGGGTTCACATTTACGTTTGTCTGCATGCGGAGGGCATACAGACGCAAACGCACTGCAAACGCTGCCATTCTGATGTGAACGCAGCGGAGATTCTCTGCATGCGTTCACATCGGTATGGTGCCTGGCCAGCCAATCAGCGATCTAGGCGGCGGCCAGGAGGTGGAGATCCTCCTCCTCCCGGCCGCCGTCGCCAAGATTTCAATGTGATCTGCAGCGTTCTCCTGCGCTGTCATGCGGAGGACACTGCGGATCCACTGAGATCCATGCATTGTGCGCTTGCTGATAAAACAAGCGCACGTGAACGCACAAAGAAATGCAACATGTTGTGTTCGGAGGAGGGCACACAAATTATGTGCATCCGAACGCAGCCGCAACCGAACACAGCCAAACACAGCTACTATGCGTTCCCATGTTAAACATAGGAATGCAGTGCGCATGCGTTTGGCTGCGTTCTGTTACGCTGCGTTTCGAACGCTAATGTGAAACCGGCCTAAAAGGCAATCAAAACATCGCATCTATCCCAAAATGGTATCAAAAACAAGGCCTCACACAGCTCCATATCTGGAAAATTGAGAAAAATATGTGTCTTGCAAAATGGTGATACAAGTAAAATTTTATATACATTCTTCTTTTTATATCCAATTTTTTCACCACTAATGCTGACCTTGAGAATCGGGTTTCATGTCAGTTTTACTGTATAGTGAACATAGTAAATAACACCCCCCCTCCCCAACAATTGTGGAGTTGCACTCTTCTTTACAATTTCGACACACTTGGAATTCTTTTTTCCTGCTTTCCAGTGCATCACATTATAAAATGAATGGTGTCATCCAAAAGAAAACAATTCGTCCCACAAAAAATAAGCGCTCATACGGTTATGTGGATGGAAAAATTAAAATGTTAGGTCTCTTGAAAGAAATGGAGGAAAAAATGAAAAAAAGAAAACAGAATTTGGCCACAGAGTGATGGGTTTAAGCAAATACAGACTGTGATAATAAATCTACTATACAATCGTCTAAGGTTCTCTGTCTGTCACGGAAATCGCGCGCCAACGCTCATTGGTTGCCGCCAGCCGCTTTCACTTGAGAAAGACGTGTATGCACGTCGAAATGCATCGTGGGTTTTGAGAGCCTTAAGCTTGAATAATTATAACTGCAATTATTTTAATAAAGTCCGGAAAAGAAGCCAGCATCAGAGATCTTCCTTACCTCAGCGCCCAAACATACACCACGCTTCCATCTTTTTGTATCATTATTGGTATCGCTGGTGTGTCGTTATGTGTGACGGGGGCTTTACCAGCGATGTGAAAACGATGCACCAGCGATCCCGGACAGTTCGTATCGTTATCGGTATTGCTCATGTGTCGTTATGTGTGACAGGAGCTCTATACTTACAGGACCTCTGATGATGTCACAATCATGGCCAGAGCAAGGTCACATGACTGTGACATCACCAGAGGTCCTTAAGCTAAACGCACACAGAACACAGAACCAGGAGCCAGGTACTGCAGACCACCTACACCCACACACCCTACACTCACCCACCACTTACACTTACCCTGCACTCACGTCACACTTAGTCCTACACTCACCTTGCATTCACGTCACACTGTCTCTCGAACGCAAAACCCGCGTCGCTGATTGTTTGCAGCTGGCTAGGCGCGACCAATCAGTGACGCGGGATTTCCGTTACAGCGAAACAGGCACAGTCTGCCCGGTCTCCCGGCCCCCCTCCACTCGGTCTCCTGCCCACTGCTCACCCACTCCACGCTCCCTCCCAGCAGCCGCTCCATGCTCCATCTGCCCGCCACTCACCCTGCCATTCTTCTTCTTTTCGTGGCATAGACTCCAGAAATTCAAAGGCCGCGGGGGTGGAGCTACCAAAGGGGGCGTCGTAATGGCCATGGACAAGGGCACGCCCACCACATCAGAGCTATGCACTTGGACATGCCTATTATGATGCCCCCTGTTAACTTCACCCCCCGAGTCCTTGGAATTGCTGACGTCTATGCTGGAGGTAGAAGATAACATGCTAGGGCGAGAGGCAGCTGGACAGAAGCCTGGAG
Organism: Allobates femoralis; assembly: GCA_033576535.1. Classification (NCBI taxonomy): domain Eukaryota; kingdom Metazoa; phylum Chordata; class Amphibia; order Anura; family Aromobatidae; genus Allobates; species Allobates femoralis. The sequence continues at coordinate 51,849,501 of JARQOC010000010.1, read as the reverse complement.
CCGCACACTCTCACCGCCGTACACCCACACCGCCGCACACCCACACATTCTAGAATACCCGATGCGTTAGAATCGGGCCACCATCTAGTAATTTATATAATGTTATAGAACATATATAAATTATATATATTATATAACATGATATATTATAGTAAATATAATATTATATAGCATTATATAATATATATGTTTTGTATCATTATCTTTACAGACACATGGTCTCTATATGCTGATTCCCTAAGTCCTCACCTGTGCAGGTCGTATTAGACACCGGGTCGGATTCAGTGATGTTATCAGCAGCTCTTGTATAGACCAGGAATATATATGTTTCTCCTGCTGTCAGATTCATTATTGTCGCTGATTCACTGGTCTCTATTGTATCATTTATCATTGTGGATGATGAGGTGACATTGGTCTGGACCCTGTAGCTGTAAGACGTCTGATACTCATCAGGTTTACTCCACGTCAGAGACACAGAATATGAGGTCACAGCCCGATCTGTAGAGATTTCACTGATATCGGTTCTGAAATTATAAAAAAAAAAATTAAAATATCACAAGTGTACAGATACGTATTACACTGAAGTTTATAATATTAACAATAAATGTTCATTTTAGTCAAAGTCATCCCATACACAGTCATCATTTGTTTCAAATTTTTCTCTGATATTTGGATGAAAGAGCGGAAAAGAAGATGCTAGAAAGTGAAAACATTGATGATGAACCCTACTTGTATAGACCGATGTGGTCATGGAAAATTGGAAAATAACTCTCTCCAACCATTTTTTTTTTTTTATCAAATTTCCCTTTTCTGTACAATATTCCTCACATCCTAAAATAACTTTTAAAAAAATCGCAAACAATGATGAAACCTACTTGTATAGACCGATGTGGTGACCGGAGAGCTCTGATACCCCGGACCCCGACTGTTACCACAGATATGGAGTAATTAGTCCCAGATATCAGGCTCTGGAGGGTGACATTTGTTGTGGGACTTGTCACAGATAAGTTAGTTGATGGAGATATCCCATAGCTTATATTATATGACTTATTCACACCGGCCATATTTACTGGCTCCAACCAAGATAATGTCAGGTTCTCTGTAGTAATAGTGATAAAGGATAATGATCCAGGTGGTGTTGGATCTGCAGAAAAGACAAAAATACAGAGGTGAGAACATCTCCATCATCTGTATAATAAGGTAAAAAAAAAAAACAGTAAATTTCCAACAACGCTGATTTTACATTTGCACTGGAACAGGCACTATGTTGATAAAAAAATATTAACCATAACACTCTGTATACTGCTGAGTGACATTAAAGGGGAACTCCGGAGAGAAAACCTTTTAGTACTGTTCCTGCCCTCCTACATGATGAAGCAGAGCCGTACACTGCAGTTCTAGGATCTAAAGATCACTTATAATTCAATAAAATCATACCTGCTCCTCAGCTCTGGCCCCCACCTCAGGGAACCCAGAATCTCTAGCCTGGCAGCTTCATGTAAGAGCAAAAAGCAGTAGGTGTGTCAGGGGCGTGGTAGGAGGTGTGTCGGGGGCATGGATGCTAGGAGCTGCAGGATCAACCTACATTCATTCCCCCTCACAATTCTGTTTAGAGAGGGGGTGGGCAGGGGGCGTGCAGAGATTTAGGTACCCTGAGGTATGATTTTATTGAATTATCAGAGATCTATAGATCCTAGAACTGCAGTGTACGGCTCTGCTTCATCATGTAGCAGGGCAGGGACTGTACGAAAAGGTTTTCTCTCACTGGATATCCCCTTTTAATCCTCCACTGGCTGCATATTGTTCTATGCATTTGTGAACATCTTCACCCAATCTGCAGCTGTATAGAAATCACGGAACAATAAGGGTGTGGGCAGTGGCTGTCAGACATCCCATATACCCATAGAGGCGGTTTATTACAATCTCTGCCTTTCTGATCACTATTATGTCCTAGAAGGCAAAGAGCTATTCACATCAAGTTACAAGCGGATGTTCACATACACACTGATGATAGCTCCCTGTATATACACCCCTATATCCATAGGTCCATTCACCTGACGGCGGCAAGGTTGTCAGTGCGCCGCTTTATAGCATGGAATAATGTAGTAGGCTACACTCCTCCATAGAAAAGGTCAACGCCTTCCACTGGCAGTATATACATCAGGAAGTTCTCCCGTGTTACCTTCATTGTGGATGTCTGCAACTTTATGCAAATTTTGCAGGGTCCACAAACCGGACAGAGCGGGAAGCTCCCGGCGTTTACCCCAAATCTACGCATAGGTCTCCATTCACACTATGGAGGCCAAAAACCAGTCCTGCTGGCCCCTAGTAGATGGGTTCACCTTTCTTTTTTATCTGTAAAGTAAAATAAAATTTTCTGCATAATTATACACAAGGCGTCCAGTAATAAGAAACATACCGCACATATAAAATATCAGTAAAGGTACCATTACACGGGGAAACATCGCTGGCAACTCATGGGAGTGCGCACGTTTTGGGAACTTTGCAAAGATCGCTGTGGAGATGTTACACGAGGAGACATCACCGGCAACGCAGCAGCGATGTTGAAAGCAACTTTTGCTGCCAGGGTTAAACTCAACCCAGGCAGCGATCATTAATATTGCTGTGAATGGGGAAGTTGCTTTCAACATCGCTGTAGCGGTGTCACTCTGGGCGATTCTGCCAGATCGCCTGAGCAACATCGCCTGATTTCACAACATTGTTGGGGAAAGCAGGCGATGTTGCTGAAGCAACTATCGCCGTTGAAATCACCCTGTTACATGGAGCAACTCACTAGCGATGTTGATTCAACTTGGCAACGTCCCTGAGTTGCTCACGATGTTTCCCCATGTAACGGTACCCTAACACTGGAGCATTTGGATAACTTAGGTTGCTTTCACATCAGTGTTTTTGCCCGTTTGAGGCAGATCCGGCAGTTTTGCCACATCTGCCGCGTAACAGCTTACTTGCTGCAAGCCCTATTCATTCTCTACAGGACTTGCGGTCATGTGCAGCAGTTTCGGTTCTGCCGAATCCAGCAAATCCGGCACTTGCAGCAGCACAAAAAAAATTGCTGCTAGCAGTGTTTTTGTTTACTTGTCGCAAGTGCCGGATTTGCTGGGACTGCCGCACATGACCACAAGTCCCAAAGGGAATGAATGGGGCTTGCAGCAAGTAAGCCGTTAGCGGCAGATGCGCCAAAACTGCCGGATCTGCTGCGAACGGCACTAAATGCAGATGTGAAAGAAGCCTAACACCAGTCAGAAATCAGTTTTTCCTTTATCTTGCAGGAATTCCTGTCTGATATCTATTTATATTCAATATCTCACAAATTATAGGCAGGAGTTTCCCCTAATCTTTCAAAAATTACCATCAGTAATGAATTTCCCCAAATCTGACAGGAATTCCGGTTACAAACCAATTTTTTTCCCCGAATCTGACACCACCTGTCAATCACCCAACTCTTCGAAGACCCTCAACTGGATGAGGGAAAGGGGAGGAGCTTTTCCTTTTATGAGACTCTGACAGAACTTTGTAGAGAAATCTCTACTGCACTACTGCACCCAGCAATCATCCATCCAGCATCCTGTCATCAGTCCGACCAACCAGCATTTATTCCCCCCTCTCTAACCCTTTAAGGACTATGTGATTTTTTTTTTATTTCTGCACTTTTGTCCCTCCCTTCTTCCAGGAGCCATAACTTTTTATTTTCTCCTCCCTATATCTGTATAGGGAGATTGTTTCTTTATGGGATAAGTTGTAGTTTGAATAGCAGCATTCTCTTAACCATATACCATATTTTTTGGATTTTAAGAAGCACTTTTGTTCCACCAAATATTGGGGGAAAGTGGGGGGTGCGTTCTACAATCCAAAACTTAACTTCTGTACTGTAGAGAGGGGTGCGGCTCTGGAGCAGTGTTCAGGGGCCGGAGGAGGCTGGCTGCGGGCTGCAGAGGCAGCGGGAGGTCACATGCTCCCGCTCATTAGCCTCATGTAATATACACTGCACGTCGGTGCTCAAACCGGGCATATTGTGGTAAATCTGTTTTTATTAAAGTATGAAACAACATAACACTACAATTTGAAGCATAGTGCATCAACATAATGCACAGCGTATTGAACATCGCTGTGGAGGCAAAAGAAAAATATGACCTGACTGGAGTAACATGCAAGATTATGGAAACAAAGCCATATAAGTTCCTGTGGTGGTAGTGAGTCCAGAACATTATTAGTCCCAATTCTTCATAAGCTGGTTTCCGGAACATACCTAAAATCCACGCGATAAACCGAATAGAGGCAATCAAGCATACTCAAAAAGGTAAAAAAAGAGGAAAAGGAGGTCAAGTAAGAATAAAGAGAAAGAGAGAAGAGAGGGGGGAATAGCGGGATATAAGGACCCTAGAGGGGGTATAAAGTAGCAGAGGGAGGAGAAAGACAAAATGGAGCAGGGGGTTTACGATAAGGGGTCAGGATAGGGGACGCCCGGGGGATAGCCGATATCTGTAGGTCAAGGATTATGCCGCAAGCCATGAGGCAAGAGCAGGGGATTCCCTAAACATAAGCCATGACGACCAGGTCCGGAAAAATCTGTCAGTATCCTGGGTCGTGGAGCTAGATTGGTGTAACAGGTCCTCCATCCTACAAATATCGCTAACCTCTGTCACCAGTTCTTCCTTGGAGGGGCATCTGATCTGTTTCCAGTATCTTGGTATAAGTCTCCTAGCTGCCGTCAAAAAATGACGTAACAGCCCCTTCTTGAAGGAAGAGACAGAACCTTGTGGTAAATTTAGAAGGGCCAGTTCCGGAGATGGGGAGAGCGGTTGACCACACACCGCGGTATACAATGCAAAGACGTGTTGCCAAAATACCTGAATAGCGGGACAGGACCACCAATCATGCAAATAAGTTCCTCCTGCAGCCGAGCATCTCCAGCATGACGCCGATACCGAGGGGAATATCCTATGGATCTCCGCAGGGCACCTGTACCATCTCGACACCACCCTGTAATTCCTCTCCTGGGACACTGCATATATAGACGAGCTGCACGTGCAGAGGAGGAGAGTCCCCACCTCAGAAGCTGTGAATGATCTGTTGAGATCTCGCTCCCACTTGTAAATAAATGGAGGTGTACCCCCCTGTATTGGAATAGATAGTTCTTGGAGCAATTTGTAAACCGATGAGACAGGGCGATGAGGAGGGCGGCTCTCCACACACAGCTCCTCGAACGGGAGTAGGTCCCGAAATATACATGAATGAGGTAATGTCGAGATATAGCTGCGGAGCATGCTCATTTGGAACCAGGCATCCCGTGGGATCTGGGAGGCCGGGAAGAGACTCTGGAGGGGTCGAATCCCTAATGAAGTCGTGAAGCAGGACAATGGAAGTACACTGAGCTGTAGGCTGATTTTCTGCTAAGGGGAAAAAAAAAAAAAAAAAACAACCTCTTTATATCTGATTTTCTAGCGAGTGTGACGAGCTACGTGTGACAGAGCGCAAGTGCGACAGAAGTAAGTGTGTGACTTGTGATTCAGAGACTTTGGAGTAAGGGAGTTTGGAAGGGAGGACTTACTGAATTGCTGGTTGTATTTAATTAATACTTTGCATTTCTTTTTACTTATCATGTCTGTCTGGTGCAATCCCTATTAGGAAATGAGCTCCATGATTGGCAATGCCATCCAGTGTACATCTTGCCACATGTATGCATTCCTTGACCAGCCGGCCGAGGGTGCATACTGCTGTGTGAGATATGAGTACGTTGTGCATTTGGAAGCCCAGATACTGGATCTAAATGAACAACTGACAACGAACAGCTGCTCAATGGGATAGATGTGGGGGAGGATGGTAGTATGGAGCTGCAGGACCGTGAGGTAGCCAGCTGGGTGACAGTTAGAAGGCGGGGTAGAGGGAAGGGTGCCAGGGAGGCTAGCCCTGATCTGGCACACCCCAATAAATTTGCTATGTTGGCAGATGAGGGGGGTGTGAGTTCAGGTACAGCACTGCTGCAGCAGGGCATGACCTCTGAAAGCCAGAGGAGTGGCTGCTCCAGTAAGGGGGAAAACAGGAGAGAAGGACAGGCCAGACAGGTGCTGGTAGTGGGGGACTCAATTATTAGGGGAATAGATAGGGCAATCTGTCACAAAGACAGGGATCGTCGAACAGTGTGCTGCCTACCTGGCGCTCGAGTCCGGCACATCGCTGATCGGGTTGACAGATTACTGGGAGGGGCTGGTGAGGACCCAGCGGTCATGGTGCACATTGGCACAAATGACAAAGTTAGAGGTAGGTGGAAGGTCCTTAAAGATGATTACAGGGAATTAGGCTGCAAGCTTAAGGCAAGGACCTCCAAAGTAGTATTCTCTGAAATACTGCCTGTACCACGTGCCACACCAGAGAGGCAAAGGAAGATTAGGGAGATAAATAAGTGGCTCAGGAATTGGTGTAGGAAGGAGGGGTTTGGGTTCCTGGAGAACTGGGCCGACTTCTCTGTTGGCTACAGGTTCTATGCTAGGGACGGTCTGCACCTCAATGGGGAGGGTGCAGCTGTGCTGGGTGAGAAAATGGCTAGAAGGTTGGAGGAGTGTTTAAACTAGGGATTTGGGGGGAGGGTATTCATTGTATAGGAGGGGAAGATAGTGTAAATAGTAACCTGGGCACAAGTAATAAAATTGAGGGTGGCATAGGGGGTGGGGTTAGAACAGTCAATCTAGTAGGAAGGAATAGAGGTAAAGAGAGATGCATAAAGTGCATGTACACTAATGCCAGAAACCTCACCAACAAAATGGAGGAATTAGAATTGATTTTGTTGGAAAATAATTATGACATGGTGGGGATTTCGGAGACTTGGCTGGACGAGAGCCATGACTAGGCTGTTAATTTACAGGGCTATTGTCTGTTCAGAAATGACCGTACAAATAGGCGAGGAGGAGGTGTATGTTTATATGTAAAATCATCCTTAAAACCCATCCTGCGTGATAATATAGGTGAATCTAATGGAAATGTAGAGTCCCTGTGGGTGGAGATAAGGGGAGGGGGAAAAAATAATAAATTACTGATAGGGGTTTGTTATAAGTCCCCAACAATAATGGAAGTGGAGGAGAATATCCTCATAAAGCAAATAGATGAAGCAGCGACTCAGGGAGAAGTCATTATTATGGGGGACTTCAACTACCCTGAAATACATTGGGGATCAGAAACCTGCAGTTCCAGCAAAGGTAATAAGTTTTTGAAAACTATGAGAGACAATTACCTTTCACAACTGGTTCAGGACCCAACAAGAAGGGAGGCACTGCTGGACCTAATATTAACCAACAGGCCGGACCGCATATCAAATATACGGGTTGGAGGTCAATTGGGTAATAGTGATCATAACTTAATAAGCTTTCAAGTATCCTTTACTAAGACGTGTAGTAGAGGGGCTACAAGGACACTAAACTTCAGGAAGGCAAATTTCCAACGGTTGAGAGATGATCTTAGTGCAATAAATTGGGACGATGTCCTGAGACATAAAAGTACACAACACAAATGGGAGATGTTTATTAGCATCCTGAATAGGACCTGTGCACAATATATACCCTATTGGAATAAGCATGTTAGAAATAGGAGGAAACCACTATGGCTAAATAAAGCGGTAAGAAGTGCAATATGTGGCAAAAAGAAAGCATTTAGGGAATTAAAGCAAGTAGGTAGTGATGAAGCATTATTAAATAAATACAGAAAATTAAATAACATTTGTAAAAAGCAAATCAAGGCAGCAAAGATTGAGACAGAGAGACTCATTGCCAGAGAAAGTAAAAAGAATCCAAAAATGTTTTTTAACTACATAAATAGTAAGAAACTAAAACATGATGGTGTTGGCCCCTTTAAAAATAGTCTGGGTGAAATGGTGGATGAGGATGAGGAAAAAGCCAATATGCTAAATGACTTTTTTTCAACAGTATTTACACAAGAAAATCCCATGACAGACAATATGATCAGTGATAACAAAAAGTCTCAATTAAATGTCACCTGCTTAACCTAAGAGGAAGTACGGCATCGTCTAAAAATCACTAAAATTGACAAATCCCTGGGCCCGGATGGTATACACCCCACAGTGCTGCAGGAATTAAGTACTGTCATAGATAGACCATTATTTTTAATATTTAAAGATTCCATAATAACAGGGTCTGTACCACAGGACTGGCATATAGCAAATGTGGTGCCAATATTCAAAAAGGGGACAAAAACTGAACTTGGAAATTATAGGCCAGTAAGCTTAACCTCTACTGTGGGTAAAATCCTAGAGGGTTTTCTAAGAGATACTATACTGGAGTATCTGAAGAAAAATAACCTCATGACCCATTATCAACATGGTTTTACGAGGGACCGTTCCTGTCAAACTAATCTGATAAGCTTCTATGAAGAAGTAAGTTCTGGACTGGACTAACGAAATGCAGTGGATGTGGTGTATATGGACTTTTCAAAAGCTTTTGATACGGTGCCACACAAAAGGTTGATACATAAAATGAGGGCAATGGGGATAGGGGAAAATATGTGTAAGTGGGTTAAGAACTGGCTTAGTGATAGGAAACAAAGGGTGGTTATTAATGATGCTCATGAGGAGAACATAATTTTAGCTCTATACAAGTCACTAGTGCGACCACACTTAGAATACTGTGTACAATTCTGGTCTCCGGTGTATAAGAAAGACATAGCTGAACTAGAGCGGGTCCAGAGAAGAGCGACAAAAGTCATTAGAGGACTAAGGGGTCTGCAATACCAAGACAGGTTATTAAACTTGGGGTTATTTAGCTTGGAAAAACGAAGGCTTAGGGGTGATCTTATAATAATGTATAAATATATGAGGGGACAGTACAGAGAACTTTCTAATGATCTCTTTACTCTTAGGCCTGAGACTGGGACAAGGGGGCATCCTCTACGTCTGGAGGAAAGAAGGTTTAATCATAATCACAGACGCGGATTCTATACTGTAAGAGCAGTGGGACTATGGAACTCTCTGCCACATGCTGTTGTAATGAGTGAGTCACTACTAACATTTAAGAAGGGCCTGGATACCTTTCTTGAAAACTATAATATTATCAGTTGTACATACTAGATTCTTTGATAGGCGTTGATCCAGGGAATTAGTCTGATTGCCGTATCTGGAGTCAGGAAGGAATTTTTTCCCCCAATGTGGAGCTTAGTGTTGCCACATGTTTTTTTTTTTGCCTTCCTCTGGATCAACATGTTAGGCTATGGGTTGAACTAGATGGACTTAAAGTCTTCCTTCAACCTTAAAAACTATGTTACTATGTTACTATGTAATGTTGGGTAGGAGTCTCTATGTGCATGGAGGAACCTAGTGCGACCGCGGTCAAGAGTCAGGTCACGATTGTAGAATATCGGGGTCAGTGGTCCTGGGACACATGTCAGTCCGTATAATAGTCGAGCTTGGACCATGAACAATTTAAGATTATACGTTATAAAGGGCAAGGATTTATCGTCCGAGGATCTGAGTGTCCAAATCTTGGCCAGGGGATACACATTTCCACGTCTACCCAACTCTTCTCCCTAGATGGATGAAACAGATCTAATACACACGCGCTCAAGGTTGCGTGATGGTATTTCTGGAAATCTGGTGGGCCCACTCCTCCCCTCTCCACACTTCTAGTGAGAATGGAGTGAGAGAGTCTCGATCTGTTATGGGACCAGATAAACTTAATAATAGCACTTTTGAGTCTGGAGAAGAAAGAAGCGGGCAAAAGTAAAGGCAATGCCTGAAAGAAGAATAGCAGACGTGGAAGGAGATCCATTCGAACTGTGTTGACCCTACCTAACCATGACAGGTGAAGTTTGCTCCATCTGTGTAGGTCGGCATCCACCACTCCCAGGAGACCATGATAGTTAGTACTGAATAGGCGTGCGGGATCAGAGGGCAACTTAATGCCGAGGTAGTTGAGGCAGTCCGATTTCCATACAAACCGGGCATATTACATTGCCTGCAGTCACCCCCCCATCCTGGATATGGCTCCCATCACTGTTTATGCTCCTACATGCTGATGCCCACACTAAAATAACAAACTGCTTTGAACTTACCTCTCCGGCGCTTTCCTCCGTGGCTTCCTGCTTACCGCAATTCCTGAGTCTTTCTGCGTCCCCGTGGAGCCGGCCATGTGATTGGCACAGCAGAGTGACATCATCACTGCGCGCCCGGATCACATGACCCGGGCCCGGGACGCAGTAGACATTCATTTATGAGCAGCAGGTTAAATATTCATTGTGTAATACCAGTTATAACCCATGGATGTCTTTAGTTACCCATTTATCCTGTTTCTGCACACATAAAAGTTTCCCCTGTAAGATAAGTCATCCTGAATGAACCGCCCCCTTAGCTTCCCGAGGAGTAGACGATTGCAGACACCTTTCCCGAGCTTTTGAGAAGATAAGACTCGTGTTCTTAGCTCCTACCCTCTTCTCTCAATCAGTACTCCTGTCCAGTGGAATTCGGTGAGAGTAGTAGTACAAACCATATCTTGTGTTAGAATCTGCAGGTTGTTATGCAGCCACTGTATAGGAGTACTGTGTAATAACAATGTGTTGTACTTTATAATTCCAGGGTGGATAAAAATCAATGTTTTTTTTTTTTTAAATCAAAAAAAAAAAAAAATCGGATTTTTTTAATTTAAATCGGATTGTTTAACTCAGTAGAATAAAGGCTGTATATGTGTAACATTCACAATGCCATGCTCTTCCAGAGGTTTCTGTAGGATTAGTGGGCAGTTTCTCTCCTATATTATCACAGACGCTCGCTTTACTTACGCAGTTCTCAAAACTGAATTTGACTCCGTAGAGGTCCCAGCCTCTTCTTCACGGCAAAAATGTTACAACACGAACAGAGTTGAGAAAAATACCTTAATCCTATTGTTCTACAAACCTATGAATACAGAATCAACCCCTTCAGTGCCAAGTCCAAGAAGTTAGACAATATGCTTCTGATTGTTTGGAGTGGAATAGATCTGCACAACACAAGAAGAATGTGAATCTAAGTGTGAGGAGGAGGAAGGGCAAGCAGACAAGAAAATGAAAGTGAAATTTTGAGCACAATACTGCAGCATAGCCACAGACAGACAAGTCTGGATCTGTTTGTGTGTACGATCTGAGGTTTATTACATTCTTTCCTTATAATGGCAGCAGGAGACCCAGTTTGGGAATCTTTTAATGAAGCTCCTTCGCCTATCGGTAAGGCAGGCATGCGTGCAAAATGCAAACGATGCAACAAAGAGATGCAAGGCCTGTAGGTGCGAATGAGGCAACATCATGAGAAGTGCGGTGATGAAGATGACCAAAGAAACACTTCTGAACAGGCAGGATCTTCAGGTTGGTAAACATTTTTATTGAATCCTATTTCTAAAGACTGAACTGTCATGTGTGAGAAAAATTATATTTCTTATTATTACTGCATGTTACTGTCAATGTTACTGTCATTTGGTACAGTTATGAAGAAAAACAAGTATTCCCTTTGGGGCAGGGACAGTGATGTGTTCTGTACAATAAGCAGAAATTGTATAATAAACAATAAAATAACAGCATTGACTTTTTTTGTTTAGGGGAATTCATGGATTCTGGAAACTATCCACCTCCAAGATCAGGTGGATCAGGCTCGCATTTGAATCTGATTTGAAGATCACGCCTATTGAGGCATGATATCATGAAGAGGGAGAGCCTGCCAGGGTGACTATGCATACCATAGTCACTAATTATCATCACTAATGAGGTACTGTAATAACATTTATCTTCATTTTCACTAGCTGCATTTAGGAGCTAAAAGGAGTGTAGGGTAAGTGTGAATATGCTCAAGGGACAGCTTTTAATAGCTTAGGAGGTGTTTTGGGGGTGACAGGATACCTTTAAGATACATTAATATAAAGCATACACACACAGCTCTACGCAAACGGTGGGAAAGATTTGATGAATGCTATGGGTCCAAAGTCATAGAAAATGCTTTATACAAAAGAATTGATGATTTCCCTAAGATATGGCCTAAAGGTTATCAAAAGCTTAGAGAATTGAGTGACAGAATTACAGGTTGCCCAGGGGGAAGGAGACTTGCCTAGATTGGCATTCTTAGGGTACCTTCTCACGCTGCAACTGCGGCTAGAAATATTGTCAGCGATATTGCGACCTGGAAATATCGCTGCCACATTGCCTCCCAATTGCCTCCTTATTGCAGCGTGTATTTCGGGAATTTGGCGGCGATAAGACAAATGTCGATTGGTTTTGATTTTAGAGCGGTGCTGTAAAATCAAAACCAGGCGACATTGGTTTTATCGCCGCCAAATTCCCGAAATACACACTGCAATAAGGATTCAATTTGGCAGCGATAATTCCAGCGAGAAATATCGCCTCCAAAAATGTCTCCCCTGGTTGTGGCGTAAAAAGGTACACTTAAGGTACCGTCACACACAGCAATATTGCTAGCAATTTCACTGGCAATTTGCTGGTTGCTGTGAAATCATGGACACATTGTTCTATTTTGTTGCTGTGTACAAATGGAACAATGTGTCCATGATTTCACAGCAACCAGCAAATTGCCAGTGAAATTGCTAGCAATATTGCCGCGTGTGATGGTACATTTAGACACTGCTAGGGGTGTCAATCCGATAGTACAAAAACTTCCTTACAACCTACAAGAAAAGTGGGTCAGATATGGTTTCACGGTATAAGCAAACTCAATGTACCGTTCCCTCCTTTCATTGTATTTGTAGATTTTGTCACCCAACAATCTAAAATCAGAAATGACCCTAGTTTTGACTTCACTCTGTCATGTCCCACTGCCCCCAGTATCAAACCTACTAGGACACCTGTGGCAGTCCACAAAACTGACATTGTCTCAACAGGTCCTCCTCACAATGCAAGTAAGCCTCCTCCAGAAGAGAAGAAACCTTAAGATGCCAGCAAGCAGTGTCCCCTACACAGGAAACCACATCCTCTACTAAAATCCAGAATCTTCAGGGAAAAGTCTTTAGAAGGTCAAGGAAACAACATCTGCTTTAAATGCTGTGCCAAACCCTCCCACCTTGCCAGGAACTGTGAAGCTAGCATGAAATATGCAGAATGCAGCAGCATGGATCACAATACAATCTTGCACCCTGGACCACCCCCTTGAGTGTTGTCGCAGCCAGAGGAGCACGATGGAAAGCAGAGCACTGATGAGGACACCCCGGTGGTCACTTCTCAATGTACGGAGATCTGTAAAGGACTCATAGGAGGAAGGTCCTGTTCAAAAATCTGCCCTGTCCGAGTCTACCCAGTAGGCCACAGGGACAAAACACTCAAGATATATGCAATCCTGGATGACCAAAGGAACAGGTCCCTAGCCAAGTCCATCTTCTTCGACAACTTCAGCATTGTAGGTCCCAGTTCCCCTACTCCTTGAAGACGTTTTCAGGTACCGTTGAGACAGCGGCGAGGAAAGCATCCGGATACAAAGTGGAGTCTATAGATTGCCAGACCTGCTTATCGCTAGCCACCTTTCTGGAGTGCAACCAGATTCCCGACAACAGGTCTGAGATACCTTCACTGGAGGTAGCAACACATCACCCCCATCTAAAGCATATAGCTCACTTGATACCGGAGTTGAACCTAGAAGCTCCAATAGCCTTAAAGCCCTGTCACACATAAAGAGATCGCTAACGAGATCGCTATTGGGATCGCTGTTGCGTCACGAAATTCGTGACACAACAGCGATGTCGTTCTGTGTGACACGCACCAACGATCTGGCCCCTGCTGTGAGATCGTTGATCATTACACACTGCTCTGGGTCATTCCTGCGTTGTTGTGCTCCCGCTGGGAACGCTACATCGTTGTGTTTGGTGAAGATAATGAGCAACGATCTCAATGCTACGCTATGGAAAGAAAATTCACAACGACCTCGGTATAATTCTGGATCGCTAGTGCGTCGTTTTTCACATTGCTGGTAAGATGCCTGTTTGACATCTTACCAGCAATGTGTAAATGATGCACCAGCGATCTCTACACATCGGGATCGGGATCGCTGATGCGTCGTTATGTGAGACTGGGCCTTTACTCCTGGGGAGAGATACTGAGTACACAACTCTAGAGAATCTATCATTGTCTTCCAGAATGCTCCATATGCACAGAGGCTCGACCTTGGAGAGGTCATTGTAGGAGATGTGTGTCTAGGAGGAGCACACAAGCCGACCTCAGTAAACAGTATGCTCACCAGCACACTAGAAAATGGACGTCCATCTCTCTTCCAGCCAGAATAGTCAGAATAGTCTGCTGGTAAAGGAGTTACCGAGCAGCACTTCCCTGCCTTGCCTTTTCTCAGTTCATTCCAACGAAGACCACACCTGTGAAGGTGAACAAGACCATATAGGATGTACAGTCTTCCACAGGACAAAGGAAGACAACAAGCCAGTGATGGATAAAGAAGACAGGATGTTCTTGGACATTATACTGTAGATAGAGAAATAGTAAAAGACAAGTCGAATAGTTGGGTCACACCTCTACTATTCCGACCTCGGAGACGACGCTTACCCAACAACAGGGAGTTGGTCTACAGTCGATTCATCTGTCACTATGGTTTCTCTTACCTGGGAGACTTGTGACAGGTCTGTGCCCTCTGTCTCATGTCTATATTGAGACTTCATATTAAACGTGCTTTTTTCCTTTGGCACTTGTGGAGTTACCGTATTTTTCGCACTATAAGGCGCACCGGATTATAAGGCGCACCCTCAAAAAATGACTTTTAAGCCGTCTTGGTCCATATATAAGGCGCACCGGATTATAAGGCGCACCATATTACTATAAAAAAAATCCCTCTGTAGCCTCCCATCACCCTCGAGCATCGCTGTGTAGCCTCCCATCACCCTCCAGCATCCTTCTGTAGCCTCCCATCACCCTCCAGTATCCCTGTGTAGCCTCCCATCACCCTTCAGCATCCCTGTGTAGCATCCCATCACCCTCGAGCATCGCTGTGTAGCCTCCCATCACCCTCAAGCATCCTTCTGTAGCCTCCCATCACCCTCCAGTATCCCTGTGTAGCCTCCCATCACCCTCCAGCATCCCTGTGTAGCATCCCATCACCCTCGAGCATCGCTGTGTAGCCTCCCATCACCCTCCAGCATCCCACACAGTCAGACACACACACACACACACTCAGACACACACACACACACGCACACTCAGACACACACACACACATACACACTCAGACACACACACACACACTTACTGTACTGTGTGGCAAGGCACTCACAGCGCTGGAGCCCTCAGCCAATCACAGCGCTGGAGCCCTCAGCCAATCACAGCGCTGGAGCCCACAGCCAATGACAGCGCTGGAGCCCTCAGCCAATCAGAGGCTATGGGCTGACGTCAGCTGGCCTCGGATTGGCTCAAGGCTCCTGGGCGGAGCTGTGATTGGCTGATGGGCTCCTGGGCTGTGAGCGCGCCCGATGCAGCGGCGGCACCGGACACGACAGCGGGGACGGCGGCTGGTGATCGCGTCCCCGCACAGTGATGTGAGGCAGGCACCGGCACCAGCATGGATGGCGGGGACGGCGGCTGGTGATCGCGTCCCCGCACAGTGATGTGAGGCAGGCCCCGGCACCAACATGGATGGCGGGAATGGCGGCTGGTGATCGCGCCCATGCACAGCGATGCCAGGCGGGCACCGGACAGAGGGGGGTGGCGGGGACGGAGGATATTGCGGCACAAAGGTATGCCTTATTTTCTGGGGGGTGCTAAATTTTCCTGGAAAAATCCGTATATAAGGCGCACTGCACTATAAGGCGCACCTATGATTTCTGGGAAAATCTTAGTCTTTTAGGTGCGCCTTATAGTGCGGAAAATACGGTAATATCAGTCTGTTACCAGCAAGCTAGTTAGGACTTACCCAGGTGTGGCCATTCTGTAATTACTCCTTCCCCTTTATGTATCCCATAGTCCCAGCATGCTCTGCTGGTGATTGAATTCATTCAGGCCAAAGCTCGTGAGGTGAAGGGAACTCTCTGGAGAACCTCTTGTTGCCAAGCCCTCTGCCAAGCCCTCTGGAGAAGTGACAGCAGACAAGAAGTTGCTGCCTTATTGTTCCCTGTCTCTCTCCCCTTCTGTTATGTCTCTTTTATTGTAGTGGATGGGTTTAGTGCTCCTGCCGGCCATTCCCTAATGAGGGCTAACATCAGGGCCAGCGGAGGGCCTAGGTATCCTGCTCGGCGACGAATTGAAAGAACTTGTATAGGTAGGGAAGGGAGATCAGGGCACAGCCGCAGGTGAATGCATGGGGTCACCTCTCCCCCGTTCCCTATGAGCAGAGACATCCTCTGTATTTATCCCTCTGGTGTCTCCCTGTCTGCTGTTTTCCGTTGTTTGCCGGACATTGTAGGTCTGTGCTCACTGTCACGCACGGTAGTCGGATATTCCCTTGTCCAAGAGTGACATCCTCTCCCTCAAACACAAACTTCAGAGGTCACCTGATACAAAGGAATATTTCTCTACCTTCATGAGGAAGAGATTTCAAAACAAACACGCAGAGATTGCACCTGCACTTTGACTCTCACAGGAGTGCTGGTACTTACCCATCTTCAGAGTGTACCATCCTAAGAAGCCAGGTCAGATAAGAGTGGTATTCGACTCAAGCGCCAGATGCAAAAACGTCTCGTTAAATGATGTCCTACTCTCAGACCCAGACCTCAACAACAGGCTTCTAGAAGTACTACTCTGTTTCCGCAGGGATATGGTGGCATTTATGACTGACATACAACAGATGTTCCACTGTTTTCTCATCAAATAGGAACACAAACTATTTGAGGTTCTTCTGGTACTGCCACAACAACCCCGATAAAGACATACCGGATGAGGGTATACATCTTGTGAACAGTCCTTCTCCGGCAGTCGCTATCTATGGCCTGTGAAATTCCGCCAAAGAGGGAGAAGAAAAGTTTGGGTTGGATGTCAGATCCTTTGTAGAAAAGGACTTCTACGTAGATGACTGTCTGAAGTCCACACCAACAACTGAGGCTGCAATCAGTCTCCTAAAAAGAGCTCAAGAAATCCTCGTTCTATCTAACCTGAGGTTGCATAAGATTGCCTCTAACAGCGGAAAATTGCTGGAAGCCTTTCCCTCTCAAGACTATTCCAGCGATCTAACGGACTTAGACTTAAGCATCAACTCCCTACCCATGCAGCGGAGCCTGGGATTGCTTTAGGATCTGAAGACGGATGTCTTCACCTTTCAGATCAGCAAAGACGAGAAACCCGTCACACACAGAGGAGTTCTTTCCTTTGTGAATAGCTTTTACGACCCTTTGGGGTTCGTGGCTCCAGTAACTATCCAAGGCAAAATGATGCTAAGGGACGTCACCCAAGAGACATCTGATTGGGACGATCCACTTCCAGCAGAAAAGGCAGACCTGTGGGCTGAGTGGAGGAAGTCTCTTGAAGCCTTGACCGACCTTCGTATTAAATGACCATATGCTCCCGTGCCATCCACAGAAGTCAAAACACAAATAATTTGTGTCTTCTGTGATGCATCAGTCAAAGCAATCACAGCAGTACTGTACCTCAAAACAACAGACGTGAACGAACAGAGCCATATCGGGTTCATTATGAGCTGGACAAAACTGGTGCCACTCCGTAAACACACGATACCCAGACTGGAGCTCTGCGCTGCCATCCTTGCAGTGGAATTGGCCGAACTTATCTCAGATGCGATGAATCTGGAGGTCAAAGATGTCAAATTCTACACAGACAGCAAAGTGGTTCTATGGTATATCTGCAACGAAATGCAACGTTTCTATGTCTACGTCAGCAATAGGGTACTGAGGATAAGAAGATCCACTTGCCCTAATCAGTGGCACTATGTGTCTACTCACCACAATCCTACAGACCACGCGACTAGTTCCACTGCACCAAGCATCTTAAGGACACTACTTGATTCACAGGCCCTGCCTCCTTGTACCGTTCAACGCCCCACATCAGCAAGCATGATACATTCAAACAAGTGAATCCAGATGCCGACGAAGAACTTTGTCCTCAAGTGTCTTTTCAACGTACAGTGATTTCAAGTCATCAACTCAAATCTCATCGGTTCAGCAGGTTCTCAACCTGGAAGTCACTTGTTCGAGCCATCGCTGGTCTACTTCATATAGTTCAGTCTTACAAGACAGCACTTTCCAGTGATTCCGGAGACCCGACAGTTCTCATCTCTGCCATGTTACCTACGTGGAAAACCTGCCTTCCAAGTGTGCCACAAACAGAAGTCATTGAGAGAGACCTCTACAAACGGCAAAGGAAGCAAATACAAAGTGGCTGGACAAAATAATGGAAACACCTGGAAAACAAACGTTAGTTTGATATGGTGTAGGTCCACCTTTTGCGGTGATTACAGCCTCAATTCTCCGAGGTATGGATTCATACAATGTGATATCATTGGCCCAGCGGATCTCCACTAAATAGCACCCCAGATCATCACAGAACCTCTACCATGTTTTATGGTTGGGAGAAGGCAGTCTGGATGGAATGCTTCTTTCAGCTGTCTCCAAACGTACACTCGGCCGGAGGTCGGAAAATGGGGTAAACAATGATTCGTCTAAGAATATCACGTTTTCACTGCTCGAGGGACCAATTCTGGAGGTTTCTACACCACTCTAAACGCTTGGAAACATTTGTTATTGAGAGCAGCGGTTTTCTAATTGCAGCTCTTCCGTGGAATCCAGATTTGTGCATCTCTCAACGAACAGTTTTTGTGGAAACTGGGTTCTGTAGGTGTTCATTGAGCTCAGCAGTGATTTTCGGAGCTGTGGTCTTGCGATCCTCTCTCACAATCCTCTTTAGAGTCCGATGGTCTCTCTTAGTCAACTTCGACTTTTGGCCGGACCTGTGCTTTGCTGCGGACGTTTTTCCTTCTCTTTCAGACGCAGTCATTACTTTGGAGACAGTTCCTCTTGACACGCCAAGCATTTGGGCGCCTGCCATAAGAGCACCAACAATTTGGCCTTTTTGAAAATCGGAAAGGTCTGCCATTGGTATCAGGTTCTCATCAATGTTCTTACAATTCGGCAAAACAAACAGTTAATTTACATACACATATCACTTGACACATATCAACTACAAAACATTAACATGTGTCACGGTTTGCATGTGTATAACATGTTCGAAGATTATGATGCCAAAATGTTAGGTGTTTCCATTATTTTGTCCAGCTCCTGTGTGTGTATGTATGTAATTTATATATATATATATATATATATATATATATAAATATATATATATATATAATCTGTATATATATCTCCTGCAGCCTCCATCATCATCCTGCAGCCACCATCATGCCCTGGACTGCAGCCCCCATCATCCCCTGGTCTCCAGCCCCCATCATCCTCCTGCAGTCCCCATCATCCTCATGCAACCCATATCAATCCTTTTGCAGTCCCCATCATCCCCATGAAGCCCCCAATATCCCCCTGTCACCACCATCATGCCCCTGCAGCCCCCATCATCCTCATGCAACCCATATCAATCCTTTTGCAGTCCCCATCATCCCCATGAAGCCTCCAATATCCCCATCATCCTCTTGCAGCTCCCATCATGCCCTGCAGCCCCCATCATCTTCCTACAGCCCCCCATCATCCTCCTGCAGCCCCCATCATCCTCCTGCAGCCCCCATCATCCTCCCTATCATCCATCAGCAGCCACCATCATCCTCCTGTAGTCCCCATCATCCCCATGAAGCCCCAAATAACCACATCATCTTCCTACAGCCCCCATCATCCTACTGCAGCCCCCATCATCCCCCAATATGCAATATGGAAGATCTGGCTAGTCCTGTGTTGAGACTCCTAAACGAGGCTCCACAGACTCTATTTGCATATTCAAAATTCCCAGGGGCAATGAGCCTAGGAATTCACTGTGTTTGAGCGCTTTAGCCAGCTGCCCGCAGTGTTTTCTTGAACTGGTCTCCCTGAGATCAGTGAATACTTTGTTTTGTTGGTCTACTAGGCATTGCTCCCACCTAGCCAGAATCCTACTCCACACTGATGAGGGGCAACACCCCGAAACAGCTGTCTGTGGATGCATACCTGGCCTTGGTATTCTCTTGTCACATCTTTAAGCTTGTAAAGAGCTGGATATTGACTCAAAGGGCCACTTAATATGGTGGTTATCATGGCTAGGTCCTTCACTGGAGGAAGATCTAGCTAGTCCTGTGTTGAGACTCCTAAACGAGGCTCCACAGACTCTATTTGCATATTCAAAATTCCCAGGGGGCAATGGGCCTAGGAATTCACTGTGTTGAGCGCTTTAGCCGGCTGCCCGCAATGTTTTCTTGAACTGGTCTCCCTGAGATCAGTGAATACTTTGTTTTGTTGGTCCATCATCCTTCTGTCACCCCCAATATCCCCCTGTCACCATCATCATCCTCCTGCAGCCCCATAATCCTCCTGCAGCCCCATCATCCCCCTGCAGCCCCGATCATCACCTCAGCTGCTCCACACACTAGATTATCTGGCTCCTATTTTATCTGCTTTTTAATCATGACTGCTGACATTTTAGCAGTGCCGCTTCATTTCTCTCCAGTGTGTGCCACATCCGGCATCAGATAAAACCAGGTGCCTGATGCAGAAAGACTTCTGCAAGATGGTGAAAATGAGATGTGTCCTTTAGTTACCTTAATTTCCACTGCCTTCCAATATAATTTCTCAGGGGGGAATGAAAGCCACATTTTGTTTTGTAAATACACATTTCTATTACATTAGTGGATACTAATGTAAGGGCCCTTTCACATCAGCGTTTTTTTAAATTTGCGGCAGATGCGGTGAAAAAACCGCATCTGCCGCAACTGCCGCATAACGGTTCCACTTGCGGCACGGTTGCGGTTTTTTCCATAGGAAGTATAGGGGGACTTGCGGCAGATGCGGCAAGTGCGGTATTGCACTTGCGGCAGGTGCGGCAGAGAAAAAAACCGCGGCTTACTGCGGTTTTTTTCTCTGCCGCACCTGCCGCAAGTGCAATACCGCACTTGCCGCATCTGCCGCAAGTCCCCCTATACTTCCTATGGAAAAAACCGCAACCGTGCCGCAAGTGGAACCGTTATGCGGCAGTTGCGGCAGATGCGGTTTTTTCACCGCATCTGCCGCAAATTTAAAAAAACGCTGATGTGAAAGGGCCCTTAGCAGATATCATCTTTTATATATGTCAGTCACACTATACTCACCTGTGCAGGTCGTATTAGACACCGGGTCGGATTCAGTGATGTTATCACCAGCTCTTGTATAGACCAGGAATGTATATGTTTCTCCTGGTGTCAGATTCATTATTGTCGCTGATTCACTTGTCACTATTGTATTATTTATCATTGTGGATGATGAGGTGACATTGGTCTGGACTCTGTAGCTGTAAGACGTCTGATACTCATCAGGTTGACCCCATGTCAGAGACACAGAATATGAGGTCACAGTCCCAATCTGTAGAGATTTCACTGATATCGGTTCTGAAAGTAAACCAAGACAACACATAAAAAAAAAAATCAGAAATACACAAATTAGGACAACAAAGCCTTATTAAAGTGCGCCTGTCATAATAAATCACATGCACTCCTAAAATAAGAGTGGTCCTCTTCTGTCAAGCTGTACAGTGCTGGTCTCTCACATTGCAGATGATTGAAGTATAAAACTATGTACACACTGAGGTTTTTTTTTTTAGGAGTTTTTGGAGCAGAATCTGAAGGGAAATTCTCCAAAATCCTCCCTAAATATGTGACGTTTCCATTCAGTTTCCGCTAAAAAAAAAAAAGACTCAGCATGAACACACCCAAATGGTATGTCCCCAGGACGTGATGCCTAATATGTATTATCCACTGGATTGACTGGATCTATACTTACTAGTGGTGACGTTGCGGCAGCAGCTGATTGAGTCGTTCCCATAGTAGATCACATACTGTGTACCAGACACAAAGCTCATGAGGGACGTGTTATTCCAGCTGCCATCAGATGCCTGAATCCTGGAGCCATTTATATACGTTATATTCTGAAGGGAGAATCCCCCAGACAGTCCAGTGATGGTGATATTGGAGGTGTTCGCCTGGATGATGATTGATTGGCATTCAGGTATTCCTGTAAGACAATAAATCAGCCATAGTAAAAAATAAACAATATGCCAATGGTTTGGTTTGGAAAAAACCCTTTATTTTGTGTTTCTAGATCCCAGGCAAACCCCTGAGTATCCATAGTTAATGACTTACAACATAGGAATGATAAAGCCATCGTGTTCCACCTGTCCGTATTCTCATGACTAGGTTACAAGAGGAAACGCTTTTGCCTCTTGTACCATATACATGAAATGATATAAGATTTAAGACTACTGGATAAGGTGCTATATCTGTTTTTATTTGGAAGTAATGGAGCAATATATCGCTTAGGCGGCCGTCAGACGCTTCAATATCTTGAACGATATCGTTTAAGCGATCTGCTTTTTGATCGCTTAAGCGATATCGTTTGTGCATCGCTGCGTGCGATCAAGCGATTTTACAATGTAAAATCGCTTGATCGTGACATCACAGATATGATGGTGGGTTTACACACACCAATTTATCTGTCCAATATCTGAACAGATCTCTGGTTGCAGTGAAATCATGGACACATTGTATCATTTGTACACAGCCACAAAATGGAACTATGTGTCCATGATTTCACTGCAACCAGACATCTGTTCAGATATTGAACAGATAAATTGGTGTGTGTAAACCCACCATGAGAGCAGGAGCTCATATCTAGCGATGAACGATTTAACAATTTGCTTCATCGTGGTGTATGACACCACGATGAACGATCTCCCAGCGGCAGAGCCTATGCTGGGAGATGGTAACTATGGTAAACGTCGGGTTACTAAGCGCCGCCTAGTAACCCGATGTGTACCATAGTTACCAGCGATCTCGCTGGCCAACATCGCTGGTGAGTCTGTCTGTGTGACAGCTCACCAGCGATGTGAACGATATTGTAAGCGATTGCGCGTGCATGTGATCGCTTACAATATCGTTCAAGATATTGAAGAGTCTGACGGCCGCCCAAATTGTACATAAGTCTTACAATTTCTGCATCAATTTCCATCATTTGGAACCTACAGTATAGATTGATTGTAATCATTATGGTATCATCATCTGTTCTAAACATCATCCTATTGACTAAAGAAAGCTGCTGATACCAGTGATGTTCTGACCAATGCGTCACCAGCATCTGTGGTTTTTCATCTATCACTTCATTGTGCGTTTTATATGATTTATTGCTTTTCTCTGCGGCAATCAATTATTTAACTGGCGTAAACCTCACTGGAAATTAGAGGAGCCTGTAAATATTAAACAACCTTTTTCTTAGGTATAAAGGGGTCGAGAACCTATTTCTGCACTCCAACTACACAGAGGACCATCAACTTTACAACACGGGAATGAACTTTGGCCAATAAACTAGTAAAATCCAGCATCCTGCAGAAATGTGAAAATAAATGCAACATTTCCTTGACCACTAGGTGGCTCCAGAGCTTAGTATAAGATCAGAAGGAAGAAGTACATGAAAGAGGAGGCTGCTACTTACCATCACAGGATGACACCACCTGCAAAATAGCAACACAGGAGAGTCAGCAAACCGTGATCAGATATTATCATAAAGGAGCATTAGACAGGATTACAAAGATGCTCCATGGATACAATAAAGGGTGTGTACTGTCACAGATGTGCACTAAATGTGCATGATCACAGCCATTAAAATATAACAATCTCCAGGGGCAGTGTGGTGCTGAACTGCTGTATCTAAGCTTCCTTTGTGTTATACTATCTGTTGAGCTGATGTACCCAAGTCTATTATGTGATACTGTTTGAAGAACTGTGTTTGTAAGCCCATTATGTGTGATACTGGCTGCTACTCATCCACCCAAGTGTATCTAAGCTCATGTATGATATTGTCTGGTGATCAATGTGTCACAATGGGCTGCTGTCTGCTGACTCAGTGTACCTCAACTTACAAGGCGGTATAGTGTTTGCTGGATCATGCATCTAATCCCACCATGTGAGAGACAGTCTAAATAGGCAATTTACTAAACCTATCGTGTGGTACTGTACTAATCTAGTGTATCTAAACTTAACTTTTGTCTGCTGGGTAATGTATCCAAGATCATTTGTGTGCTACCGTATACTGTTCAACCATATAATGTATAATATTGTCTAAGTGATCCAGTGAATGAAGCTCTATGATGCGTTGTACTGTCTACAGATCTACAGATCCAGAGAATCTAAGCCTGTCATGTCATGTGTGATACTGGACCATATATCTAAGCTTAAACCTTTGCTGTGTTGTACTGTCAGCTACTCTAAACTCTAATAGTGTCATATACTGTCTTTTGGGTCATGTATCTAAACCAATTGTGTGATACGGTCTACTGATCTACTGTATCTTAGCCTTTCATGTGCGGTACTTTCAGATAATCCCCAGTTTGAGGACTCCAGTATAGAATGCTGCAATGAATATTGGGACAATGGCGGCATTGTGAGCGACTGTGTGCATGATGAGCCATTTACTGGACTAGTGACCACTGGATAGCGCTAATGTGTCACAATCACATTGATTATTTATTTTCCTGTTCTGTCACTTCCCTCTTTTCTCCTCCATCCTGCTCAGTCACTATTTCCATCCTTATCATGGTCTCAAGAATGGTATGAAGTAATTCCAGCCATTTTATCACACCCCACAATTAACATCAACATGATATAGTGAAACTCTAATTCGCTTCCTTTACTTAAAGAGGACCTGTCACCGGGTCAACAGTGGCTGATTTCTTGTTTTTTTGCTCCAATTTAATTCTCACTGCTCCACAGTAATGTACTTTTTTTTCTCTTTAAATCCACCATAGGGTCATAGAGAAATGGGCCTTATTATTTAGTGTTAATTGTACTTTTTAGCAAAGGACTGTCTGGGTCTCTAGGCTCTGCAATGTCACCTGAGTAAAGACCATCAAAATCAGCATTAAATAAAAAAGAACCGCATCTCTGGAGTGGTGCAGCAGGGATAAAACAAGAGCAGAACAACTTGGCCGGCTTTGACCTTGTGACAAGTCCTCTATAATTCATATTGATCTTGGATCACATGAGCTTTTTTTTTTTTTTTTTCACCATTCATATCTAAAACCAAATACAAAATTAAACCTGCGTCGCCTCTGTGAATAGCAATAAGTCACAGACTAAAGAGTTCAGTGTCAAACTCGTCACTCTACATGTGCACATAAAATCTACATTATAACACATACATAGCTAGGAATGAAGAGATTATCACTTCTTTTGTGTCCCTTGATAAACCAATGCATTATATCATCAATGAATACTTAGATCAATGTTCCCCAACAGGTCATGTTTTCAGGATTTCCTTAGCATTGTGCAGGGGTTGGAATTATCACATGTATAAGTAATTAAGTTATAACCTGTGAGGCTGTGTGTGTGCTCACGATAAGTAAACGCAGTGTTTTGGACACAGTGTCTTGTCGCTGTGTCCAAAACGCTGTGTTGTACAGTAGCAGCATAGTGGATGGGATTTCTACAAATCCAATGCCCACTATGCTTCACATGACCGCAGTGTGTTTACCGCTGCAGTGCAGCTTGCCGGAATTCCGCTCTTCCACAGCATGTTCATTTCATGCTGTGGAGTCGGAAGTGGCTCCCATCGGGTGACTGCAGGGAGAAGCCGCCCCACCTGGTGAGTACAGGGCGGCTGCGGTCTCCTTATGGCCACCCGTGGGTTCCCTCAGGCCCGGCAGACATGCGTCCAGACACAGCTCCTCTGGACTCTGAGCACAAAGCCTAATACTAAGGAAATACTGAAAACAAGATCTGCTGGTTGCTCCTGAGGACGGGAGTTAGGGAACACTGGCTTATACTTGATCCCACTTTACAACACAAGAGGTGTAAATCCTGAGAATCAGCACTGTCACTTACTTTCTTTAATTTCACTTTAGTAGTGTATGTAGATAGTGTATGTAGATACACTGCTAAAGTGAGATTACACTGAACAGAGCAGTTTTAGTGTACTGAGCATGCTCAGTACATTAACACTGGATCAGGGAAACAATCCTGTTTTTGCCGGATACGACACCTTAGACCCCCATGTTATTGCAATTGTACAGCATTGGATCCAATTCTGTCCGATTATGTCTGATTTTTTGAAGGCAGCCCAAAATTGGAGCAGTCTCCGATTTTGGGGACGGGAAAAAAGCGGACACAATCAGCTCCCTGCACACACAGATGGCCATTAAGGATTAATTTTCAACGGATAGCCACAGATCCCCAAAAAATGTGATGTGAAGGGGGCCTAACTTAAAGTGAACTTGTCACCAGATATTTTGCTCTCTAAACTAAAACCACCACCTTCAGCAGCCCTCTGCTGCATTCTGTGAAGGTGCATTTTATGCCAACTCCCCCTGTACACCCCAGAAATACCTTTAAAAAAAATCTCCCATTCTGTATGTAAATTTCTGGTTTGATGGGCTCGACCATCCCGCTTCTCTGCACTGAACGGCCTTCTTTTCTTCTGACTGATGTGGATAACATCTCCTGCATCATCCACATTCCCGGGGGAAATCTTGAGCCTGCACAGAGGCCTCTCCGGCTTGTGCAGGTGCACAGTGCTCTGCTCTACTGCGCTAGAGGTTAAAATACAACTGCGCATGCACAAACTGGCGAGGTCTCTGCACATGCACGAAATTTCACCCAGGTATGCGGATTACACAGGAGACATTATCCACAGCAATCAGAAGCATTGCGATAAATGTTTTTTGGAATACTTCGGAAAGGTACTCGAGCTGTTACCACTGTTCAGGTCCCAAACCGCCCTTCTCTGCCTTGGTCCTTGCTCTTCCTTACTCTTTTTTTTCTTTCCGCTTTGTGTCTTTTACGCTTAATACTTTTACTATAGTTTTACTAGGAGTATACTAAGAGTGCCCTCCTCTGAAAGTCAATGTCCTGGTTGGATTTCCTGATTATTATAAGAGGATTGAGAGGAGGATGGAAGTGAATCTAAACATTTTAATATACTATATTTCTAACAGCAGATAATTGCTGCTATTTCTTGTTTTGAGATTCTATGATGAATAGATTGTTCCTGTAGTATAGATATTCAGCACAGTTGCTATTAAAAGTTTTTTGTGCTTTCATTTGTAAGCAAATTTCAAATATGTCTGTAAATTTTGGCTATTCTTTTATAACTAATAAAAATCTGGTGACAGATACACTTTAAACATTGAAAAATATAGTTGCCCTATACAAATAGTAGAATGGTAGGTTTTTAACTTTCTTCTCAGAATATGCAGTTGGGAAAGGAGTTAACTTTTAGTAAAAAGGACTGAAAGATTTAATTTACCATAAGGAATTGGTGTTATTAATGAAGGTATTTGTTAATATATTGGCCGCGATTCATCAAGACTGGCTGAAATGAGAAGCCCTGTATCATTGGCATCCATGGACCTCTTAGATTTGGTGCATTTTTTAGCTGCCATGCATCACCCCAGGAAATGTCCTAATTTATGTTACTGTTGTGGCATGAATTAAGATGTATTTGTTGGCCGTGATCAATCAAACACCATTTTCAAAAAGTTGGAGGAGCTGGTCGAGACTCATGTAAAATTACCAAAAGTAGCAAAAGTTTTTAACATATCTGTTTTTTTTGCTGCAATTCTGGAAAAAAACAGTTTGAAGAATTGGGGCTTTGGTCTTTATGAGACAACCAGTGTATCACGTGGCACAGAAACTAAATCAGCTCTGGTTGATCTGAACATCGTCATCATATATGTAGAGATTCTAAAGATATATACCGTAATCTGATAGGCTTATAAACACAATAGATTTCAGCTCAGTAAAACAATCTATGTTGAATGCGTGTGCCACGGCCAGATGCAACTAATTCTAGGAATGTAAAAATTCAGGTATGGTGATGTGGAAATTCCTCTAATTGTTTTGCAAATACTTTATGACAACAATTTTTACATGATTCTTCCTTGTACGGCCCTGGTGCAAAATACACTTTTTTACTATTTTACAAGCGTAAACATTTATAATCTTTCTTTTAATAGATATATTTTACTGCTCTTTCAATTAAACGTAGATTGGTGGAAATCCGCGACTCAAGATATCCACCAAATACTCAAAAACGTCCATGAGGTGTACAGCTTAGGAGCACATGGCTTCTGGCTGAGAAGTATAGATTCAATAGAAATGGTCAGATATACCATTGGTGCACTCTGTACAGTCGCACGGGGGCCCAAGAGGAACGGGGGCCTATTTCCACATCCAAAGTAGGAGAAATTGTGCATAATGAGGAGCTTTTGGACTGCAAAGGGTCCATGTACTATTCTTGGACAGGGGTTCTCTCCTGCCTGTGTCTACCATAGAATAGAAAGAAAAGGCTACGAAGCCTCTGTCTGCTTTCTAATATATATTTATATATATTTATTCATTTATATAGCG
Organism: Allobates femoralis; assembly: GCA_033576535.1. Taxonomy (NCBI): domain Eukaryota; kingdom Metazoa; phylum Chordata; class Amphibia; order Anura; family Aromobatidae; genus Allobates; species Allobates femoralis. The sequence goes on along the minus strand of JARQOC010000010.1, from coordinate 51,821,012 downwards.
CTATTAATTCCATAGCACTTTACATACATGAGTAATGCTGTCTCTCTTGGAGCTCACAATCTAAACATCCTATCAGTATGTCTTTACAATGTGGGAGGAAACCGGAGTGCCCGGAGGAAACCCACGCAAGCACAGGGAGAACATACAAACTCCTAATGAATCCATAACGTGCTCTGTGCGTGCCTGACTGAGCTGTGCACCTCTTGGTAAGGGAGATTTGAGTGATCAGGGGGCATCTCGGAACCTGGACAACCGGAACATCAGTTTTGTACATTTTCTGCCTGCAAGGAGTTTGTATGTTCTCCCAGTGTTTGCGTTTCCTCCCACATTGTAAAGACATACTGATAGGATGTTCAGATTGTGAGCTCCAAGAGAGACAGCATTACTCATGTATGTAAAGTGCTATGGAATTAATAGCGCTATATAAATGAATAAATTATTATTATTATTATTATTATTCTATCAATGTATGGTTTTTGGATGTGCGGTCCATATATATCTTTAGACTATGTGCCCACGCAGCAGATTTCGTGGAGCAATTTTCTGCACCAAATATATATCCTCTGGCAGAAAAACGCACCAAAATCCGCAAAGCATTTTTCCACCATCATGGTGCATTTTCAATGCATTTTTGGAGGTGGTGGAGCCTAGAGAGCGGGAGAAGGGGAGTGACAGCACAGTCAGACAGTTGGTGGGAGGAAAACAAGCAAGGCAGACGCAGGGGACCCTGCGGCTGCATCAGGAGGGCGCCTCTTTGTAGAGCCGAGGTATCTAGATGCAAGGTTCATCCCTAACTACAGACCGGCAAGCTGAGGGCCCGACACACACAGGGAGCCGAGGCACCCCTAAAGCAGCCCAACATCAGTCCCGCAGCTGGGTTCACGACACAGATAAGTGAAAGACTTTTAGGTAACAGACCCCGTGGACTAGAGACTTGGCTCAAGAGGGGCAAGAGAGAGAGAGTAACAAGACCACAAGCGCCATATTGAGGGCATCACTGTCAGACTCCGAGGAAACTTTCACGACCCACGGTTACAATACCCGCTAACCCAGACTGTACCATTTACCTGCTTCCATCTGGTGCAAGTAAAGAACCGCTTGAGCTGAAGTGGTGTCTGTTCTTCTTTCATTCGGCACCCGGAGGGCTACAGCATCATAACCGGAGGTGAGGACAACTACTCCCCTCATCCGTTCCGCTGCCCTGAAGTAAAGCTCCACCTGTTGGGAGCTGTATTACCAAAGCTGCCTTTCCATCACATCAGCGGCCGGCCGCAGCGCTGGTAGCCCCATTACCAGGTACCACAGGTGGCGTCACGTTATTATCCCCCATCATCATCCCCATCCCTGCCACTGAGGGTCCAGGGCACAGAACTGGGAACTGACCAGCCGTGATCCCCCACCGAAGTAACCCCTGTCCCAGTATCCAAGTACCCCCTACCCTGTCGACCAACTCAGCAGCACCTCAGAATTCTCATTGACTATGCTGCTTTCAGTGTAGGAGTGCAGATTTTGTGGCAGTTTTTTAATTATGCACATAGCCTAACAGCTTTGGTATTGGCGCTGCCAAACATCCAGCTGAAAACACACATTTGGGAGGAATATCGTGAGAACTCCACCAGCTGGTCTTAGCAAATCAGCATGGCAGAGAACACTCTGGATATATTGATTGGCTGAGGGCAGCTGACTTTACAGGCACAATGCCACTATGCTCCTCCCAAATGTCCTTTTAATGTCCTATTTGGTTATTTTTTGGGGGAAAAAAAAGACATTTTGCAAAATTTTTTGCTTTTTTAAAACATTACATAGTCTAATATCAAAATACCACAGGCAAATACAAAACTTCACTACAGCCCTTCGGCCTGAAACCCAAGCACATAGTAAAATGTCCTGCCTGCCCCATCCAGCTAGGCCATGCCCACATTTGACTAGCTAAATTACGGTTTTCCATTTCCACTGTGACTATGTAATGGAGAGTACAGTAAGCTCTGGCCATAAATGTTTTTGTTTCTCACCAGTTTAACGGTAAAACATCCAAAGCCATAGAGGAACTACAGAGAATCAGGTGACATACTATTATATTGCAATAATACATCCCACCAATCAATATTTTCATAATGCCGTTTTTGTAAAAGTGATAGTTTTTGTTGCATATAAAAGAGTTTCTGGGCAGAGTGGGGATTTTCAGGCAGATCATTGTCAAGCGTTTAAGGGATTTCCAAGATTACAAAAAAAAAAGTGTCCTATTCACCTTCCCCCCCCAATAGTCATAGCCTTGTGTATTTATTATTGTATGCTATTTATTCCATGGCGCTTTACATGTGAAAAGGGGAAAACGTAGGCAAGTACAATATTGATGAGCAATACAAGGCACACACAGGTACAGGAGGAAAGAAAACCCTGCCTGCAAGGGTTCAGTTTACAAGGAATGAGTGAGGATACAGTAGGTGAGTTGAGAAGATCCTACCCACGAGGGTTCACAGTCTACAAGGGATGGGTGAGGAGAGAGAGGACCCTGCCCATGAGGGATCACAGTCTACAAGGGATGGGTGAGGAGAGGGAGGACCCTGCCCACGAGGGTACACAGTCTACAAGGGATGGGTGAGGAGAGAGGGGACCCTGCCCACGAGGGTTCACAGTCTACAAGGGATGGGTGAGGAGAGAGAGGACCCTGCCCACGAGGGTTCACAGTCTACAAGGGATGGGTGAGGAGAGAGAGGACCCTACCATGTGGTTCCTGCAGCAGCTGCCTCTAACACTTTCATTTAGTTGTGGGTCACAACTTTACAAGGTGGGCGCTATATCGCTTCCCTGCTAATCCTTCCTCTCTCTGTTAAGACCCTATTGCGCTTTTCTTCTGTACAGTTTATTGCTGTAGTTTAAAGGGATGATGGGGAAGGAGGACCCTGCCCACGAGGGCTCACAGTCTACAAGGGATGGGTCAGGATACAGTAGATGAGGAGAGAGGACCCTGCCCGTGAGGGCTCACAGTCTACAAGGGATGGGTGAAGATACAGTAGGTGAGGAGAGAGGACCCTGCATGTGAGGGCTCACAGTCTACAAGGGATGGGTCAGGATACAGTAGATGAGGAGAAAGGACCCTGCCCACAAGGGCTCACAGTCTATGAGGGATAGGTGAGGATACAGTAGGTGAGGAGAGAGGACCCTGGCCATGAGGGCTCACAGTCTCCAATGGGTTATGTCTGGTATTGCAGCTCATTTTTATTGAAGTCAGAAGGGCTGAGCTGCAACACCAGACACAACCCATTGGGAAGAGCGGTGCTATTTAAAAAGGAAAAAACAAATTTAAAAAAAAATCAACCTTTTTGGGAATTTGGCTCCAAATATCACCAGTCTGATTTTCTAACATTACTGAGTACCAATCACTGGAGCTGCAGTTTTGGCCATTTCATTTTGACTTTCAATTTCTATTCATATATTCAGGCAGACTCATGGTGTAATATTAGCCGACGTCACTGATTCAATATTGAGTGGGAGTCAAACAATAAACGCCATTGAAATGTTTCCAGGCAGATCCTCAGTTATTTGGGTTACTCGTCTGATTGTCTTAGTGTCTTACAATGCGTCCTCTCATAGACCACCTCATCTCATGTATAGCAGAGTCATTCTATAACCTTCATAATCTGTAGACACCCACCATGCACACAGGCGTCATGTACCCGCACACTGGAAAACTAACTAAACTTCATAAACTTTCACGAAAACTCAGTATAAGGCCTCGGCTATTCCTTGAGGAGAATGTGGTAAACTACAATGATGCAAAGTAACCACAATGACTTCCTAAATAAAATAAAACACTACAAATGACCTTGTAATAGCACATTATATTTGCCAAAGAAAACCATTTCTATTACAGTTGTGGAAGTGGCACGATTTCACCGCAAGCCATAGAGTTGATATGAAGGATCGAGTATTACAGCCAGCCCTATAAAATAACTATTCTGGATTGTATGTTGCTGTGTTCTTTCTTTCCTTTCCTTATAACTAAATGAACAATTAGGTATTATCGTTTCTATTGTCAAAGGGGTGTGTCTGTACACAGTCCTCTACCATCATTGGACAGTGCCACACCGTGGATGGATTGGCACCACCCATTTGGCAATTTATTTATACATTTCCAGGAATGAGAATAGCAGCACTAGAAGAATAAACTCAAAGAAAAGTCCCGAATTTCTCTGTAGGATATAATCTGGACATTAAATAGATTAAGTATAACTTTTAATAGATAATCCAACTACAATATCCATGCCGATCACCTAGAGAGGATAGATGACATAACGTCCGTCCAGGTACTAGATATGGGATAAGCTAAACTCAACAAAAGGAATCCCCAACTAGATGGTACTTTATCAATTACCTAAAAGGCCCACAGGGTATACATACAACATACATAGAAAAAACTCAATATAAAGAACCAAAGTGCATGTGCCATATATCTGATTAGGCAATGGCCAAATCCTGTGAATGAAAAAAATAAATGATCAAATAAACTCAGAATACATACCGTAAATCATAATCAGTCTAAAATGACAGTGGTCATTTGCAAGACAAGGAGAACAATACATCTTTATATTTTAAAGAATTGGAATGGTCTCCCCAAGGTGGCAGGAGACTGGGTATACGTACAACATCCCCAAGGAGGAGTCCCTTAGTATCCTCAGGATGACGGAACCTTAAAAGCCCCTGAGAAACATAATCCTATCTGTGCCCATTAACTCCCACCCTTACAAAGGCAGTCCACACCGGACCCTTAAATGTATCTCTATCCTATCCCTACACCCCGACGTTTTCCTCTCCATTGATTCATCAGGGGACAAACGTTATTCATTAAGGAATGAGGTCCTAGGTTAAGAATGTGCATAAACTCCCAGCTGAGCTATCTGCGAAGCAACCAAACATCGGGATACACAGGGGATTTATAGCCACCGGTCAGTGGCACATATTGCAACTTATATGGCCAAGAAAACAGTTTAACCTAAATAATGAGCCCAAAAGGATAGTTCCCACTATCCAATGTGCACCCCTCATTGTCCGCACTGAGTCACATGCTGACTTATAAAACTGGGTGAACAAACTAGAATCCAATAGAGCCAGACTTCTATGGAATGCAAATAGTGTATGTTCCACAGTATAGTGGGAAGGAATATCGGCAAGAAACCAATTGCGCCTCCCCTACATCAAATTTATTTCCGCCTCTGCTGTGCACCAGGAATATTGATTGTCCTGGGGAAGAAGCCATTTCATATTCCATATTGTCATCTCTAACTTTGGCAGTGCAGGACTATAACCCATTTCCTTCTATAGGTTCTATTACACTGTTATCTCAGACTGACTATGATTTATGTATTCGAGTTTTTTTTTACATTTTTTTCATTCACAGGATTTGGCCATTGCCTAATCAGATATTTGGCACATACACTTTGGTTTTTTTTATTGTGTTTTTCTATTGTGTTTTTTCAATGTATAATGTATGTATATCCTGTGGTGCTTCTAGGTAATTGATAAGTAGTACCTTCTAGTTTGGGATACCTTTTACAGTGTTTAGATTATCCCATATCTAGCACCTGAAGGCTTAAATGTGCTGAAAAGTCAGAAAAAAATGTGCATTGTAGGGTATTACTTGGGTAAAATGTGGGTAATGGGGTAATAAGGAGGGCAGGAGGTTGGACCAGTTGACCCAGGAGGTCCCTTCCAACTCCACCATTCTATGATTATAAGTAGCTGCTCACCTTGGGAAGTTGTGATAAGTTACAATTACTATAATTGCAAATTAATGAAATCCTCGGCTTCTGTTGTCCCTGACATCTCATATATCTGGTAGTCAATATGGAAGGCGTTAAATACCGTGCTGCCGTATACTTAAATACGCTCCTAAAGATGGATATATTAATAACTCATGATTTATTGCTATGCGTTTTGGAGTACAAAGCTCCTTCTTCTACATTTGTGACTTGCCTGAAGGAGGAGCTTTGTGCTCCAAAATGCATAGCAATAAATCATGAGTTATTAATAAATCCATCTTTAGGAGCGTCTTTAAGTATACAGCAGCGCGGTGTTTAACCCCTTCCATATTGACTACCACTTATCTAGTACGTGGACGGATTTATGTTACCTATCCTCTAGGACACGAGTAGATAAAACATACAATATTTGTTAAAAGTTATATTTTAGTCACATCAGATTTCCAGGAACAACAGAGGAACGCCACATTCTAAGAACGGACACTTCTGGATTGTTATTTCCTGGAGAAAACAAGTAATTTCTAAAGCAGCAGACATGCCCGAGAGCTGACAAGTCCCTTTTAAATGAGATCTAGTATGTTCTAGGCATATGGTAAAATACTTTATCATTACCCAGAACCCCTGGCTCCTCTGAATGGTATGCAGAAATGCTTGTTTGGAGAGGGGAGGGAGGATTCTTATCAGCATCATTAGCCCATGTCAATGTCATTTCTCTTAGTTACTTCCTGTTGCTAAACAAGAACTAAATTCCCATCAGTGTAAATCGTGCATTACAGGGACACTGTCCAGCTAAGGACACTACAAGCAGAGAAATGTAACTAAGCTGACCATCTATTGTGTATATGGGACCCCAATTCAGCCGCTATCTCCCCTTTTTTTTCTCACTTTCCTCATCGAAAACGTATATATGATATATGATAAATACTTGGTCAAGGCAGGATCTCATGTATGGAGGAGCCAGGAGAGACATCTGTTGGCCAAACAAGTGTAGGTGTATCTATTGTCAACTGAGGCAGGTTTAATTAACATTGCATCTTGGCAAAAATGGTTCACGGAAAAGGACATAAATAAGAAAAAAACATCACCAGGAATAGCTGTTCACCAACACAAGATCAGAGTGCAAATGCACTACAGAATGTAGCAGATCTCCATGATTAAACACATACACAAAATACCAATAAGACAACCACCGCAATCTTCCATTTCATTGATGGGGTGATTGCTGGCATTAGACATGCACACAGATGAGGTTTGCATAGGTCACTGGTCACACAGGTATATGTGATGCACAGTCTGGCTTACAGACTATTAATGACACCTATATTATTAGATAATAGGGACTGCTCAGCACTATATAAGTGCACCCCACTAGAGATGAGTATAAACCTTTCAAGGTTCAATTAAGTTTGGGCCGCTGAACTTTCAAGTGTTGAGTAAACCTGTTCAGGATCAGTGTTCGGATGCTTTACGTTTGCAAAGTACTGGAGCGAGCATCGCTGTGGTCGGGTACAGTTGGTGCTTGGTCCAGTGTGAGCCACATGCAGTGTTTGATCGGCTCGCATTGGGGTTAAAAGCACAGTTTTTGGGTCTAGTGTGTGTCCAAAATGAATTAAAGAAAAACAAAAAGAATCATCCATGATCCCGTACTGTAATGTCTGTATACTCTTTTGCATCCCCCCACCCAGGAGATATGGTATGATCAGACCATGACCCTTCCGTGTCAGACACATCCATTACACAGTACATAGCAGGGAGACATATATAAGATTATCTCAGCACAAGAGAAATGGTATGATCAGACCATGTCCCTGTACAGTCAGACATCCATTATACAGTACATAGCAGAGACACATATATAAGATTATCTCAGCACAGGTAATGTGGTATGATCAGACCATGTCCCTGTATGGTCAGACACATCCATTACACAGTACATAGCAGAGACACACATATAAGATTATCTCAGCACAGGAGATGTGGTATGATCAGACCATGTCCCTGTACGGTCAGACACATCCATTACACAGTACATAGCAGGGACACATATATAAGATTATCTCAGCACAGGGAATGTGGTATGATCAGACCATGTCCCTGTACGGTCAGACACATCCATTACACAGTACATAGCAGGGACACATATATAAGATTATCTCAGCACAGGAGATGTGGTATGATCTGACCATGTCCCTGTACGGTCAGACACATCCATTACACAGTACATAGCAGGAACACATATATAAGATTATCTCAGTACAGGAGATGTGGTATGATCAGACCATGCCCCTGTAAGGTCAGACACATCCATTACAAAGTACATAGCAGGGAGACATATATAAGAATCTCTCAGCACAGGAGATGTGGTATGATCAGACCATGTCCCTGTATGGTCAGACACATCCATTACACAGTACATAGCAGGGAGACATATACAGCTCCGGAAAAAAATAAGAGATCAATGTAACGTTTTCAGTTTCTCTGATTTTTCTCTTTATAGGTGTATAGTAATGCAAAGAAAACAAGTTCTTATTCATTTAGAATCAATAATACTCATGTTTTACCTCAGTAAGAGTTCAGATATCACCATGATTTTTAATCACAGCTTTCATGCATAGACATACAATGTGTTTCGGCAATATAATTTCACAAAAGATAGCCTTCCTCAGGTAAATTAATGATACAGGTAAATATGCAGTATTACGGTATATAGACAGGTCTTACAGCTCATTGGGTTAATTGTATGTCTCCAGGTTCACTAATTAATTAGCCTGCAAACACCCAACTAATTAGGCTGATACTAGTATAACATTCTAGAGCTGTGTCATTTTTCAGTTTGTGAAATTAGTGAACCTGGGGACATACAATTAACCCAATGAGCTGTAAGACCTGTCTATATAACACTGCATTTTTGCCTGTATCATTTATACCTGAGGAAGGCTATCTTTTGTGAAATTATATAGCCGAAATGCGTTGTATGTCTATGCCTTTTATGATGAGTCGCATTATATGAAATAAAATCTTCAAACAAGAAATAATTTTTCGGTCCTTCCAAACCCAGGAGCGCTTACAATAATACCGGATATCCAATTTTGAATATTTCCCTGACAATCTCCAGGCTGAGAGATCCAATCTGTCCAGGATAAAGCTGCACACCAGACGGTGGGCATACCGGAGCCCGATACTCTTGAGCGGGGAGATACGCATCAAAAAAGACACCATAAAGATGAGCAAATTAGCCCTTTGGGCTATCCCTTACATATTATAGTCTACACTTAGATCTGCGCCCTCTCCCTCCTATCTCCCCCTCTCTTAGACCCTACAGCCGTGTGGTCGAACTCAACGTGATTCACAGCTTTCATGTGTCTTGGCATGTTTTCCACTAGTCTATCACACTGCTTTTGGGTGACCTTATGCCACTCCTGGCACAAAACGTTAAGCAGTTTTTCATTGTTTGAGGTCTTGTGACTGTCTCAAGTCATGTAAAGCTAGAAAAAAAGCCTTTCATCAATGAGAAGCAAAGGAGAGCCAGGTTGAAGTTTGCCAAAGACCATAAGGATTGGACCATAGAAGACTGGAGTAAGGTAATCTTCTCTGATGAGTCTAATTTTCAGCTTTGCTCAACACCTGGTGGTCATCTAAGGGTAGAGACACACAGTCAGTATTTGGTCAGTATTTCACATCAGTATTTGTAAGCCAAAATCAGGAGTGGGTGAAAAATGCAGAAGTGGAGCACATGTTTCTATTATATGTTTCCTCTGACTGTTCCACTCCTGGTTTTGGCTTACAAATACTGATGTGAAATACTGACCAAATACTGACTGTGTGTCTCTACCCTAATACTTAGACGGAGACCTGGAGAGAAGTACAAGCCACAGTGTCCTGCACCCACTGTGAAACTTGGTGGAGGATCGGTGATGATCTGTGGAGGCTTCAGCAAGGCTGGAATTGGGCAGGTTAATATTTGCGAAGGATGTATGAATCAAGGCGCATATAAGGTTATCCTTGAAAAACACTTGCTTCCTTCTGCTCAGGCAATGTTTCCCAACTCTGAGGATTTTTTTCCAGCAGGACAATGCTCTATTCCACACAGCTAGATCAATCAATGTGTACATAAAGGAGCACCACATCAAGACCCTGACATTGCCAGCCCAATCTCCAGACCTGAACCCCACTGAAAACCTCTGGAAAGTAATCAAGAGGAAGATAGATATTCACAAGCCATCAAAGAACTGCTTACATTTTTGTGCCAGGAGTGGCATAAGGTCACCCAAAAGCAGTATGAAAGACTGGTGGAAAGCATGCCAAGACACATGAAAGCTGTGATTAAAAATCATGGTTATTCCACCAAATATTGATTTCTGAACTCTTCCGGAGTTAAAACGTGAATATTGTTCTTTGTATATGAATAAGAACTTTTTTTCCTTGCATTATTTAAGGCAGGGGTGGGGAACCATTTTCCTGCGAAGGGCCATTTGGAAATTTCTACCAACCTTTGGGGGCTACACAAAATTACCCGACTGTCAAAAAATTAATTAACACCTCTAATGTGTCTGGCGCTGCTGCTCTTTGGTTCGGCTGTGATGTTTAATTTTACTGATTTTGTTGCTGCTCACAACTGCCTTTCCAGGTTTATGTTGGCTTGGAGCGCAGTCTACTCTTTGTGATAATAATTTTTGTAAATCATATACATCACATAGTAGACACTGGGACTGCTGTATATACATCACTGGAGGGGCTGGTGGCATATGCATCACAGGAGAGACAGAGGCTTATAGCACACGGGTAAACGGGGCCAGAGGCGTACGACACACAGGTACACGGGGGCCAGAGGCGCACGACACACAGGTATACAGGGGCCAGCGGCGTACGACACAAAGGGTACATGGTGCCAGAGGCGTATGACACACAGGTACATGGGTCAGAGGCGTACGACACACGTACACGGGGCCAGAGGAGTACGACACATGGGTACACAGGGGCCAAAGGCGTACAACATATGAGTAAACGGGGTCAGAGGCGTACAACACACAGGTAAACGGGGTCAGAGACGTATGACACACACGGGTACACGGGGCCAGAGGCGTACGACACACACGGGTATACAGGGGCCAGAGGCATACGACACATGGGTACACGGGGCCAGAGGTGTACAACACACAGGTATACAGGTGCCAGAGGCATACGACACACGGGTAAACAGGGTCAGAGGCGTACGACACACAGGTACATGGGGCCAGAGGCGTATGACACACGGGTAAACGGGGCCAGAGGCATACGACACACAGGTACATGGGGCCAGAGGCGTACGACACACAGGTATAAAAGGGCCAGAAGTGTACGACATACAGGTATAAAGGGGCCAAAGGCGTGCGACACACAGGTAAACGGGGCCAGAGACGTACAACACACATGGGTACACAGACGTACGGCACACACGGGTACACGGGTCCAGAGGCATACGACATACAGGTATACAGGGGTCAGAGTCGTACGACACACAGGTATAAAGGGGCCAGAGGTGTACAACACACAGGTATACAGGTGCCAGAGGCATACGACACACGGGTAAACAGGGTCAGAGGCGTACGACACACAGGTACATGGGGCCAGAGGCGTATGACACACGGGTAAACGGGGCCAGAGGCATACGACACACAGGTACATGGGGCCAGAGGCGTACGACACACAGGTATAAAAGGGCCAGAAGTGTACGACATACAGGTATAAAGGGGCCAAAGGCGTGCGACACACAGGTAAACGGGGCCAGAGACGTACAACACACATGGGTACACAGACGTACGGCACACACGGGTACACGGGTCCAGAGGCATACGACATACAGGTATACAGGGGTCAGAGTCGTACGACACACAGGTATAAAGGGGCCAGAGGTGTACGACACACAGGTATACAGGGGCCAGAGGCCTACAACACAAGGGTACATGGGACCAGAGGCATACAACACACAGGTACACAGGGTCAAAGGCATATGACACATGGGTGCACGGGGCCAGAGCAAAAAGGAGATCAGGCAACACATCCAAAGGAAGGTAGATAAAAATCTATATGTGCATATATGATTTTAACATGGCTTCACATGATTTGTATCTCCCTCCCTTGGCTGTGCTGCTGGATGCTTACTGCTGACAAGGCCAGGAGATAATGAAGTAGCACAGAACAGAAGCTTTTATTTATTTATTTTGACACCTTTATTTATGGTTACTGACCTCCTGGAGGTGGAAGGAATTGTGTACTTAAGATGCCAGCAGGAGCTGATTGTAATCATCAGGGAGCTGGAGCTGGAGAGCGCAGAGGCTCCTGCCACACAGAACTTCGTACACTGACAATGTTGCACGTAGGACACAATTCCGATGCGCACCTCTGAGGATTTCAAGGGCCCGCGTTACAAAATGAGCAAAGTGGCTGCGGGCCGGATCAGGTAACATGGCGGGCCGGGTATGGCCCAGGGGCCAGACGTTCCCCACCCCTGATTTAAGGCCTGAGAGCACGGTTTCTTTTTTTATTGTTTTGACGACTTCTCATTTGCTGCAAATGAATACAAAATTTTTAGCTTTGAATTTCGGAGACAAGTTGTCAGTAGTTTATAGAATACAAGAACAATGTACATTTTACTCAAAAATATACCTATTAAGAGGAAAATCAGAGAAACTGAACATTTTGCAGTGGTCTCTTAATTTTTTCTGGAGCTGTAGAAGATTATCTCCGCACAGGAGATGTGGTATGATCAGACCATGTCCCTGTATGGCTGCAAATTTAGGCCACACAGGCATTACAGTAGCACCAACAACATTAGGCCTCAGGTTGTGTTGAAAAATGGCCATCGAGTTTGCTAATTTAGCCAGCAGAAAGCAAACCGTTATTACAAAAAAAACAATAAAAATCATAGTCCTGCTGGATTGTTTCCTAATAGAATACATTTTTTAAGGGTGTCAGCATTAGGATCATCTCACAGCCAATTTCAGTAGATCCATAATTTGGGGCTGTCCATTTCCATCACTATAGACAGAATCCTTATAAAGGCATGGAGTGTGAGCAGAGGCCAGGACCGCGCCGTCCTCCGCTGTACATGAGTCATACACAGACCCGGCTATTAGGACATTACAATCTGATGTAGAATCCACAACAAGGACATTCCACGTCCAGAGCCGACAATGTGGACTCTGATGTCATCACAATCCTCTCCGGCAGCATCCTGTCCTCTTCCTCTTTTTGTTCTTAAGAAATAAATTATCCCCATGTAATCTGTGTTTTCCCGAAGATATGTTTTATTTTAGGTGATGCATATTTTTGACTGACAATTTCCTCAGTAATTATTCTTAAAGCTGCTCATACACCATTAGGCAAAAAAGTGTATGTCCTTACAATTTATGCATTTTTATTCTAGAAACAACAGTGGAGACAGTGTGCACATATGTTATATTACTGATCTTCAGTTACCTCCTATATTATACTCCAGAGCTGCACTCACTATTCTGCTGGTGCAGTCACTGTGTACATACATTACATTACTGATCCTGAGTTACCTCCTGTATTATACTCCAGAGCTGCACTCACTATTCTGCTGGTGCAGTCAATGTGTACATACATTACATTACTGATCCTGAACTGATTATGAGTTACGGTACATCTATTATTATACCTAACCGCTGCACTCACTATTCTGCTGACGGTTATTGAAAGCAGCATGCTCCTGGGCAGGCACGGTTTATAACAGAGGTCTCAAACACGCCGCCCACAGACCGCATGCGGTCCCTGAGGCTTCAGTATGCGTCCGGCATCACCATGGAAGCCTTGATGATCGTGGCCCGTTTGAGGGGGCTACGTCGGTCCGCGCTATGCACAGAGACGAGTAATCTCCAGCTCAGCTACAACAAAGGCAGCCACCGGCCAATCAGATGTCAGCAGCTGAGGTCAGCTTGTGACGTCAGCTGCTGGCCTCTGATTGTTCGGCTGCTGCAATTGAGGTGGTAGCTGAGCTTGAGAACTTGTCACGGCGCCGAGAGTACATAGGAAGAGCAGACTACAGCAGTCCCCTGAAACGGCCCATCATCGTCAAGGCATCCAAAGTGCTGCATGCCACAGAAAGGATAACGCTGAGGGAACGGAGGACAGGTGAGAAAAATCTGTGTGTGTGTGTGGACAGCAGAGAAAAATCTGTGTGGGTATGTCTGTGGCAACCTTACTGATAGTGGGGGGATCTGGATCCAGACACATCTGCAAGGATAGGATCAGAACGGGGGCATTACTACAATATGGGGCCATTACTGCTACAAGGAGATCAGAATGGGGACATTATTGCAAGATGGGGCCATTACTGCTACAAGGGGATCAGAATATGGCCATTACTACAAGAAGGGGACCAGGATGGGGACATTACTACAAGAAGGGGACCAGGATGGGGACATTACTACAAGAGGACCAGGATGGGGACATTACTACAAGAGGATCAGGATGGGGACATTACTACAAGATAGGGGACCAGGATGGGGACATTACTACAAAAAGGGGACCAGGATGGGGACATTACTACAAGAAGGGGACCAGGATGGGGACATTACTACAAGAAGAGGACCAGGATGGGGACATTACTACAAGAGGATCAGGATGGGGACATTACTACAAGATAGGGGATCAGGATGGGGACATTAATACAGAATGGGGACATTAATACAAAAAGGAGGCCAGAATGGGGACATTATATTTGGTATTATATATGGTATTACTAAAAATGTCACTTAGTCCTACAAAGAATGCGGGCCTCCAAATTCAACATTTTTCAAAGTATGGCCCATATACCCAGCTGAGTTCGAGACCCCTGGACTGTAGTGCTGATGAATTCCTATGAGGTGGGGCATTTTTCCTACGTCAAAGGACTGCACAGTGGTTGGTGTAAAGATGAAACTAAGCCTACTTTCACATCTGTCTTTTTCAAATCAGGCAAGATTCCGCATTTTTAAAAAAAATCTGGATCCGTCCATATTGTGTTACTGACCAATGCATTTTGAATGGAGTTTCTGAAATGTGCTTTGACTTGTGGTTTCATTTGAATCTGGACAAATCTGGCACTTCAGGCTTATTTTAAAACCGCAGTTTTTGTCGAAGCCTGAAGTGCCGGATTTGTTCGGATCCGGATGACACCGCAAGTCAAAAGCACATTTCAGAAACTCCATTCAAAATGCATTGGTTAGTAACACAATGTGGACGGATCTGGAATTTAAAAAAAAAAAAAAAGGCAGAATCTTGCCGGATTTAAAAAACGCAGATGTGAAAATACCCTAAAAATCTAAAGTGGAAAGATCCAGTTTTGAGTGAAAAAGAGGATTTGAAAAGAAAGTAGATGTGAAAATACCCTACTGGGATGCCCGGACAAGTTATGTACGGAGAGGAGTGTTCTAATGTTGTACCTGTGAAGTCTGAAGAATTGTGAATACTGCTCTGGAATAGAATACAGATTTTACTGCAATTAAGGATCAGTACAGGATAGGTTATATAATATACTGACATAGTCTGATCTGTATGTCAAATGTAAAATCCTAATCAAACTTGAACATGAAATGGTGGGGGGTGGGTTGATAAAAATGACCTCAGTGATGAGTTCTGGATATGGAAGGTTTTCCAAAAACAACTTTAAAATAAATGTCTTCTTAAATCCCACCAAAATATTGCCTGGTAAATATCCATTGCACCTAGCAGCAGGCTGATGGCTCCTCTGAGAGGCAACACAGGTGTCCGTATACCAGTGCGAAGTCACCTACAACCCACAGATGGGGGCGGTTGTAGCACCAGCGTCTGGCCATGCTGTCAGGGAGGTGACTGGTGGCATCCATAAGGTTACCATAGGGCTCTGCCACTCAGGTACATATGAAGCATAGTGTCAGAGCAGCCTATTGGTCATGCCCTGCTATTAGATCAGGCGGGCTGCTCCACTATATGCCTCACAAATGACAGACGCCCCCCACAGGGCCCAGCCTCAAACTGCAGATAAAACAAGATGCAAAAAAACACTAGAGATGAAAAATGTGAGGTGTTAGTAGATATTTTTTGCCAAAATACGTAAGCTCGTAACCCACCGTCAAGGGCCCTCACGCTTACGAGTCCTAACCATATGTTTTTTGCCACACGTTTGTTTAACTAGGATTTTATATCCTATTCGGTGAATCTTCTTAAATTCCCCCAAAAAACTGAAGAGGGTCATCAGGAAAATAGAAAATAAAAAACATCAATATTCCCCCTCCCCCGATCGAGCACCGCCTCTCTGCCGCTTCCTTGGTCTTTATTTATGACACAAGTGACTGAGAGCAATGATTGGCTGCAGCAGTCACAAGTTTGTCATTTTCTACCTCTGCAAGCCTATAGATAACCCTTTCTCAGTACGTTTTCCAAATACAAGCGACATCATATCACTAGAATATATCATCACTTACACACTGGTGGGGATCCTAATTGCAGGACACCTACCGGTCCACAAAACGAATGCAGTGCTGTCACATTCAGGATCTCCCACTGGTCTCTGCATCCTGGCCTACAGCAATGATTACTCAGACATGTGACTGCTGCAGACAATCATCAGCTGCAGCTGTTACTCCACTGGAGACCTGAAGTTTGTTTTCCTTTCTTGTCTTCCTTTCTAGTTAAAAACTTTTCACAACTGCACAAAAATGACGCATACTGGTTGCAAAGAAAATAAAGAAAAAACAACAATATACGTGTATATTGAGTCTCCAACGTTTCAACAAAAGCCACCAGTTATACACAGTTAAATAGAATGAGGATAAGCAGTGATTCTATAAAAAATACCGTATCTACAACCCTACGGCAAGTTTCACCTGTTACATGAATGTTCTAAAAAAATGTGGCGTAACAGCATATAACCAGAGACTTTAGGGCGAGTCTCATATATATGATCTAGAAATTAAACAATAGGGAATATGGACCCAAATGGAAGAATATTAAACACCTGACAGGAAAGAAGGAGTTGCCAATCTTATTTATTTACCAACCTTCAGCTCGATCTCGAGCTATGGCGACTTGATGGAGGAAGATCGCTCTTGTGCATCCTAGTTAGGTCCACTACAGTCTTCTCCAAGCCTAGATAGGTCCACCAGGACCTTCTCCACCATTATCTTGATAGTATCAAGCCATTGGGTTGCTGGTTTTCCTATTTGCCTTGTTCTTTCTATTTTTCTGTCCATGATGTTGTGGAGCCCACTGGGACGGGGTACTCGGTGCCGGACCGGTGTACTGCTGGGGGATGTCACGGCGGTCCTGGTCCGGACCGTGTCCCGGGCCCGCACAATAAAATGGGGGTTATTTACAGGGGATTTGTCACTCGTGACGCCACCCACTATATGCGGCCAGTAATGGGGCCGCCGCTGCTGCAGAACCTCCGGGGATGATGGGATAGCAGCTTGGATAGAATAGTTCCTGTGGGCAGAACTGGGTTCCCCGAGGCAGTGGTAGTAGTAGTTAAAGTCTGTGAGGATAGTTATTGATGCTGCAGGAGAGTAGGGGTAGCAGTAGAGATGATGAGAGTAGAGGTAATCGCAGTATATGAGGGCAAGTGGGGCTTCAGTATAAGGATCACACACACTCACGGTTTCTGTTGTTTTCCAAGTCTTTACTTGCAGATGGTATATCACAATATTGTCCACGGAGTCTGTACCAGGTTTCTCCCACCCTGACCGGGTCCTTGGCTTCCTACTTAAGCGCTGTGTGTGGCCCTGCTGCTGTTTGTAGCTATCCTGCTGGCCCTGTCTCTGCTCACGGTACCAATATGCTGGGCAACTTGAGTCCTCTGTGTCACTGACCCCTCCGTGTTGCTTTGCTATGGTGCTGTGAAGATGGTGGACCTTCACTATGCCGGTGTTTACTGTCCTGTCTGTCTCAGGCGCAGCCTCGGATCCGGTATCCGTCTTAAGCGCCTCCCCGGGGTCAAGTTTTTGGGGTAACTCTTTATCCCGGGTATGTTCCTCTGTCTCCTCTCCTCAGACCTCTCAGGACCTCCATTTCTACTTGACTCTGCTCCAGACTCAACTAAACTCTCCTCTCAACTGAACTAACTGTCACTCCTGCTCTGTGGTAAACAATTTAGCTCCTCCCACTAGTGCAGGTGCCACCTAAACTCCTCCCACTTTCTAGTGTAGTGTTGTGTGGGGAGTAAACCTGTGTTGATGTTTCTGTGGCACATTAACCCTTGGGGTGCCACAATGTCCTTCTCTAGTGATTGCTCTCTTCGTATCTTTGTATGATGTGTAGACAAGTCGTATCTTGCTGATCCTTCCTTCCAGTGACATGTCTGACTTGATTTGTTCCAGTATTTATATGTTTGTCCTTCGTGCCATCCATGGTATTGATAACCTCCTTCTCCAGCTCCACATTTTGAAAGAATTGATTCTTGTCCTGTCTTATTCCTTAATCATCCAGGTTTCTCATCCATATGATACTACAGTAAAGACCAGATTAGTACGAGCAGTGTTTTCATTACGAGTGAAATATTCCTTGATGTGAAGACCTTGTCCAGTGACTTCATTGTTGGTTTGCCCATAGCGATTCTCCTATTGTCTTTCCATGTCATTGCTGCATCTTGAGTGATCATTGATCCAAGTAGGGTGAAGTCCTTTACAACTTCCATTTCATTGATGTCCATCTCAAATGTGTCCAGGTCATACCTGGCAGTAGTCAACATCATTGCCTCATGCTTGCTATCTTGACACCATAAGTCCTGCATTACATCTACGTTTGTTGCTATCAGTATTGTCTATTTTAGATTGTTGATGATTTATCCAGTAATTCTGGTTCTTTCTTCTTTTTCAGCAAGTTCAGCTTTCCTGAATATAGCTTCTGCATATAAACTGAAGAATAATAGTGACCAGATGCTGCCTTGTCTGACGCCTTGCTTTACTGTGAACCATGCTGTGTCATCGTTTGACGACCGGATTGTTGCATCTTGGTCGATATAAAGATTCCTATGGGAGTTGGCAATAGTCAGTTTAAATGCACCAGACATTTCAAGTACAGCCCGCTTTACGGGAAAAGTGGAAACTGGATGGCACCGACGTTGGTTTTCAATTTACCTGAATCAAATATCAATTTAATGTTCCAGCTTAAGAGCTGATTCAAAGGGGTTTACTGGTTTTACTGGAAAGAATCAGCTGCGATCCCCAGCTGTAATGCCTATATACTCTCTAACGTCCTACCCTGCCCAGGAGCTGTGGTATATCCGACCTGCATGGTTGGACACATACATGACACAGGTGTCACATTTATAAGAACATCTAGGAATGGGAACAATTTTTTTTTAACACATCCAATTCTGGAACTTATTTTTATCCTAAGATCTATTAATTAAAATGTACAATTATTCGTGGCACAACCCCTTTAATTGATAGTCACCGTGTAAAGCCTCCTTCAATTGTCAGTGATTTTTCTCATACGTAAAAAGTCTTCTTCGGCGTTTGCTCATTGTGTAGGTTTTTTTTCTTCAGTCTCCTCATTTTTTTCTGATGAAAAAATGAACTGATAGAGGTTTCTCAAGCTCCTGCTACCAAATAGTTATTGAGAAATGGACAGCACATGGATGGCATTCATTTGCTTTCTGAGTTTTTCATGGACACATAGTTTCATTGGTGAGTTTGAATACAAGGACATGTGAACTGTTCCAAAGACTTCCAGTTTTGGAGAAAAGACGGAGCTGCACACAGGATTCCTTAGGACGTCTTCTTTACTGGTGCGCAGGGACTTGCATGGTGAGGGGTAGCGGGTGGGAGGACAGGGGATTAAGGCACGACGGCCGTTCCAAAGACTAGAATAGGTAGAAGTTCTATCTGTGAAAATGACAGATAAAACTTGTGTGAAAGAAATTGAAGTCTGATTGAGTCCTGATGTTACATGTCCTCTGCAACAGCCGCTCTGAAGCTTGTAACCATTCCCCTTATACAAAACCACTACAAAACCATGCTACAAAGGCTCTGGATGTCATGGTTCATCAACCTTCAGCTGTGAATAAAGGATACAGATCCCTATTGATGTACCACCTGGATCTAGACAACGCTCATCTACAGCACACAACAAATCCCTGCATTGTGAGGATAATACACCCCCATATGCTCCAAAACTCCCACATATACATTATACACACAAGCTGATAAGACTTTGGCCAGTGATATCCGATCTCGGTCAAGTCTTCTGTTTGATGTCAATGTATGTACCCGGCCCCTCACTTTCTGCGACTCTCAGGATTACATCACCAGAATCCACATATCCCATTTTTATTTGCACCTCACTGCCTCCTCCAAACCACCAG
The DNA here is from genome assembly GCA_033576535.1 of Allobates femoralis. NCBI lineage: Eukaryota > Metazoa > Chordata > Amphibia > Anura > Aromobatidae > Allobates > Allobates femoralis. The sequence goes on along the minus strand of JARQOC010000010.1, from coordinate 51,800,930 downwards.
AAATAGACAGAAATAATAACTTCTCCTTTATTCTTTCCCCCACATGGTTCATTTATATTGAAGTGGAATAGTTTCTTCTTCTATCTGTTATTGCTGCCTGGGTTTAATAAGGCATTGACATGAGTAGTTAGCTATGATCAGATCAGGAAACCTTCCTTAAAGGAGTCGTATACTATTTGAATAACCCAATCTTAAATGCCCCAGACCCCAATGTGAAATAATAATAAAAGAAAATTAAAAAACTATTCACCTATCACACCGTCACCATTCCATAGATGTTGGCCTTGGGTCTCCTGGCACTTGTGTCATTGCTATACCACGTGAGCATTGCAATATTCATGTGGCACAACAATGTCACATGAGTGCTGAGAGAACGGTATCTCTGTGTAAGGGGAGTATAAGTGTGGTTCTCTGCAAAGTCAGGTGTCAAAAATATCTGAATTCTGATGTATGAGAAACCAGTTCTTTACCCATTTTTAGACACACAGATGTATTTGGTGTAAGGGCTACTGTGAAGTCGGGTGGGTAGCAGCCCCTACAAGAGAGGCAGCCCTGCTCCCCTGGGACTGAATGTTGCTGGAGATAGAGGAGGCCAGCCTGTGCCTTCGCTGTGGTTGCTGTCGGGACTCTAATGAAATCTGTATAGCCATGTTGGTAGTCTTCAGACTTCATAATGCCATGCACACGGTCAAGCAGTCCAGTGCCAGAGGCAGCAAAGCAACCCCAAAACATCAGGGAACCTCCGCCATGTTTGACTGTAGGGACCGTGTTCTTTTTTTGAATGCCTCTTTTTTTCTCCTGTAAACTCTATGTTGATGCCTTTGGCCAAAAAGCTCTACTTTTGTCTCATCTGACCAGAGAACGTTCTTCCAAAACATTTTAGGCTTTCTCAGGTAAGTTTTGGCAAACTCCAGCCTGACCTTTTTATGTCTCGGGGTAAGAAGTGAGGTCTTCCTGGGTATCCTACCATACAGTCCCTTTTCATTCAGACGCCGACGGATACTACGGGTTGACACTGTTGTACCCTCGCACTGCAGGGCAGCTTGAACTTGTTTTAATGTTAGTCGAGGTTCTTTATCCACCATCCGCACAATCTTGCGTTGAAATCTCTCGTCAATTTTTCTTTTCCGTCCACATCTAGGGAGGTTAGCCACAGTGCCATGGGCTTTAAACTTCTTGATGACACTGCGCACGGTAGACACAGGAACATTCAGGTCTTTGGAGATGGACTTGTAGCCTTGAGATTGCTCATGCTACCTCACAATTTGGTTTCTCAAGTCCTCAGACAGTTCTTTGGTCTTCTTTCTTTTCTCCATGCTCAATGTGGTACACACAAGGACACAGGACAGAGGTTGAGTCAACTTTAATCCATGTCAACTGGCTGCAAGTGTGATTTAGTTATTGCCTACACCTGTTAGGTGCCACAGGTAAGTTACAGGTGCTGTTAATTACACAAATTAGAGAAGCATCACATGATTTTTCTAACAGTGCCAATATTTTGTCCACCCCTTTTTTATGTTTGGTGTGGAATTAGATCCAATTTGGCTTTAGGACAATTATTTTTGTGTTTTTTCATTGAAGACAAATTAAATGAAGATAGTAATACCAAAGTATTTGTGATTGCAATCATTTTCAGGAAGAAACTGAGTATTATCTGACAGAATTGCAGGGGTGTCAATACTTTTGGCCACAACTGTACATAATGAAGGCATCACAATTTTAGGACTTTCAAAATTGCAGATTTTTTTGTTTGACCATGCTTCATTACTTTTAGAAGTTGTGATCCAGCAGCGTCTGTACATGCAAGTAGGTAACATGAGTAAGAAAAATCAGACTTGCTCTGCAGGTAAATTTCTTGTTGCTTGCATGGTAAGTTGTCTAATACATAGATAAGCCCCAGAAGCAATTCTGTAAAAAATTCAAGGATTACGGATGAGGAAGTAATGAGATATAAAAACAAACATGCACACAACGTCACCAAACATTCCAGCTGGATGGACAACAGTAATAGAAAAGACTCTTTATTGTTTAATGTGAAAATAGTTAATATTTTACTTAATTACTGGGTTATCAGTGCTTGGAACTAAAGGCTCCAATTGTGAAGCTCCCAATGCTACTATGAGGCTATAGCAACACTGACTGCCTTGTCTTTTGGGCATTCAGAAAGAGACCTTGCTGCTCCTTTTCAATCCATTTAGTGTTTGCATCTGGACCATAAAGTTCATATTTTCATTAAAAAAAATATTGTATGGTAGTATGGTGAGATGCCTTTTTATCATGCTGTGAATAACAAAAATGATGTGGGGTCCTCTCCCCTTTTGATAACCAGTGCAGGTAAAGCAGACTGCTACAGGCTGCAACCCTCAGATGTCTGCTTTAACTTGACTAGTTATAAAAACTGAGGGGGATACTACACCATTTTTTTTAAATGATGTATTTATATACAGTAATTAAAAAAAATGGCATTGGGTCCCCTTTATTTTTGATAACCAGCCAAATTAAAGCATGTATGGGGGATGATATCAGGCTGGGAAGGCCCATGGTTATTTGGCCCTTCCCGGCCTAAATATACCAGCCCACAGAGGCCCCAAAATTAATGCATCACGTGAGATGCGCCAATTCTGGCACTTTGCCAGGCTCTTGCCAATTGCCCTGGTGCGCTGGGGCTGATGTTAGCTGTGAATTGTCAGCTGGTATCAGCTGGTATCCACCCCAGGAGTTAATAATGATGTTAATAATAATGTTTATCGGACAACCCCTTTAGTAACCAGATAGTGTACAATTAAAAAAATACACAAACACTGGAAAAAAAGTTTATTTAAATAAAGACTCCCCCATGCTCCCTTGTTTACCAATTAAAAAAAAAAAAACGTTCCCATGAAACTCTGTGGGAACATTATTCCAGTGTGTGTTTAATTTTTAACTGTATACTTATTGGGTTACTAATGGGGTGTCTGATAGACTACTCTTCATTAGTAACCCTGGGGCTTGATGCAAGCTGACAATTCACATCCAAGCCAATATCAATCCCCAAAACCACTGGTTGCCATTTGATTGCCACTGGGGCATTTGTGAAGAGCTGGGCAAATCGCCAGAATTGGGGCATCTAATGTTATATACCAGCCTGCAGCTGCCCCAGAAATGGCACATCTACAAATAAATAGTAATGATAATTTAGGCTGGCAAAGGCCAAGTAACCATGGACACTACCAACCTGATAATATCAGCCCCCACTTTTCTGCTTTACCTTGGCTGGTTATCACAAATAAGGGGAAAGGGGGGGCACGTCTTTTTTTTTTGGTTAATTTACTCTCTATCCACATTTGTTTGTAGGGCAATTACCCCCTTTTTGTTTCCTTTTGCAGTCCCCCCCCCCCCCCCCATAAACTAAGATTCACGGATGATACAACACTCAAAAGCGATAAGTGTAGATGGAATAAACGACTTAATACAGAGTGTCAAGATGGAAAGCTCCAACATGGAACTGCTACCCAAAGTAGAGAAACATTTTAACTACTGCCAGGTATTCCAAGGATACACCTGAGATGGACGGCGACGAACTAGAAGATTTAAAGGACTTCAACCTACTTGGATCAATGATCACTCAAGAAGCAGCGACGACATTGGATGGCAATAGGAGAACAGCTATGGGAAAATCATCAATTAAGTCACTGGACAAGATCTTCACATGAAGGAACATTTCACTGGGGATGAAGATACAGCTCGTACATAGTCTGGTCTATTCTGTAGTAACATATGAATGAGAAACCTGGACGATGAAGAAACAATACAGAGGAAGAATCAACGCCTTCAAAATGCGAAGCAGGAGAAAGATGTCATCAATACCATGGAGGGCAAAAAGAACAAACAAATCAATCCTGGAATAAATCAAGCCAGACATGTCAATGGAAGCAATGATCATCAAGCTAAGACTTGTCTACACATCATACGAAGAGAGAAATCACTAGAGAAGGACATCATGGTGGGAAGAATAGAAGGAACAAGGTGAAGAGGAAAACCAGCAACCCAATGGCTTGATACTATCAAGTTAATGGTGGAGAAGACCCTGGTGGAACCATCTAGACTTAGAGAAGACCCTGATGGACCTATATAGGCTTAGAGAAGACCCTGGCAGACCTATCTAGGTTGCACAAGATCGATCTTCCTACAGAGCGTTCCTCCATCAAGTCGCAATAGCTCGAGATCGAGCTGACGGTTGGTAAATAAATGATCACTCAAGATGCAGCGACGTCATCGGAAGTCAATAGACGAAAAGCGATGGGAAAATCAACAATGAAGTCACTGTGTGGAGCCCACTGGGATGGGGTACTCGGTACCGGACCGGGGTATCACAGGGGGTATCACGGTGGTCCTTGGTCCAGACCATGTCCCGAGCCCACAAGTAATGGGGGGGTATTTACAGGGGAGTTTGTCATGATGCCACCCACAGGTTGAGGTCAGGGTGACCACCGCTGCTGCAGAACCTCCGGGGATGATGTTTGGCAGTCAGTGATGTAACGGCTCTCCGCAGGCAGGGCCTGGTTCCCTGGGGCAGTGGTGATAATAGTCTATAGATGGATGCAGGGCAGGGGTAGTAGTAGAGATGACCGTTTGTGAGGGAGAACAGGGTTTGCAAGGATCACACAGACTCACGGTTTTGTAGTTTTCCAAGTCTTTACTGCAGATGTTGTTCAGTAGATATTGTCCACGGAGTCTGTATCGGGGCCGGGTTGCTCCCACCCTTACCGGGTCCTTGGCTTCCTACTCCTACCCCTGCGCTTTGTGTGTGGCCCTGGTGCCACTTTAGCTAAGCTGCTGGCCCTGTCTCCCCTCACAGGTACCCACTTGCTAGGCAACTTGAGTCTTAATTTTGTGTTTCTTACCCCGCCATGTTGCTTCGCTGAGGTACAGTGAAAATATGAAATCCTCACTCATCCGATGTTTACTGTGCTGCTTGTATCAGGCACAATGTCTGATCCGGTATCCAGTCTTTGCGCTTCACTGGGGTGATTTATAGGGCAACTCTGTGTCCCAGGTGTGTTCCTCTGCTTTTCCTACTCCTTTCCTCAAATCTTGGATAGACGTGGAGTTGAGTAGCAGACTGTGGAGAGGCCTAAGGCAGCCCCTTAACACCACAGCCTTTTCTCCTCAGTCCTCCCAGCAACTGCACTAACTCCAACTGACTGTCACTGCCACTCTGAGGTAAACAACATTAGGTCCTCCCACCACTCTGCTCTTCCCCACTTCCTCTCCACACCAGAATATATAGGGAAGCAGCTTTAGCTCCCCCTTCTTGTCTGGAGGCGCTAGTGTAGTGTTGTGGGTTGTGTGGGGAGTTAACCCTTTGTGGTGTTACTGTGGCACATGAACCCCTGGGGTGCCACAACTGGACAAGGTCTTCACATCAAGGAACATTTCACTGGTGATGAAGACATGGCTCATACATACTCTGTTCTATTCTGTAGTAACATATGATTGGGAAACCTGGACGATGAAGAAACAAGACAGAAGAAGAATCAACATCTTCAAAATGTGGAGCGACAGAAGCAGGTTATCAGTACCATGGATGGCAAAAAGAACAAGCAAATCAATTCTGGAACAAATCAAGCCAGACATGTCACTGTAAGCAAGAATCACCAAGCTACGACTTGTGTACACATTATACGAAGACTTGCCTACTGTGGACACATCATACGAAGAGAAAAATCACTAGAGAAGGACATCATGGTAGGAAGAATAGATAGTACAAGGCGAAGAGGAAGACCAGCAACCCCAATGACTGGATACTGTCAAGATAACAGTGGAGAAGACCCTGGTGGACCTATCTAGGCATGGAGAAGACCCTTGTGGACTTATCTAGGCTCGCACAAGATTGATCTTCCTACAGAGCGTTTATCTATTAAGTCACCATGGCTCAAGACCAAGCTGAAGGCCGAAAAATAAATAAATAAGTTTGCAGGCCCCCAGCACTTACTATGACAATTTCACATCCAGCTTTCAGCACAGACGTTCTGGTTCCCATTGATTTATGAGGGGGTTCTGAGTCTGGGGTCAAGTTTGGGTACCAAACTGAACTTTTAACTAAAGTTCGGCTGAATCTGGCAAACCCAAACGAACGGTCTACTCATTTCTATGACATGCCCACTCCATGGGGTACTCGGAACCGGGCTGGATCTTTCGGTTCTTTTAGGGGGGACATCACGGTGGCAACCTGGCTTCGTGACCCTGGTGGTGTCAATTAAAAAGTACAGGACTAGATAACGGGGACTAAAAGGGAAAGGGGTAGTCATGATGCCACCTGCGGTGTGCAGCTATAGGTGGCCGCCGCTGCTGCAGAATCTCTGGGGATGGTGACTGGCAGCTGAGATGGCTTCACTCCCTGCAGGTGAAGCGGTGGGTCCCCAAGGCAGTAGAGCAGAAGGGGGTGATCTAATTCAGTCTTCAACTGTCCCTTTTCACCGTCCCAGCACACGGATGGGTCGGGCAACCTGCACGGCCGGTGGTCGCCACACAGAAAAGTCTCTCACAAGTGCTGGAGTTCTGTACCTTTACTTCTCAAACCAAACTAGGCCGCCGGGTGCTTTCCTCTACCAAACTCTAGTTCAGCGGCTTCTCTAGGGACCGGGACCCCTTTCGTTCTCTGGTGTTCCTCCCTTTCTTTCTGGTGTTTCTCTCTTTCTCTCGTGTTTCTCTCTTTCTTTCTGGTGGTACTCTCAGCGCTACTTCTCACCTCGCCTGTCAGTGACTCTGCACACAGTGCTTGGATCTAGCAGCCACAGGCTTCTCTGACACTACTTTCTAGTATGGCTACCGTTTTCGAGATGTGTCGGTTTGTGAACCACAGTTCCTAGAGAACGTGTGATCTCCGGTTCAGCGGTTTAGGCCTTCAGCTGCCACGCCGCTCTCAGGGCCAGTCCCTATTTCTTCCACCAGCCCCTCGGTACCTCCGACAGATACAGGCACATGGGTGACCTCTGTCTTCTGCCGTACCCCAAGGGCTACTTCTCTCCTCTGCAACTGTCCGTTCCCTTCCCCACCCGGGACGAGCGTGACCATGCTCCAGTCCACGGGGTTCAGCTCCTCACCCTCTTTCCTCCTCCTCAACTCTCTCCTTCCTTCACCTCTTCCTACCTCTGTCCCCTATTCTCTAAGACTGGGCTCTCCCTTGTGCGGGTCCGCCCATGGTCCCTGTTTGGGGCTCTAAGTGTGTGGTGCAGGTGTGGGTCCTGGATCCACCATCCCAGTCCTCGAGAGAACAGGGGCACTACCCTCCCACAAGGAAGAGGGGGTACAGTACTCTTGGTGGCGGCCTGACCAGTGGGGCGCCACATCTACTCAACGCAGCTCTAGGATGGCTGGGCTTTGTTCATCAGGCTGAAGATTATATTGATACCATTTTGAGGATTACTTGAGATTTTGATTGCTTTTTATTGCATTTTTATGAAGCTGTGTGGCAACTAAAATACAGCCATTCGGGAGATTATTTTTGTTCGTTTTGGTGTTGACCTCATATATTTGTATGTTATTAGCGCAGGCAGTGTAACACATGGTAACACAGAATGCATTGTTTTATACTTAACATTTCTCTATTACGTTTGGAGAAAAAGATGGCGATATATCTTTTTATCTTTTGAAGGTTTTTTATATTTGAAAAATTAGTTCTTAATGTTCTTCACATCTTTAATTATTTCCTTTTGGTAATCTGGAACCTACAGTATAGAAGTCTTATAATATACAGTGGAACCTTGGATTATGAGCATAATTGGTTCCGGGAATGGCTTTGCAATCCAAATCCCTTGTAAATCAAAGTAAATTTCCCTAAAAGAAATAGCTGAAATACAGATGACTCTTTCCACAACCCAAAAATATTTACTGCATTCTTACCAAATTATTACAGTACTACAATTAATTGCAGTTCTAAGGTATTTACAGCATACAGTACAAGTGTGCTGGAAGTTAATCGGTAACCTAAAGTTGATCTAGTAGCAGTGTAACACATATGCAGTATCAAGTATGGAGGTTCCATGTTCAGAGTGCGGTGAACACGTAAATGCTGTAACCCGGAAGTGAGGAAAAGACCACGACTGATGGCTTATACTGTACTGTATCTGAGCAGGGGCGGACGTATAGTACTGTAGAGGGATGAGGAGAGCTCACATTTTGCTTTTATTGCAAAACTTGCTCTTATACCAAGTTACAATTTATTACAAATGTTAGCATGTCTTGCAAAACGCTCTCAAACCATGTTACTTGTAATCCAAGGTTCCACTGTATTTTGAAATTGACGATTTCTTATAAAGGCTGAACCTCATGGGATGTCTAACATGGCGGACATAGAACCTTTGGCACCATGTGATCACATAGTTCAGGGGGTCAATGGCTGTCACAAAGTGATAACAGCCATATTGAGGCCTTTTAAATGTTGCTGTCTGTTAACAGCAACAGTTGGCGTTTGCTATGATCGGTGGTGTTTATTCATTTTGAGGTCATTTTGTACCGATTATAATTCAATTGCTGTAAGTGGGTGGCATGCATACATATTGTCTTTGGAAACATGCAAATGTGTTCCCAAAGTGAGCTTTTTAAGAGAAATTATTCTCGAGCATTCCTCAGATAGGTCTTTAATGTCCCAACTTGGGGCTAGGAGTCGAGGGTAATGATTAGGACACAAGGTGGGAAAGGTTTGGTGAGGCAGAGAGAGCCTATATGCAAAGGACACCATTGGTGTGGCTACGAGTGCATTTTTTGTGTGAACTGATTGGTAATTCACCTAGGCACTCACCATCGGCAGCGTGTCTGGTGGTATGAGCACTATGATAAGTAATATGAGTTTTGTGAAATATGGATGTGGCACCCCAGAGTCTGGTTGCCACACTGGCATTGCCTCCCTTGGGGCGTAATGTTGTGCCTGAAAGCAAGAAGGAGTATTCACACCAAGTAAGCTCACAGCACATAACACCTTTCCTGACTCTAGACCAGAAGGGGGAGCTCTAACCCAGGTTCAGGGGAGCTCCCCTATAAATTCTGGCCTGGGGGCGGGGTTAGTCAGTTCAGTTCCTAGGAGGACTGTGAAGAGGTCCCGTGGACTGGAGCAGAGTAAGGCTCGTCCTGGGACAGAGACTAGCAAGCAGGAGGGACCCATAGGAGAGGGTCTGATTAAGGAGAGGAGAAAGCCTGTGACAGAGCTCACCCCAGTGCAGAGCACCAGAAGCAGACACCGAGATCTGAGGTTGTGAGGGTAATTCCAGGCCGAGCAGCCAAACCCAGAGGGCGGGAGACTCCAATTCTCCCGGTCGTAACCAAGCCCAGGAGGCAAAGCAACGCCAGTGAGCTCAGGGACAGCAACCAGAGGAAAGGTGCCTGGGAAGGGCTTGAGCTGCCTGCCATATGCGTGTGAGACTGTATGCAGGAAGAGAGAGGGTCGCAGCTAGCTACAAGCAGCCAGGACCAGCCAAGAGTAGCGCAACAGGGAGGCCTCAGAACTCACAAGGGTGAGGAATTCCCCAACTTGCTTCCAGGCCACCCGTATTCCCAACATCTCTTGTAAACAGTACCTTGGACTAAACCTGCTACTACTGCCAGTAAAGGTAACGGAGACTACGTACCGTGTGTTTGACGGTTATTCCGCACCCTCAGTCCTGCACCCCCAAAGGCCTACCACTGCCACAGACTTTACCAGCTGCCCTGGGGAACCGCTCCACCTGTGGGGAGCAAAGCCACCACTGCTGCACTCCCATCATCCTCAGAGGTCAAGCACTGCAGCATCAGCCACTAATAGCCGAATACCATGGGTGGCATCACGACCACTATCCTTATTTCACCACCCCACAGAGCCAGGTCTCGACCCCTGTGACTCCCAAGGGAACATCCAAACCCGATTCAGAGTAGCCCATGGCCCCTTGGCATGTCATGGATAAAGTGCCCATTAATATGGATGCTGGTGTCTAAAATGATATTTTATGTAAAAAAAAAAAAAAAAAGTCAACTAAATATGTGAAATGGCAACAGCTTTCCTAGATTCGTTATATACATAGGTAAAGTGACGTCAATACATAAACTGACTTTTACCTTAAGGTTTTTCTTCTGCAGTCACAGAGCTACATGACTTCTTCATTTTGATAAATGGTATATAAGTTACAAATTATTGCAAAGTCTCGAATTTCCTTGTTCTATTATTAGCAGGAGCTCGCTGGAGGCCTCTGGAGGTTGAGCGTCATCCAGGTGATCCAGCACTTTACAGCTCAAGGAAATCAGAAATCGAACCACCAGACAAGAAGTGTAAGGGTGGCTTCACACCACGCCGATATGCGATCCAGGGCTGTCAGGGATGAACCTGACAGCCCCGGACCGGATCAGCACACAGAATCGGAGGGCTAATATGCCCTCCGGTCCGGTGTGCAGCCGCACGCAGCTGCTGATGAATCAGGACCGCGACTAGCAGGGAGCTAGCCGTGGCCCTGAATTAACAGCGGCATGCAGCCGCAGGTGTCCGGTTCCCGGATCCTCCAGGATCGGGGCAATCTGGCCCCATAGGCTCCCATGCTAGGGAGCGCCGGATTGCACCAGATCCGGGAGATGGCAATTTGGGGAGATTTTTCTCCCCGGACACAAAAACGTTGCAAATAGCATTTTTGTGTCCGGGAGAAAAATCCAAATTCTCCCGGATTCTTCCGGAGAGATGGAAATCGGATGGCAGATAGCTGCATCCATCCGGCCCCATAGGATACTATGGGGCCAAAATCCGGTCTGGGCGTCAGATATCGCCGTGGTGTGAAGCCACCCTAAGCAGAGTCTACACCCAACATCAGACAGATGTCATTAATGTGATGGAGGATGGAACACAGCGCCTCATCTAGCCACAGGCTGTGAAGGATATTGCAGCTCAGCCCCATTCACTTCAATGGATCCATTCAGTAATACAACACACAATCCATAGACAGATGTGGTGCTGTTTCTGGACGAAAGCAGTTGTGTTTTTCTCGACAACACTTTTACTTTCTCCAGAAAAAAACAAGTTACCAACACTCTAGAACAGGGATCTCCAACTCCAGACCTCGAGGGCCGCAAACAGGTCAGGTTTTCAGGATTTCCTTAGTATTGAACAGGTGATAATTGAATCACCTGCACTGGTGAGGATTCCAATATTAAGGAAATCCTGAAAACATGACATGTTTGCGGTCCTCGAGGCCTGGAGTTGGAGATCCCTGCTCTAGAACAAGAACAGCACAAATTGTCAAAACAAAGGGACCCCAGCACCTTTTCAGGTGCTGTTCCAATTCTAAATGTCACCAGAGGTCAAAACTAATGGTAACAGGGCTGCCACATGTGTAGATGGGACTTCATTCTGGCATTTCCAGCTCCTCAACTAACAATGTTGCACTCCTTAGCATCTTCAAGGAGAAAGATTATTGGAAGCCATTAAACTTGCACTGCACGTGCCGTGATCAGTTCCTCCTTATTACCTTTTTAAAAACTACTTTTGAACAGTTTATGATCAGTGTTATCCCATGGCAATGTTTGGAAATCTGAATAGCAAAGATGCAATGGACTGCCACTACTGGAAATAACATACCTGAGGCTATCAATATGCCACATAAAGACAAGTGCCAGACTGTAAAATCCATGTAATGCAGCAGGTTAATTGCATGTCAATCGCAGGATTTCTAGAAATTCTGGCTCACCCGGTTATCATCTGACTCTTGTTTTTATTAGAACAAGTGTCTTATATAAAGACTAGCTGTAGTACCCGGCTACGCCCGGGTTAATAAATAACTGCTGTTAGCTATAAGAAAATAGAATTGAACATGTCATATTAATGACCTGTAGGAAAACAGAAGCTGAGCTGTGATTGGTTGCTATAGGCAGCCTGATAAATCTCCAGCCAACAGTAAACCCTCCCCCCGGCCGGGCAGTATATGTTACCTCACACATACACATAATAGACAGCTCATGTGACTGACATCTGCCTTAATTCCCTATATGGCACATGTGTTGCACATTGGCTGTTTTTAATGAGATGTTTATTCTTGGAAATTAAAGATAGCAGACGTATGAGGCGAGTTGTGTGAGGCAATTTGTGCACATCTGTGTCTGTCTGTGTGGTGTGTGTGTCCCTAGGGTGTGTGTGTGTGTCCCTGTGGGGTGAGTGCCTGTGTTCCTATAGGGTGTGCATGTGTGTGTCCCTGTGTGTGTGTGGGGGGTCTGCGTGGTGTGTGTGTCTCTGTGTTGTGTGTGTCTCTTTGTGGTGTGTGTGTGTCCCTGTGGAGTGAGTGCATGTGTCCCTACAGGGTGTGTGTGTGTGTCCGTGTGGGGGGAAGTCTGTGTGGTGTGTGTGTCTCTGTGTTGTGTGTGTCTCTTTATGGTGTGTGTGTGTCCCTGTGGGGTGAGTGCATGTGTCCCTATAGGGTGGGTATGTGTGTGTCCCTGTGGGGGGGGGTCTGTGTGGTGTGTGTGTTTCTGTGTTGTGTGTGTCTCTTTATGGTGTGTGTGTCCCTGTGGGGTGAGTGCATGTGTCCCTATAGGGTGGGTATGTGTGTGTGTCCCTGTGGGGGGGGGGTCTGTGTGGTGTGTGCGCGTGTCTCTGTGTTGTATGTGTCTCTTTGTGGGGTGTGTGTGTCCCTGTGTGGTGAGTGCATGTGTCGCTATAGGGTGTGTGTTTGTGCCCATGGGGTGTGCGAGTGTGTGTCTCTGTGTTGTGTGTGTCTCTTTGTGGTGTGTGTATGTTCGGGTGCATGCTGAGTATCCAATCTTGGGGCTGCACCTTAGTGACTATACACTTGCTGTTACTCTTTGTGTGCGTGTGATGTGTATACATGTCCCCGTGCGTGGTGAATATTCCATGTCAGGGTTAGTGACTATTTGCTGGAATATGCTGTTAGTCTTTGGCGCGGTCATTAAGCCCCTCTCATTCACAAATGTCAACTGGTAACGGTCACTTTTTCCCCATTATGTAGATAGGGGCAAAATTGTTTGGTGAATTTGAACGCGCGGGGTTAAAATTTCGCCTCACAACATAGCCTATGACACTCTCGGGGTCCAGACGTGTGACTGTGCAAAATTTTGTGGCTGTAGCTGGCAGCTGTCGATTTTCCTCCAATACTTTTCCTTTCACTTTTTCTCCATTATGTAGATAGGGGCAAAATTGTTTGGTGAACTGTAACGCGCAGGGTTAAAATTTCGCCTCACAACATAGCCTATGACGCTCTCGGGGTCCAGATGTGTGACTGTGCAAAATTTTGTGGCTGTAGTTGCGACGGTGTAGATGCCAATCCCGGATATACACACACACATACATACACACATTTAGCTTTATATATTAGATAAGGGAGGAAAATTCCACCAACACTCCATTATGTTAACGTCCTGGAATAGTGATGAGAAATAAAACGAAGTAAGGAAAAACAGTGCAGCATTAAGACAAAAAGAATCAATAGGAGTTCAATCATCAGTATGAGGTGCGGAATACTAAAGACACTCTGTGGTTGGGTGAACGACAAGCCGACAGTCGGGGCACGGGACAAGCCGACACTCGGGGCACGGGACAAGCCGACACTCGGGGCACGGGACAAGCCGACACTCGGGGCACGGGACAAGCCGACACTCGGGGCACGGGACAAGCCGACACTCGGGGCACGGGACAAGCCGACACTCGGGGCACGGGACAAGCTGACAGTTAAACACTTGGGTGACGGGACAATGATACACTCACACATGGGGGACAGGACAACCATGGTAGTGTTAACACTTTGTTAATCAAATCCTCGGATGTAGAAATATGAGACTACACGACTCGGAGGATTTCTGAGCGTAGAGCTTTAACTGCTCTATCTACTCTGGATGGGAACATTCCCAGCTGGTAACACCACAGTAATGAAGTCACACGTTTCACTCGCTCTATGAAAAAGCTTCTTGTCCAAGCTGTTAGATTTTGTTGATATTTAATGTTAATTAAATCCTATCTGGAAAAACATCAGAACTCAGTAGTAATCCATTTAGACTGGAATGATTCTTAAGACACAAAATACCAGAGTTTCCTTCTTTTTACTACCTTGTATTTAAGGGTCTGTGTTAAGTAACGCCACCTTCCCACCGATAGATTGTTGAGCACTGGAAGTGGGCATAATCCACTATCACAAATCTACAACCCCCAGCAAATGTCATTGGAGCCACAAGTTGGAGACTACTCCACTAGTGTCCATATCACTTAGTTCTTGTTACTTGCAGCTTAATGACCCCTTTACACGCAGCTACAGGTAACAGGTTTTCCACAGGTAACTTACTGGTTGCAGTGAAATCATGGAGACATGGTTCTATCTTGTTGCTGTGTACAAATGGAATAATCTCTCCATGATTTCACTGCAACCAGTAAGTTATCTGTGGAAAACCTGTTACCTGTAGCTGCGTGTAAAGGGGCCATAACAGTGATTGGATCCCCACCCATCATATATTGAGCGCATCTCGTACCAATGCTATTAATATTTAGGAGATTGGCATGCTTAAGCTGGGGCTACACAATGATATGTGTCGCATGGCAGCAATTCTTGAAAAAGTATTTTTTATGTTTTAGAGCTGGTATTTTGCTGTGAATACAACACGCAGGTTGCAGATAGACTTAGGACTCCTGTGCGACCTATGGCAGGTGTGTTGAACCAGCGAGGGAAAATTCAAATATCGGGAAACACTTGTGACTCTGTGTCGCAGCTCGCAACGTGACACCATAGAGAATCATTATATCCTATATGACGCTGCAATTTCAGTGCCAAGTGACACATGACCCCGTGTAGCTCCAGTCTGGGGAAATCAAAAGGGAAAACCCTTGTTCTCTATATACCGTAATCCTTTTCCTGCTATTCTCCCCTGAGGCATCTACTGCAGTATGCACTAGCCTAGCTTTGTAAGACATTGCACGCCAGGGACTAGTCCACGTGACTTTCGCTCATTTACATGTTTTTGCAGGGGACATTCAACTTCAATCCAACTCCCACCTCCCCCTAAAGGTACCGTCACACGCGGCAATTTTGCAAGCAATTTCACTGGCAATTTGCTGGTTGCAGTGAAATCATGGACACATTGTTCCATTTCTACACGGCAACAAAACAGAACCATGTATCCATGATTTCACTGCAACCAGCAAATTGCCAGTGAAATTGCTTGCAAAATTGCCGCGTGTGACGGTACCTTTAGGGAAGAAGCTGTAAGATTATGATCTCTCCTAGTTTGTCCAGTCCTGTTGACAGCTCGCATAGTCCTGGTGCCTCCCAGCTGAATCAGGCATATTGAATATCAACCTGTCCAGTTTTTTAAGGTACCGTCACACGCTGCCATATTGCCGGCGAGATCGGTGGCAATTCCCGAATTCGGCAATGTGGAAACCACATCGCATGTGCATAGTGGCGTGTGACTGGGCGATTCTAAGGCGAAAAATCGCTGGTGGAGCGTTGCCCGATTGCCCTGCATTGCAGTGAAATCAGGCGATATCCACCAGGCGATTTCAGCGGATGGTGCCGTGTGACAGGGCGATAGCGACGTACACAGCGATCCTGAAATAAATCCAGTAGGGGTCCTTGGATGTTGTTTTTTTTGTGTTGCATCTGCGGCGATTGGTTGGTGATACTACGTTCCGATTGGCTGGATGTGTCCAAGGCACCTTATTTGATGACCCGTGCGTTCATGCAAGGCTGACCAATAAGAACGTAGTTCCATCCACCAGTCCCCGTGATAGGGGCGCGGTGAAACCCACTCTAGCACGCCCCTATCAAAACACTATTCCCACATCGCTGCTACGATTGTGGCATGTGACGTGGCAATGTGTGAAGGGAAGATCGCTTCCGGTCTTCTGCAGGCGATTTCCGGAACGCAGAATCGCTGGAGATCGCATGGGCGATTGGTACGTGTGACAGTTCCACCGCGATCAGAAAAAAGTGCCCGAAACGTGCGCGCTCACGTCAAATTGCCAGCGATATGGAAGCCATATGGCGGCGTGTGACGGTACCTTTATGCATGGCCTTCACTGCAACATATGATGCATTGTGGCTTCACATCTAATGATCTCCTAAGGTGTCCCGTTGTAAACTGCGACACACAGTTGAAAACGTTTCCAAACAAGTTGGTTTTTCTGTTGAAAGAGAGTCTTTTGCCATAGACTTCAATAAAAGTTACATACGACTTGTCGCAACTTAGCTCTTTATTTGTAGCTAAATTAGAGCTATAAAATATAGTAGCACAAATTGGTCCTGCCTTCTGATGCAAGCTTGCGCACATCATCCCTCAGACTTCTCAGCTGATCTGATCAGCTGAGAGGTGTAGCTGAGGCTGGCTTCACACCATTGTTTTTCGGGTCTGGGGCTGTCCGGTGTGGATCCATATTTGCTCCCCATGTATCCCTATGGGGCCCGATGGCTGTTATTTGCCATCCAGTTTGGGGCTTTTCCAGGCGAATCCGGTTTTGTGCGATTTTTGCATCGGACATAAAACCAGAGTTTGCATCATTTTTTATGTCCGATGCAAAAACCGGACAAAAACGGATCCTCACAGATCCGGCGCCCATAGCATGGGAGTCTATTGGCGCCAGATTGCGCCTGAAGCGGCAGAAAATCGTGCCAGTTCCCAGACGCCGTGTGTTAAAAGCAGTCACCGCTGAATTTTAACACCTGGAGAGCTCCCGAGCGGAAATTTCAGCACCGCGCCCAGCTCTGCTGCAGCCGTGGTGCTGAAATTTCAGCACTGGACAGCGCCGGCAAAAAGCAGGATCGGAAGGCAAATTTGCCTTCCGGTTCTGCTTGTCCGGGGCTGCCAGGTTGTGTCCGGTGTATCCTGCAAAACACCAGACACAACCTGACAGCCAGAAACCGTGGTGTGAAGTCTGCCTATTCCTGCAATTTCCTGCATTTACGCGGCGCTTTTTTACGCGCACTTAAATGCAGTGAAATGCAATTATGGAAATGCAGTCCAGTAAGACAAATGGGTTTTGCTGAATTGCGTTCACATATTGCGCTTTTGCATGATAGACCTATCAATTCTTTTTGCACTTTTCCCATTGCCTACATGTTAAAATGGGCTCGGGAAAAGCGTACAGTAAAAAGAGCAGAAAAGCGCACTATGTGAATGTAGTTGCGCTTTTTGCCACGTAACCGCGTAAAAAAGCGCAACTGCAGAAAAAAGCGCCAAAAAAGCGCCAAAAAAGCGCAATGTGTGAACGTAGCCTTAGGCTGGTTTCACACTGCAGTTTTTTTCCTGATCAGGGTTCATCAGGTTTTGTGTGCCAAAACCAGGAGTGTCTCCAAAACCCAGAACAGGTGTCAATCTTGTAATGAAGTGGGTAGCCCTGACTGTGTTGTTATTCAAATGGACACTGCAGTGAACATTACACAGTCTGATCCCCTCCCCCAACAGCCTTGTGCTGAGGAAGAAAAAGGGCGGGAGATGATGATTAGAGATCCAGAGCTCTGTCAGGACAGACTGTGTGGTGTCTCCCGACATAGGGCTCTTTTGCAGCCGGATTCTTGGGAAGAAATACCCCGTGAGGATCGCTGTTGCAACCCCCGGTCTGCAGGACCTTGTCTTACCGAGGGTCCACACAAATTCAGGACATTGCCTCCGGAATTCAGGACATTGCCACTGGATTACATGTGCAGGGGCTGTGACTGACATAAGGGAGCCATCTGTGCTACTGTGATCTCCCTTCTGCTCATCGGTTTGCCCCGAGACTGAGAGAGACTTCTGTGCTGCTGTGGGCTCCCTTCTGCTCCTCTGTGTGCCCTGAGACTGGGAGAGACTAACAAAGAAAGATTCTGTTACCTGCGGAAGGAGACCACAGAAGAAGACTGAGGAGTTTCCCCCTTCAGCGCTGCACCGGGACCCGTCATCGTGAGACCCCAGGCCTGCTACGTGGGAGCGACACCTTCTTCTGTGATAGACTGGTACGTGATTTTAGGGAAAGTTAGGGAAAGATATCTCCATTGTTGTGTTTTTTTCTTTGCTTGCTGCGTACCCGGAAGAAGTGAAGATCCAGAGACTCTAATATATACATGTGTGCAGCTAGATCAGTTGACTGTGTTATAGACATGTTTTACAGTAAAGAAATGTTATTACCGGTTAAATCTGAGTATGGGGATTCTGTTGAGAAAGATCATACACACACACCCGCGGCCTTACCACCGGTCGCTACAATCTTTCAATTAATACTTTTTCTCTGCAAGTTTCACTCCTGGTTTTGGCACACAAACCTGATGATCCCTGATCAGGGAAAAGCTGCAGTGTGAAACTTGCTTAACAGCACAGAATTGATCAGTGATCTGATCGATACTGTTAACCCTTTGGATCGCACTGTCAATCAATGTATCGGAGATCCCGTGATCCCCTGCATGGTATGTAGAAGAAGAAGGTGATCTGGTCAGATGAGACCAAAGTAGAACTTTTGGAGCTAAATGCAAAATGTTATGTGTGAAGACAAAATAACACTGCACATCACGCTGAAAACACCATCCCCAGTCACACAGTGGAGGCAGAATCCTGCTGTGGAGAAGCTTTTCTCCAGCAGTGGCAATGAAGTTGGTCAGAATTGATGCAAAGATGGATAGAGCTAAATACAGAGCAATCCAGGAGGAAAACCTGTTGCAGAGTGAAAAAGACTTCATGCTGGGGTGAAGGTTTACCTTCTAGCAGGACAACAACCCTAAACACCAGGCCAGTGCCTCAATGGAGGGATCAAATCATATTAATGTGTGTGAATGGCCCAGTCACAATCCAGAATGAAAATATGAGGAGTGATTTATTCCAGAGACATAAAAACAACGCATTTTGGAGTTGGTACAATTTCTTCTTCAGGTTTTGAGAAAACTCCTGAATTCTGAAATGTGTTTTTATGTATCTGGAATAAACCATTCATTTTACCTGATTCATTGATCTTCTCTGGTGGTGCCCGGATGTCAACGCTTGCAAAATCTTCATTCAGGACATTATTGCTTTGCCTTCATGGTGGGGATTAGAGTGGCCGGAGCAACAGCCTTTCAACATTCCTATGACTAAGGCTGGAGTCACACTTGCATGTGTCTTGCACGAGCCTCGCATTGCATCATCAGCCACGGCTGACTGCTCTCCGGACAGGAGCGTGCAGCTGCATAGAATACACAGTGCTGACATGCTCCTGTCCAGAGAGCAGGCAACCATGCCGGGTGATGCAATGCGAGGCAAGTGTGACTCCAGCCTAATAGGGAGTTGTGCCAATCACAACTCATTCGGGTGAGCAGCAAAAAACAACATTCCTCTGTTTAATTTGCATTAATACACAAAGAGTACTTCCCTCTCTTTTCTCTTCCAGTCACAGTCCAGACCTAAATCCCATAGAGAATTTGTGACAAGACATGAAAATTGCAATCTCCAATCTCACTGATGGTGTGTTTACACGTCGCGATATCGGCGTCCAACTCCGACCAAAAGTCACGTGGTTCGTGCGTTGGACCCGATATCGCTCGTGCGTTGTACGGTGTGAACGTACGATACGATGCAGGAACGATGGCAAACTGATATCGGGGGTCGAATGAGCGTGCTATTCAACCGCCCGATATCGGATGCCGGTTGGAGCCGGATCGTGCTATGTGACAGCCCAACTCCGATGTGTAGTACAACGTCCTCTATTGACTCACATGTTAAATGGTCGTTCCTGGGTCAGGGGCGTAGACATTGTAGGGACGTTGTATCCCGATATCGGGCTGTGTAAACCTCCGATGCGATTCTTTGAAAGCCGGGCTCAAAATACGCGCTCCCACGCCGTTGGATACGATATCGGAACGATATCGCAGCGTGTAAACCCACAATGAGAGAGAGCTCGTGTCCAATGAAAGAGCAAAAATGTAACCTCTAGATGTGCAAAGCTGGTAGGAGACATCCCCCAAAGACTTGCAGCAGTAAGTGCAGCAAAAGGTGAATCCTACAAAGTGACTCAGAGGGGCTGAATACAAATGCACATCACAAGTTTCAGATTTAGAATATTAAAAGTACCGTATTTAGAAAACCAAGTACCATTTCCTTTACACTTCACAACTACTTGCTACGTAGAGTTGGAATATCATATAAAATTCCGATAAACTACATTCATATTTATAGATGTAATGGGAAAAAAATGTGGAAAGGTTCATGGGATATGAATACTTTTTCAAAGCACTCTATGTGCAATCAGTTGTGCAATGCATGCATATACAAGGAATCCATTATATCTGTATAATACATACAGATACCAGGCATCCGTTATGACACTACTGACCAATACTGTACAATTACGCGGTTAATTAATTCAGACACCAGGTGCCCTTTACTAGTGCAATCCAATATAGTGTACATAGATATATACCAGGTATCCATTATATCAGTACTTTAGATATAACCAGATACCGACAGCGTCCAATTACGATGAAAAGGTCAAAAGTATTTATTTATTACGCCGCAATGCAACGCTTTGGCCCTACAGTTTTTGGCCTAACAGGGAATTTATCAAGCATTTATAAAGCCAGATACCAGTCATCAATTACTGTACATGGATACAGACACCAAACATCAATTATATCCAACTGATTACACGGTTCATGGATTCAGACACCAACTGCCTATTACATAACTACACATGTTAAAAAAGGGATCCTACAGAAATCCATTTTTTCAAAATGGACAAAAAAAGTTGTGTTTGCACAATGGATTGTGCTGGATCCGATCTAACGGATGATTACTGGACATGTGGACTCAGTCTAAAGGCCCCGTTACACGCCACAATATCCTTAACGATATCGCTGAAACGTCACGGTTTTGGAGTCATTCAAATGACATCATTAGGACGTCGTTGCGTGTGACACCGAGATTTGATTACGATAAAATTGTTGGATCGCTGATCGCAGGTTTGAGATCATGTTCTCAAATCACACGATCCTCGATCAGCCAACCTGCTGCATCGTTGTGTGTGACACCGCGATAACTATGTCATTAACAACTTTGCCTATTCACAGCAGTGAACAAGTATTGTTCGCTGGGTTGTGCAAACGATAGGTGCTCGCCATATCGTTGGTGCGTCGTCAATGATATCTAGGCGTGTGACATCTCACCAACGATGTCTAAACGATGTCCTAACGACCGCGCACCCCCGAGATCGTTAGTGATATCATTTCAACTTTGTGCCATGTAACGGTACCTTTATACAGAGACTCACAGGGGATCCAGTTTATCAGTACAATACATGCAGATACAGACAGAAGACATCAATTATATCCTGAGTGACGTACAGGTCAAGGATTTAGACACCAGGTGCCCATTTTATCAATATTATCCAACACAACATATAAAATGAGTGCAGTTTCAGTGTGAGACACTGCTGGGTTTGAAGGGATACGATTCCTGTTCGGTATTATCAGTGTATACCGGTCAGGATATCCTGTAAGACGTGCTGGACCTAGCAGTGAATCTCTCATCTCACTATCTCCATATTGTTCGCCCGTAATGAGAGGTTAATAGCTTGTAGGTAACACAGGGTCAGACAAGGTCCTAATACGATAACTCTACAGAAATGTGGCATACAATTATTATTATTATTATTATATATTATTATTTTTATACAAGGGTTTTGGTTGTTTGTTCTTTTAATTCAATGTTTGTTTTTTTTCATACATTTTTAAAGTTGTAAGAAATAAGTGGCACTAACCCCAATAAATGCACTAAAAATAAAACTATGCTGATTATAGGAAATTTTAGATAGATTACACTGACTAAGGCTGGTTTCACACTGGCGTTTTTCTTTAATCCGGGTGAATGTGGGTAAAGCCTGCATCCCTCCGGATTTTACGGAGATCCCCATGCAAGTGTTTTTCAGGATGAAACTGGATAAACTCGCACTAGTAAAATCAATGATCCGTCTCACGGATCAATGATAATACCAATGCAGGAGTATCCGTTGGATTACCTGCCTGCGCCGGATCCAGGGACAAATGACACGTGTGTCATTCTGAAGTGCCTTCGGGGCATACGCAGTTAGAAACCCGGATCCGGCGTCCAGATCCAGGAGGATCTGGAGCCCGCTGAATCCACGGGGGGGGGGTAGGTGTCTGGAGTCTGCCAGATCCGGGGGGAGGGGAGGAATCTGGAGTCCGCCGGACCAGGGGTGGAAATCAGGAGTCCGCCGGATCCGGGGGAAATCAGCAGTCCGCCAGATCTGGGGAAGGATCTAGAGTCTGCCGGATCCAGGGGAGGATCGGGGTCCGCCGAATCCACCAGAGAGGGGAGGGGGATTTGGAGACTGACAGATTCGGGGGGGTGGGGTATCTCTGGAATCCGCTATATCCTGGGGGGGTGGGGGGATCTGGAGTTCGCCCCGCCAGACCGGGGGGGTATCTCTGGAATCTGCTATATCCTGGGGGGGGGGGGGGTGTTGAGGGTGGAATCTGGAGTCCTCCAGATCTGGTGGGGGGAAGGGAATCTGGTGTCCGCCGTATGCAGAGGGAGGGGGAAATCTGGAGTCTGCTGGATCTTGGGGGGGGGGGGGGGGAGATAGGGGGAGAGGTTCTGGGGAGATCTGGAGCCTGCCAAATCCAGGGGGAATTCTGGAGTCCACCGGATCCGGTGAGGAAGGGGGATATGGTGCCTACCAGATCCGGGGGGAGGGAACTGGAGTCTGATGGATCCATTGGGTACATTCTGATTTAACTGGCAGTGCCCCGGATCTGGGTGCTTCCAGGTGTTGTCATAGAGTTTAAAAATGCACAAAAATGCATTTTTAGTCTCAGTGAAAAAGATGGTGACACCCGAATCAGGGAAAAAAGTAATAAACTGGATGCACCCACAAGTGCCTGCGCACCCATTGAAGGTCAATAGGGCTGAAAACTGACGCGAGAGCATCCAGCTTACACACGGATGTAAAAAAATACCAGTGTTCAACCAGCCTTAGTCCCAAATGAAAAATAGGGGCAAAAATATGGCATCTTTCCTAAATACAGTACATTGTGTAAGAAACTTCCAGCGCAATCCATCTAGTAGCAAGAAGCAGTGTTCTCTAGTGAGGAGTGAGCACTACCATGCTCGGGTCTTGAAACAAGCAGGTCAGATGCTCGGACAGGCTTGAGTTGAGTACCGAGTATAAAGACAGTCAATGGGAAGCTCGAGCGTTTGTCCAGGAGAGTCTACCAAAAAAAAAAAAAAGTCTGAGTTTCCCATAGACTTCCATAATACTTGGTACTTAAGTCAAGCCTGTCCGAGCGTCTGACCTGCTTGATTTGAGTACTGATCACATGAGTATAGTAGTGTTTGATCATCACTAGTCACCTCTCATAGACTGAAGATCCTTGAATTTATAGAGGACCCCACCAAAATGTTTGGGCTTGGTAGTGCAATTGAATGGCCAATAGTTACCCCACTATGTATGGCCATTTTTAAGGGGTATCATACTATTATTTGTTATCCCTGTAAACATCTGAATGATTGGATCCCAATAATCGAACATCTGAGAGGATCCGATAGTCCAGAATTTTCCAGTGTCAAACAGTGAGACTTCAGCACTAGCTGTGGAGAACCAAGAGTCTCTGAAATGTCTGAACCCAATAATCCAAATGATCTGACATCTATCAACTTTTATAAATAACAAACAATGATTGTGCATATAGCTATACATATAAATATACCCCACCTGTACTGACAGGCACACATTATAAAACAGCACATCATTGTATGGAACGGTATATACATTTTGACAAAGCAGAGTTTGTTGTTACAATGCGTCATGGATTCACATAGGACAGTAGATACTGGGCTCATTGGTTAGCACTGCACGGTGGCTCAGTGGTTAGCACTGCATGGTGGCTCAGTGGGTAGCACTGTACAGGGTGGCTCAGTGGTTAGCACTGCACGGTGGCTCAGTGGGTAGCACTGTATGATGGCTCAGTGGGTAGCACTGTACAGGGTGGCTCAGTGGGTAGCACTGTACAGGGTGGCTCGGTGGGTAGCACTGTACAGGGTGGCTCAGTGGGTAGCACTGTACAGGGTGGCTCAGTGGGTAGCACTGTACAGGGTGGCTCAGTAGGTAGCACTGTACAGGTGGCTCAGTGGGTAGCACTGTACAGGGTGGCTCAGTGGGTAGCACTGTACAGGGTGGCTCAGTGGGTAGCACTGCACGGTGGCTCAGTGGGTAGCACTGCACGGTGGCTCAGTGGGTAGCACTGCACGGTGGCTCAGTGGGTAGCACTGTACAGGGTGGCTCAGTGGGTAGCACTGTACAGGGTGGCTCAGTGGGTAGCACTGCACGGTGGCTCAGTGGGTAGCACTGCACGGTGGCTCAGTGGGTAGCACTGCTGTCTTGCAGCAATGGGGGTTCTGGGTTCAAATATCACCAAGGATGACATCTACAAGGAAGTTTGTATGTCCTCCCCATGATTGCATCAGTTTTTTTTTAAGGTTTTCTGGTTTCCTTCCTAACTCCAAAGACATACTGATTGGGAATTTAGATAGTGAGTCCCAATAGAGACAGTGATGATGATGTCTGTAAAGCGCTATAGAATATAAGCAAAGCACAGTAAATAAAGCACTACATGATATATTGCCCCATATCCTGTAGTGACAAGCTGAGCCTGCTTCATCCACACATGTGTCAGTGAGGGTCTCACCTTGGGCAGGAGCAGAGCTGTGGTGAGGAGCAGTAGGTGCAGCACAGGAGGAGTCACAGCCCCCATCTCCAGCTCTCCAGGACTCAATCACCCACTCAGGCTGTAGTGTCCCCCCAGGACATGGCAGTGATAGTCTGTGGATCCTGTCACCAGCTCTCAGCAGTCTCAGCTCTTGTGTTCACTCTCATGCTCTACAGTAATGTGAGATCTGGAGGGGAAAGCACAACTTTTTTTGGGTGGAGCAAACTCCAGTGTCAAAATGAAGATCCCATTAACACCTTCAGTCCTGACTTGGTGACCTCTGGAGGCAAAGGACTGCAGTGTGAAGGGTGAGCAAAGGGTCGAGTCCTGTCCTGTATGGTGTGGAGCTGTCACCTCACTGGTTGGGGAATATGAGGGGTCTCCTGCATTCCTTCCCACCAGGACTGTGAGGAAGTCCTTCTCCTCTCCCCCTCCCCATTCACATTCCTGCAGAATTTGGTTAGAAAGCAAAGGAACTCCCCCTCTGAAAACATGACAATGTAAAGACACAAGGAAGACCCCTCATAGCCCCCCATACTGATTACTGTGCACATACAATGTATCACTCAGTGGTATATATTAAAGCTGATGGACCCCAATACAAGACCTTTAACAGGGACCCAAATGATCACAGGTCTTTAAATCTCTGTCTTCATAGGGGCGAAGAGGACCTTTTGTGCCCTCTAAACTCCAGCATCTGTGTGTGCCCCACTAGAGGTGCCACCCTGTATTACATGCAGCAGGCTGTGGGTTTAGGGCTATTCTCATCTTACAAAGTGATGTCATATTGCTAAAATGAAGTTGGAAACTCAAAAATGCCACTTGGGCATGGGTCCATAATGGTGGTACCCACATCTGTCAGACATTTATCACTGACTATATAGATGGGACAACAACGCTTAAGGCTATATGTGCACATCTAGCAGTTTGTTTTCTGCACCAAAAAACGCATCTCCTGGAAGGCAAACACTGCATTTTTAGCATTTTATGTGCACTTTTAGTGTTTGTTTTTTTCCCATGTGTTTCTATCATATACACTATCGTTCAAAAGTTTGGGGTTGTTTAGAAATTTCCTTATTTTTGAAAGAAAAGCAAATTTTTTTCAATGAAGCTAACATTAAATGAATCAGAAATACACTCTATACATTGTTAATGTGGTAAATGACTATTCTAGCTGCAAACGTCTGGTTTTTAATGCAATATCTACATAGGTGCATACAGGCCCATTTCCAACAACCACCACTCCAGTGTTTAAATGGTACATTGTGTTTGCTAACTGTGTAAGGGTGCTTTCACACTGGCTGTTTAGCACGAATCCGGCAGACCCAGACAAAAATACACATCTGCCACAAGTGCTGCTTATCGGCAGCACTTGTGGCACACTTGCAGCAAGCCCCATGTATTGTCTATGAGGCTTGCGGTAAGTGTGCGGCAGACACAGCAAGTGCCGTTTCGTCAGTTGCGGCCGTGAAAAAAAACGCCGCGCAATTACCGCAAGCCCCATAGACAATGCATGAGGCTTGCCGCAAGTGCAGCCATTAGGCGGAAAATGCGCCTTGCGGACGGCGGCCGTAAGCCAAGCGCAGACACCGCGCGTCCCTATGTTTAACATGGGGATGCACGGTGATGCGCTCGGCTGCGGATGGGCGTGCACACCCATTCACTTCCGTGTGTGATTTGTACGCATGCGGATGCTTGCGTACAAATCACACATTCTCATCCGCACCCCGAACGCGACATGTTAAACATAGGGACGCGCAGTGTCTACGCTCGGCTTGCACTTCCCCGCCACAATACGCAGCGACGTGGAGTGCAAGTGTGAAACACAGGAAAAAAAAATAGAATGAATGAATGAACATGTTCATGTTGCTTCTTTTTTCTGCACCAAAATTTGCAGGTGAAAAAATTTGAAGGGGTGCACAACATTTCCATAGACTTTGCTGGGATGTGTTTTTACTTTAAGAACTGATTAAAACCTGCAGGTAAAAATGCATTAAAAAAACGCACATAGCCTAAAGGGAACCAACCAGGGGTGTAACTATAACAGGTGCAGGGGTTGCGATCGCATCTGGGCCCTGCAGCTTAGGGGGGCCCCAAAAGTCCCTTTGGCCTATAGAAAAAGACTAACACTATTAAAGATTTATAATAATTGGGGGCCTCGTTGGAGCTTTTGCATTGGGGCCCCTGGGCCTGAAGTTACGCCACTGGAACCAACCAGCAGGATTTTGATATGTAAAGTAAAGGTGATGCCATGCTGACATTCGGCTGTATGTAAATACCTCCCCCCCCCCCCCCATCGGCGCCATCATTGTTATCTCCAGCGCTTGTGCATTAGAATGCTTGATCTCTTTCAGTCTCTTCAATATGCAAATTGTCACTTCAGTGAGGAAGTAGATGAACTCTAGAGGCACCTCATAAAGGTAGCAATCCGAAAAGTCATAATTGACTCTTTAACGAGCCTTTTGATATGATTTAGGATTTGTGCCAGATCAGAATCAATAAAATGTGACCGGAGTAGAGGACTGTGCACACTGCTATATTGCTGTTTTCCAGCCTCTCAGGCGTCGTATGCTCATTCTGAGGGTGGCACAATCTCCCTCGCATCCTCTGCCCTTGTAAACGCAGTGGGAGGCACGTCACAAGCCAGAGTAGGGCATCTTTAATAAGATGGTGCTGGAGATGGTAGTATGTGCAGGCACCATTTTATTGAAGTGACTGAAATACTTTAGCATTCTAATACGCTAGCATACTTACATACAGCTGAGCAACACACACAGGGGAGAAACAGTAAGACCCGACCCACACAGTCCAGCCATGGCCACACATGCCAATAATAATAAAAACAATAATAATCTTTGTTTATATAGCGCCAACATATTCCGCAGCACTTCATTTACAAACAGTCATAAAGAACTATTTGAGAAAACACAATAATTAAAAGCAAAAAAAATAATGACGACCCTGCTCCCAAGAGCTTACAGTCTACTATAAGGTGGGGGTGACACAAAGTACTGGGGCTTATTTACAATCATGGTCTAGCCATTTTGAGGTTGCGGAATAGATAAGAATGGAATAAGTGTCCACCAGCCAATCTGTGTAGGGCTTTTAGATCTGATGGAGTTTGACAGTTTATGTTCAGGGAAGTAGTGGATAACCGATGTCTATATGACTTTGATTAGAGAGAATGATAGGCCGCCCTAAAAAGATGTGTTTTTAGGGAGCTCCTAAAACTATGCAAGTTGTGGATAGTTCTAATTTCATGGGGTAGAGTATTACAGAGAATTGGTGCAGCTTGGGAAAAGTCTTGTAGCCGGGAATGGGAGGTTCAGATTAGTGCAGAGTTTAGTTTAAAGTCACTCCCGGAGTGAAGAGAACGGGTGGGTGATGGGTGACAGAGATCAAGGTAGAGATGTAGGGAGGTGCTGCAATGTTAAGAGCTTTGTGGGTGAGAATAAGCAATTTGAATTGGATCCTATAGTGTATGGTCAGCCAGTGCAATGACTGGCACAGAGCGGAAGCATCCGAGTAATGGTACCATTACATGGTATGATATTGTGAACAATATTGTTGAAACGTTACGGGTTTGGATCGTTGGTGCATCGCAACGATATCTAGACGTGACATCTCACCAACGATGTCAAAATGATGTCCTAACAACCGCGCGTTTATGAGATCGTTAGTGATATCGTTTCAACATTACAGCGTGTAACGGTACATTAATAGTCAGATAGGTGACCCTGGCAGCTGCATTAAGGATGGACTGAAGAGGGGAGAGTCTAGTGAGGGGGAGGCCAATTAATAAACAGTTGCAATAATCAAGGCGGGAGTGGATCAGGGCCACTGTGATGGTTTTATTTATTTCCATGGTGAGGAAGGGGTGTGTTCTACAGTAGAGAATTGCTGCACTAATTTCCGTACCTTTACAAACAATTTTTTTTTTTGCAATAACACATACAATCCGGAGGCATACTTACAGAAAAACAGCCGAAAGTCAGCAGGAGGACTGGTAGGCGTGTTTGGTGCAGATGGGTGTGGTTTGGTGCCGGTAGATGTGGCTCAGTGGTTTCTGCTGTGAACTGCTTGAGTGTTCATTTTTAAGTCCACGCAGTTGTGGAGCTGATTACAATAGAAATGCGTGTCAGGGGAGAGTGCAGGGGAGGGGGGGCAAGCCCTACTTTGCATACTCAAAGCTTACTATTTGGCGTGACCAATTTAGTTAGCAGGTGTGGTGGGGCAGCCATCTGCGCACTAAAGTAGGTCATGTCCCCTCCACTGCATCATCCCCACCCAGGGGTATTACCCCCAGACCCCTGCCTCTATTACAATCAGTTCCATGACTGCGTGGACTTAAAAATTATTGTTTGTTCCCTCTGTGAAACATCTAGCTATGCACACCAAAACCATACCACGCCTACCACTTAAGCCGCTCATGTCCTGCAATGTCCGGCTGTTTAATTTGCAGCCAGGTTTGCCCAATCTGGAAAATGAAGGTTTGATTTGATTAACCCTCCTAGCACTGCCTGCTGGTTGGTTCCCTTTATGGTTTTTCTGCTTTCTGATATGACATTAAGGACTTGCCTCAGGGTATTCATCCTTAGCAGGTCTTACAATTCAGCACCTCACCGATCAGCTGCTAGGAGCGTTCAGGGTAAAACAGTTTACAGAGCCGGAACTCAATAGCGCACTACAATGCAGTTGCCTTTCTTGGGTACTGCAGATCAGATCACATTCACTTCAGTAGGAGCTGGGCTGCTGTACAGGAGACACATTGTGCGGAGTTCTTGGGGTCTTTTACATACACTGTAAACAGCTGATCAGCTCACCGATCTAATATTAATGACCCTTCCTAAAGATAGGCCATATATATCCTCTAAGTCCCGCTTGCTTCCCATAGACAGAGATTATAGTCACACTAAAGTCACGACAATGGAGAAAATTTAGCAATGATCTTAGATTATATGTTCAGATGTCACTGATTTTCATTTAATAATATTCAGCACCAATGATAAATTACAGTACAATATGTGGGAACAAAGATTTTATAGCCAAATCCCCATGAAAAGGTAAAAATCCATGCAGCATTCAGTGGCGCGCTGCAGATATGTGCAGGTTTTCTGCTGATTTAGGTTACGTTCACACATTGTGCATTTTTGCGCTCGCTTTTCAAAAATGCGCAATGTGCCTCTGCGTCTGCCAGCAAAGAGAATGTAAGTTGTGGAGTTCGTAAACTGAGGGGAAGAGATGGTGCAAAATAGGGTCTTATCTGAGATAAAAATCAAACCGCTGTGTCATTGCACTCACCTGAAGAGGTTGTGCCAGTCACAACACCTCAATAATTTCATAGGCTGCAGCACCTCCTGCTGAGAACATTGGCAGATGAAAGGAGGAATAGGAGTTGGCGTGCGCTGCCTGGACAAAAGAAGACAAATTCAAAGGATTGCCCCCAGTTACTATTTAGTGTGTCTCAACGCATTTCGCAAGTGACCCTCACTTCTTCAGGAGACACTGCGAAACCCAAAAGGGGCTGGCACAGATGTCACACAGGGGAGGATTCTTCCTCCCCTGTGTTACATAACTTCTGCCCTGTGCTTTAGGGGGAGAAGTAGCTCCGTAAAAAAACACAGTGTGTGAATGGACTGCACTTTTTTGCACTTTTTTGCACGGGTGCAAAAAGCGCCCACGCAAAAAAGCGCATAGTGTGAATGTAGACTTAATGCAGTTTGTTTCTGTGTGTTATTTTGGCCCATTAGGTGTCCGCTAAGATCAGTGGCTCCATTACCATCCAGCTCCTGTCTCAACAGACACTCAGGTGACTGCATCACAATACGATCCCAATACTACTACTGTCAGTGTATAGCAGCAGAATGATTAGAAACAAGAAACTAAATAATCAGCAGGAAAGAAAACTATTAGGAACCTGCAGCACATGGGCTGAGGATAGACAACTCATGGACAGGTGCAGAGTCCTCTGTATAGAAACCAAGAAATACTGTATAGAGGGATATCATTGTCCAAACATTACAACTAACAAGCAACAAATACAGTAAGTGTTGGCTCCCTCTGGTTATAACCGAATATCACAGGAATATGAACAGCTTCTGACCAGACCCTATGTACACTGTTCACCAACATAAGGCCTCATTCACATGTCAGGGTTTTTCCTTTGGAAGGAAAAAGAAGGACGACATTTCATCAGAGTTGGGTCAATGTTTCATCAGTTTTTTTTCACTGAAAATGAGTAAAGTTTCTCCATCATCTCTTATACATCAGTGAAAAACAGATGACATCCGAGTGCTGGCAGATTTTTTCCACTGACCTATAGCATTGCTGATTTTGATCCAACACTCAGATCAATATCAGAAAAATTTCCATGATTTTGCACCATCCATTCAGTCTGAGAAAAAAATAAAAAAAACTGACATGTGAACAGCCCCATTGAATGCCATAGGTATGAATGCCATCTGTGAAAAAATGGATAACAGTAGTACAAGAAAAACTGATATCTGAAAAAGGCTTTAGTCTCAGTGTACAAAGGGGGCAGTATTATAGTACTTATATTCTTGTACATAGGAGCAGTATTATAGTAGTTAGGTATATTCTTGTACATAGTGGCAATATTATAGTAGTTATATTCTTGTACATAGTGGCAGTATTATAGTAGTTATATTCTTGTACATAGTGTCAGTATTATAGTATATTCTTGTATATAGAGGAAGTATTATAGTAGTTATATTCATGTACATAGGAGCAGTATTATAGTAGTTATATTGTTGTACATAGGAGCAGTATTATAGTAGTTATATTCTTGTACATAGGGGCAGTATTATAGCAGTTATATTCTTGCACACAGGAGCAGTATTATAGTAGTTATATTCTTGTACATAGGAGCAGTATTATAGTAGTTATATTCTTGTACATAGGAGCAGTATTATAGTAGTTATATTCTTGTACATAGGGGCAGTATTATAGTAGTTATATTCTTGTACATAGGGAGCAGTATTATAGTAGTTATATTCTTGTACATAGGGGCAGTATTATAGTAGTTATATTCTTGTACATAGGGGCAGTATTATAGCAGTTATATTCTTGCACACAGGAGCAGTATTATAGTAGTTATATTCTTGTATATAGGGGCAGTATTATAGTAGTTATATTCTTGTACATAGGGGCAGTATTATAGTAGTTATATTCTTGTACATAGGAGCAGTATTATAGTAGTTATATTCTTGTACATAGGGGGCAGTATTATAGTAGTTATATTCTTGTACATAGAAGCAGTATTATAGTAGTTATATTCTTGTATATAGGAGCAGTATTATAGTAGTTATATTCTTGTACATAGGGGCAGTATTATAGTAGTTATATTCTTGTACATAGGAGCAGTATTATAGTCAGGCCCGTATTTGGAGTTCCTGCCGCCCTAGGCACTGTCAGCGGTGCCGCCCCCCCACCCCCTGTCACGCCACATCCCCCATCGCACCACGCCCCGTCGTGCCACGCCCCCTGCTTCGTACCACGCCCCCCCGTCGTGCCACGCCCCCTGCAGACAGACTGCTTTGAAATAAATACAAAGAATAATAAAATCTTTTAATAATTTTAATTTGTGTGCAAAAGGCAACAATAAGGTGATAAATCATCTTTTGGATGGTTAGGGATGAGCTAGCAAGGTGCGGAGCAGTGATAGGAGGGGCTTAAAGGAGCCGAGAGGTTCCCATTATGGTTGGAGTACTGGATGGTTGCTAGATGACCACCACCATGTCCCAAAAAGGCTGTGACATCAGCAAGGAGGTGGCAGTCATGTCTTGGGTCGTAATCATGTGGAGAGAGCTAGTTTGCCCCTATAGGGTCCATGAAGGAGTGAAAAGGACCACGGCAAAGTATATATACTTTTAGACTGACCACTTTTTTTTCGATCTGAGAGGCCTATTTTTCTATCTACTGGCTAACACGGTATAAATATTCTTCACTTTTTTTTCTTCGTACAGAATCATCCCCATGCATGACAATGCACCATCTCTTGGTACAGAGCATAGCCCTGAGTAATTGGCTGCTATGGACATAACAGTAGAGAAAAGCATGGTGTGGCTACCAGTCTCCCCTGATCTCAACCCTATTGAGAAACTTGGAAGTACCTTTAAGCAAAAAAATCTAAGATGCTGCAAGACATTAACTGTCAAACCAGCAGCTCTGGGAGTCAATTCTGACATCCTGCAAACAAATGCAATCAGAAAACATCCAAAACCTGACAAGTGCAATAAATGCAATATTTGTGAAGGTGATATCAAAGAAAGGCGATATACAATATGAGACATACTGGTAGGATGTTTTCATTGTGAGCCCAATGGGGACAGTGTTGATGATGTATGTAACGTGCTGTGGAGTGCATAGTGTAATGTAAATGTAAAAGAATATTTCTTCATATGTCGTCACAATACCTGGATCTGAGGATCTTCTATTTCGAGGTCAGGGGCTCTCTGATGCCGTGTTGCTGTCTGTCTCGCTGTCGTCCTCTTTTGACACTGCAGTGTGGTGGACAAGAGAGCATTAACTGGTTAATAACAAGAAGTATGGAGTGTACTGAGGCATAAACCTCCCCATACCATGAAGTATGGAGTGTACTAACTAAGCCATAAACCCTCCCCATACCATGTCCAGCAGACATTGTAGGATTACTATATGGATTTTATTATTAGGGTAGGGACACACTGGCGTGAAACTCGGATGAGTGCAATGTGTGATTTTCCCATCCCAGCACCCTGTGCCCCATCCATATCCCAGCACCCCTGTGCCCCATCCCAGCACCCCTGTGCCCCATCCATATCCCTGCACCCCATCACAGCACCCCTGCGCCCCATCCCAGCACCCCTGCGCCCCATCCATATCCCAGCACCCCTGTGCCCCATCCATATCCCAGCACCTGTGTGCCCCATCCATATCCCAGCACCCCTGCACCCCATCCCAGCACCCCTGTGCCTCATCCATATCCCTGCACCCCATCCCAGCACCCCCTGCACCCCATGCCAGCACCCCTGCGCCCCATACCAGCACCCCTGCGCCCCATCCATATCCCAGCACCCCTGCGCCCCATCCATATCCAAGCACCCCTGCGCCCCATCCATATCCCAGCACCCTGTGCCCCATCCATATCCCAGCACCCTGTGCCCCATCCATATCCCAGCACCCCTGTGCCCCATCCATGCACCCCATCCCAGCACCCCTGTGCCTCATCCATATCCCAGCACCCCTGCACCCTATCCCAGCACCCCTGTGCCCCATCCCAGCACCCCTGTGCCCCATCCCAGCACCCCTGTGCCCCATCCCAGCACCCCTGTGCCCCATCCATATCCCTGTGCCTCATCCCTGCACCCCCTGAGCCTCATCCCTGCACCCCTGAGCCTCATCCCTGCACCCCCTGTGCCGCATCCCTGCACCCCCTGTGCCGCATCCCTGCACCCCCTGAGCCTCATCCCTGCACCCCCTGAGCCTCATCCCTGCACCCCCTGAGCCACATCCCTGGAACCCCTGTGCCTCATCCCTGCACCCCTGTGCCTCATCCCTGCACCCTGCGCCCCATCCCTGCACCCTGTGCCCGATCCATATCCCAGCACCCCTGCGCCCCATCCCAGCACCCCTGTGCCCCATCCATATCCCAGCACCTCTGTGCCCCATCCATATCCCAGCACCCCTGCACCCCATCCCTGCGCCCCATACCAGCACCCCTGCGCCCCATCCCAGCACCCCTGCGCCCCATCCATATCCCAGCACCCCTGTGCCCCATCCATGCACCCCATCCCAGCACCCCTGTGCCTCATCCATATCCCAGCACCCCTGCACCCTATCCCAGCACCCCTGTGCCCCATCCCAGCACCCCTGTGCCCCATCCATATCCATGTGCCTCATCCCTGCGCCCCCTGTGCCTCATCCCTGCACCCCCTGTGCCACATCCCTGCACCCCCTGAGCCTCATCCCTGCACCCCCTGAGCCACATCCCTGCACCCCTTGAGCCACATCCCTGCACCCCCTGAGCCTCATCCCTGCACCCCTGAGCCTCATCCCTGGAACCCCTGTGCCACATCCCTGGAACCCCTGTGCCTCATCCCTGCACCCCCTGTGCCGCATCCCTGCACCCCCTGAGCCGCATCCCTGCACCCCCTGAGCCTCATCCCTGCACCCCTGTGCCACATCCCTGGAACCCCTGTGCCTTATCCCTGGAACCCCTGTGCCTCATCCCTGCACCCCCTGTGCCTCATCCCTGCACACCGCTGAGCCTCATCCCTGCACCCCTGTGCCACATCCCTGGAACCCCTGTGCCTCATCCCTGCACCCCCTGAGCCTCATCCCTGCACCCCCTGAGCCTCATCCCTGCACCCCTGTGCCACATTCCTGGAACCCCTGTGCCTCATCCCTGCACCCCTGAGCCTCATCCCTGCACCCCCTGAGCCTCATCCCTGCACCCCTGTGCCACATCCCTGGAACCCCTGTGCCTCATCCCTGCACTCCCTGTGCCTCATCCCTGCACCCCCTGTGCCTCATCCCTGCACCCCCTGAGCCTCATCCCTGCACCCCCTGAGCCTCATCCCTGCACCCCATCGTCTGTTCCCAGCTACTGGAGCCCTGCCGCCTGCTCCTCAGACTTACCCGGCGCAGCGCGGCCTGAGCCACCGCCGCCTGTGCTGCCCGGGATGGGATCTTCAAATCCCCATCTCTGCCTCTGCCGCTGCCGCACGTGCCATCTGGCGGACCTTCCCCCCACGCGATCTCTGCCATGGTCTCCTCCGCAGCGGGCCCCTCCTTCTCCCTTCCGGCGGAACAGGATGCGGCAGGCGGGGGTGAGGTGGGCAGGCGGCGGGCCTGATGACGAGGGGGGGGGGGAAAGAGGGAGCGGGACTTATCGCGGCTGCAGGCTGGGTGAGGTGGGCGGGCAGCGGGCCTGTTGACGACGGGGGGGGGGGAGGGGGCGGGGCTTACAACCCGGCCGACACAGGGCAACAAAAAGAAAAAAAAAAAAAAAAAAAGAAAACACGCTGAGGCGCCGCCCCCCTGTGAATGGCGCCGCCCTAGGCACGTGCCTACGAGTGCCTAATGGAAAATACGGCCCTGATTATAGTAGTTATATTCTTGTACATAGGAGCAGTATTATAGTAGTTATATTCTTGTACATAGGAGCAGTATTATGGTAGTTATATTTTTGTACATAGGAGCAGTATTATAGTACTTATATTCTTGTACATAGGAGCAGTATTATAGTAGTTATATTCTTGTACATAGGGGCAGTATTATAGTAATTCTATTCCTGTACATAGGGGAGCAGTATTATAGTAGTTATATTCTTGTACATAGGGATAGTATTGTAGTAGTTATATTCTTGTACATAGGAGGCAGTATTATAGTAGTTTATATTCTTGTATGGGGCAGTATTATAGTAGTTATATTCTTGTACATAGGGAGCAGTATTACAGTAGTTATATTCTGGTACATAGGAGCAGTATTATAGTGAAAAATCAGCAAAAAAGCCAGCACATATTACCTTTATACTGTATAACATTATAACATTTGAGATATTTGGCAAAAACGTGATCAATTTTTTGAGCCACCATGCCAACATCAAGGCAATATCAATCAGGTTGGTCCTACTCTATACTTTTTATTTTAGTTGTGCATTGCTGCCTCCAACATAAAAATACAGTGGACCACAAAGAGCTAACATTTGCCTGGTGCATCTCAAACATGCTACGATGGTGTTAGTCCAGTGCAAGTGAATAAATGGCTACTCAGGCTTGCACACCTGCATTGTTGGTAACTGTTTACACACGGTTATCGTACCCTGCCCTCAGGCTCAGTTTATTTCAAGCTTCATCTGCTTGGACCTACCCAGCCCTCATTCATAAGTGGTGATCTGGTGCGATAAGGGTTAACTCTGAAAAGCTTGGACAAGGCTTTAGCTGCAGTTGTGTGAGCCTTAGTAGCCATTTATACACTTGCACTGGACTGACACCATGGGAGCAGACCTGAGTTGCACCAGGTAAATGTTACCTCTTTGTGGTCCACTATATTTTAATGTTGAAGGCAGCAATGCACAACTAAAATAAAAAAAAGTGTAAAGTAGGACCTCCCTGATTGAGATTGCCTTGATGTTGGTGGGGTGCCTCAAAATCAAAATACATTTTTTGCCAAATCTCTCAAATTGTATAATATTATACAGTTTGGAAGTAGTATGTGCATTTGTGCAATTTTTATTGCAAGCTATTTTCTGGTGGTGCTGGCTTTTTTGCTGATTTTCAGTATTATAGAAGTTATATTTTTGTACATAGGGGGCAGTATTATAGTAGTTATTTTCTTGTACATAGGGGGCAGTAGTACAGTAGTTATATTCTTGTACATGGTACTATTACCATGGGTGTAACTAAAACAGATTCAGGA
Organism: Allobates femoralis; assembly: GCA_033576535.1. Lineage (NCBI taxonomy): Eukaryota > Metazoa > Chordata > Amphibia > Anura > Aromobatidae > Allobates > Allobates femoralis. The sequence goes on along the minus strand of JARQOC010000010.1, from coordinate 51,763,860 downwards.
GTTGCAATCACACCCAGGCCCTAGAGCCTTGGAGGCCCCAAAGTTCCTTTGGCCTATAGGTAAAGACTAATGCTATTAAAGATTTGCAATAATAATTGGGGGACCCATTGGAACTTTTGCATCGGGGCCCATGAGCTTCAAGTTACGCAATTCTCACATCATTTGCCAACCTATCCTGTAGATTTTCCCGAGATTCTTAAGGGCGTGTCACACGTGTCAATGTCGCCCGTGATATCGCTCATGCGTCACAAATTATTAATCGCCTGAGCGATGTGGAATTATCGCAGGTAAGATGTCACACGTGTCAATATGACCCAGCGATGCGGTGATGTCGCCATCTTGCGAGCGATTTTATTTAGTCGCTTGTACAATGTCAAAATAGAAAATACGTTGCTGAGTTTAGTGTCACACGCAGCGATGCACAAGGTCTACTGAGCGATGAGCGACAGGTTTTACATCTGGCAGTGAAACCTGCGATCGGCGATCAGCGACATATCGCTGGTTGCATCGCTTGGTCACACGCTTCAATGTCGCTCCTGCGTCACTTTTACGTCGCTTGAGCGACTGAAAATCCGTGACGTACGAGCGATATTGACAGCGATATCGACGCGTGTGACATCCCCTTTAGTGTAATGTGCAGATCTTGTATAGCCTTGGGCGATTCCTCATGGATTGTAGTTAATGTACCAAGTTTTTTTCCCACACATTTCCCAGCTGCACTTCAAAGTTCTGTGTAACTTTAACTTAATTGTCAGTAGAGATATTGAGGACAATGATGTTCTATGTGACACGACCAGGGCCCTGGTTGCACATGCTGTAATGAAAGAGGAAAGTGAGTAACTTACTCCTGTCCCCACACATTTACCATTTACAAGGTCCTAATTTATTGAACATTTTGGGGTCACGTGTGAATGTTTTGTGCTTGAACTCCCCCTTTCAATCAATAGATGAGGGAAATGCCGGGAAGCAGCGGGACTAAAAAAAGAGTAAAAACTGGCCACTTTTCACCCGGTGAAAGGTCCTCTACTCGGACAAACCCTTGTTAATCCCTATATTTACCCCCAGTGAGCAGCGGCAGCACTCGCTTCCTACGGATGTCTAATTTATCGAGATTAAATTTAATTGAACCCTTAATTTACAAGTCAACATCAATAAAGGCTGATGTATGGAATCATCTATTATGTCTGTGGCTCCTTAGTCCAAGTGGCTTTAGGCTGGGGCTTAAAGAAACAAAAGAGTGGTTTGTTACTACTGGGTAAGTGATTGTGAGCCTTATATTGTAAGATTTGTCTGTGGTTTGTGTGGTTTTCTTTCCAGCGCACATTACATGCTTGTTGTTACATGAGTCACGACAAGCACACTTGTCTATGTAGAGTATAAAGTGTTTGTGCAGTGTCCCTTTTAGGGTATGTGCCCACTGGACGTTTTGTGGGCTGTTTTTTAGTGTTTTCCGTCGGCGTTTTCCGCTGAGTTTTATGTAAATTTATGTTAATCCTAACCAGTGGTTGGCTTAACATGGTAGTCAATGGATTTTAGAAAACGCTGTTTACATTAGAACGTTTTTTTTTGTCTCCTTTCCACTTTCTTCACCGGTTTTCCACCGGTTTTCAAAGATAGAGCAAGTGACTTCTTTTGAGCGTTTTTCCAGCGGTTCCAGCTTACAAGTGCACAAAAAACAGTCTTTAAAACGCTAAGAAAAACCGCCAGAAAACCGCCGATAAAACGCTGTACAAACGCTATAAAACCGCTCAAAAAACGCTCAAAAAACGATGGACACTGCTGAGGTCAGAAAACTCAGTTTCTGCAATTCTCAACCGGTTTTCTGACGGTCTGCAAAGATGCAGAACCGTCCAGTGGGCACATACCCTTAGGTAGCAAATTAGGATGCATATGTGAGGGTTTGGGTTATTTGTCAGTTCTATAGTAAACGACTAGTAATGAAAAATATATTATGACTAGTCACGATAGGAAAAGGACAAGTTACTCTGCATTAACCCCTTCACCCCCGGGCGATTTTCTGTTTTTCATTTTTGTTTTTTCCTCCCCTGCTTCCAAGAGCCATAACTTTTTTATTTTTCCGTCAATATAGACATATGACTAATTGCAAAAGTCCTGGCACACCATAAAGCAAGAGTCAATGAAAAAAGATTGTTGTGAGAGTACTGTATTCTTTATTGAGAAGGTTTTTTCGAATCTCTTTTGATCACAAAGATTGAAAAATGCAAAATATTTTCAGCCACATACGGCTTTCTTCAGTGCAAACAACTATAACAGAGTAGTAAACACATAATTAGTGTTACAATATACAAGAAACAATATCTCAAACACAGTAAGCTTCTCACTTTAATCTTGTCAAAACAATCAGGAGGAATTAAGGTAAGTATACAAGTGATTAATTGACATAATAATGAGAAAAACAATGAAAAAAAACAATCATAGGAACAGAATTATCTTCTGGTAATACCTTTTGATCAAACAAAGGTGAAGAGATTCACAATAATCAGAATCAGCGGTAAATACTGCCACCTGCTGTCTAAAATAAACAAGATAAGGAAAACACCTCAACAACAAGACATGTAACAGGTTAATGGTAGTATCAATCAGCGGCATCTACATGAAATGAGGACAAAATGCAAATACCTGGAAAACAGTGGAGGAGCCTGAATCCATGCACTGTAAAGTATTATGGCAATATAACAATACCCTCATATGAGACAGGATACTTTATTATGAACTAGAGTCAGTGAAAAAAAAACAGAAATAAGTGAGATCTGCATGTCTCTCTGATATAAGAGCAAAAATCTGTCATAATAGTAGACAAAAGGAAAACAGATGAATTACCTTAATGTAGTATACCACTATTTCATGGGGCTCACAGTGGGAAATTGGCCTTTAGAAAAATGAAGAATGTGCATAATTAAATGAACTTCCCTAATAGAAGAGTAGCCCATACCTCAGTGAACTCCCCATAGCCCCCATGTCTGTAATTTGCTGCATAAAATTACTAAGGGCCAAATGGCCAGAAAATAAAAAATATGCTATACCAAAGTCATATTCTTAAGTTACCCCAAGCAGGAGACCGACCCCAGGTGCTAGCAACCAAAACCGCCATATATAAGTACTTACTATGTACACCATGTGTGTCCAGGAAGACTGTGAGCAATGAATGACACTGAAAACCAGCTTTTTATAGGAACAGGAGGTCACGTGACTACTGACTTCCTGTATTTGGAACACATGTGACCTGCAAACAGTGAGCATGTGCAGGAGTAGTGAGCAACCAGAGTGTTATAAAAAGGATACTGCGCACCCCGGTGGACGGAGGAATGAATTGCAGACATTCATTACATATACTGTGAAAACAAAGAAACAAAGAAAAGCAGCTTCAATTAGATGTTAAGTGTATCAAATTAGACCAAGAGACCCGGGGATTAGTTTAAGGCAGTAAATATTATATGGGCAAGCATGTAAAACACAAAAATTGTTAAAACAATGTAAATGTGCATGAATAGAGGCTCCAACCAGAATACATTCATCTTATAGCAAGACCTCATACTCTCTATTCAGACCCTTTGGTGCAAGGGTCTGAAGGGTAAAAATCCAAAACATTTCGCGTTCTTTTAACCGCCTAATGCGGTCTCCGCCTCTCCGCATAGGAGGAATATGCTCTAAAATATGATATCTAAATTGGGCAACATTATGGCCCTGATTAATGAAATGAAACGGAACAGGTAAGAGGGTGTTTTTACATCTAATAGTACTTTTATGTTTAGAGATGCGGTCCCGGATACGCTGGGTAGTCTCCCCAACGTACCCGAGACCGCAAGGGCACTTTATGAGGTACACAACGAACGCCGTATCACACGTGAGATAGTCATCAATCTGATAAACGTGACCCGTTCGCGGATGTGTAAAAGTGGAACCCTTGATCAAATTCGAACACTGTAGACAATTACGACAGGGATAATTACCTTTCTTAGGAGTGGCCAAGAAGGTTTGTCTGGATTTGACTGTGCTGGAGCCAACGTCTGCGCGTACCAAATGATCCCTAAGGTTAGTGGCCCTCTTATAGCACCATAGTGGGGGTTTTTTAAACTCATCAATGGATGGATACGAATCAGTCAAGATCTTCCAGTGCCTATATATGATCTTCTTAAGTTTAGTGGTGAAAGGGTGGTATGAATTCACAAAAGTGACCCTGGGAAAAGATGACCTATGTGACCCCTCTGTTCGTGCCCGTTTTTCAGCAATATCTCGAGGATATCCTCTCTGAATGAACCTAGAGGTCATCTCCTCATGTCTTAATAGAGCTAGAGAGGAATCAGAGACAATATTGTCAACCCTAATATGTTGAGAGAGAGGTAAAGCACTTTTAGTATGCTTAGGGTGACAACTAGAGTAATATAATAAACTGTTCTTGTCAGTAGATTTACGATATATATCAGAAAGAAGAGAAAAGTCAGAAGAGATAGAGATCAGAGTGTCCAGAAAGTGAATCTTAGTCTTATCTTTGTGAAGTGTGAAGGTAAGATCCGTTACACACTGGTTCAGGTAGCTATAAAAATCAAGTAGTTCTGGCTCAGAGCCAGTCCAAATCATGAAGATGTCGTCGATAAAACGAAACCAAACTGGGATCTTAGAGTGAAAGAGAAAGTGAGAAAAGACATAACGTTCTTCAAAATGCGCCATAAATGCGTTTGCGTAAGTAGGCGCCACATTGCTACCCATAGCGGTCCCTCTGACTTGTGCATAGTACTGGTCCTGAAACAGAAAGAAGTTCCGCGTCAGAATAATACTAAGAAAGTCAAGACAAAAAAGTTGTTCAGTGTCCGATAAAGTAGAAAATTTCTTGAGAAACCAATCCATAGCTGCTATACCATCAGAATGATTGATACTGGTATATAAGCTATTAACGTCTAACGTGACTAGGAGACTGGAGGGTGAGACTTGCCCTAGAGCACGTATCTTAGATAAAAAATGTGAGGTATCCCGTATATAAGATGGGATTAAAGGGATGAGTGGAGCAATGATTCTATCAATAACCCTGGCAGCTGGAGACAAGAGTGAATTAGTTAAAGACACTATGGGACGGCCGGGAGGATTATACAGGTCTTTATGGACTTTAGGCAAAGTATAGAACACAGGTATATTAGGAAAGGAAGGTTGTAAGAAAGAGGCTAACTTCGTGTCTATTATGGATAGGGAGGAATAATATTCCACCCTTTCCTTAATTTGTTCTCTAATGGAACTAGATGGATCATGTGATAGCGGAAGATACGTAGTTGTATCTTGTAGTTGACGCTGTATCTCCTGTATATACTTTGCCCGATCCATGACTATAATAGCCCCACCCTTGTCTGCCGGCTTGATTTCTATAAGGCGATTCTGTTTTAACTGTCGCAGTGCCTGTGTTTCCAATTTAGAAAGATTATGTCTAATACGGAAATGACCGGAACCTATGTCCAATCTCATCTGTTCTACCTCAGCAGAAACTAGGGATGCAAAAGTCTCAACCGCGTGATAAGTGCGTGGAGGATAAAAGGAACTTACTGTGCGCAGGTTTAAACTTTTAGTAGTAAAAGAAGTGGGAGAGGGTGGGGGGTTAGTGTTACAGAGGGCCCCTGATCTCCTACTTTATCAAAATGTACCCGTAAACGGAGTTTACGGAAAAAGCGTCTCAGTTCTTGATCAACTGTGAACGCGTCATATTTCGGAACAGGGCTAAATGTCAAACCTTTCTGCAACAGTTGCATCTCTACAGGAGACAATACATAAGAGGAAATGTTATACACAATGTTGTCAATTACCTGTGGGCGTGTGGGCATGGGATACCGTGGAGTCCCCTGACCCCTCCCACCTAGAGGAAGACGAGGTGGGAGGGGTCAGGGGACTCCACGGTATCCCATGCCCACACGCCCACAGGTAATTGACAACATTGTGTATAACATTTCCTCTTATGTATTGTCTCCTGTAGAGATGCAACTGTTGCAGAAAGGTTTGACATTTAGCCCTGTTCCGAAATATGACGCGTTCACAGTTGATCAAGAACTGAGACGCTTTTTCCGTAAACTCCGTTTACGGGTACATTTTGATAAAGTAGGAGATCAGGGGCCCTCTGTAACACTAACCCCCCCCACCCTCTCCCACTTCTTTTACTACTAAAAGTTTAAACCTGCGCACAGTAAGTTCCTTTTATCCTCCACGCACTTATCACGCGGTTGAGACTTTTGCATCCCTAGTTTCTGCTGAGGTAGAACAGATGAGATTGGACATAGGTTCCGGTCATTTCCGTATTAGACATAATCTTTCTAAATTGGAAACACAGGCACTGCGACAGTTAAAACAGAATCGCCTTATAGAAATCAAGCCGGCAGACAAGGGTGGGGCTATTATAGTCATGGATCGGGCAAAGTATATACAGGAGATACAGCGTCAACTACAAGATACAACTACGTATCTTCCGCTATCACATGATCCATCTAGTTCCATTAGAGAACAAATTAAGGAAAGGGTGGAATATTATTCCTCCCTATCCATAATAGACACGAAGTTAGCCTCTTTCTTACAACCTTCCTTTCCTAATATACCTGTGTTCTATACTTTGCCTAAAGTCCATAAAGACCTGTATAATCCTCCCGGCCGTCCCATAGTGTCTTTAACTAATTCACTCTTGTCTCCAGCTGCCAGGGTTATTGATAGAATCATTGCTCCACTCATCCCTTTAATCCCATCTTATATACGGGATACCTCACATTTTTTATCTAAGATACGTGCTCTAGGGCAAGTCTCACCCTCCAGTCTCCTAGTCACGTTAGACGTTAATAGCTTATATACCAGTATCAATCATTCTGATGGTATAGCAGCTATGGATTGGTTTCTCAAGAAATTTTCTACTTTATCGGACACTGAACAACTTTTTTGTCTTGACTTTCTTAGTATTATTCTGACGCGGAACTTCTTTCTGTTTCAGGACCAGTACTATGCACAAGTCAGAGGGACCGCTATGGGTAGCAATGTGGCGCCTACTTACGCAAACGCATTTATGGCGCATTTTGAAGAACGTTATGTCTTTTCTCACTTTCTCTTTCACTCTAAGATCCCAGTTTGGTTTCGTTTTATCGACGACATCTTCATGATTTGGACTGGCTCTGAGCCAGAACTACTTGATTTTTATAGCTACCTGAACCAGTGTGTAACGGATCTTACCTTCACACTTCACAAAGATAAGACTAAGATTCACTTTCTGGACACTCTGATCTCTATCTCTTCTGACTTTTCTCTTCTTTCTGATATATATCGTAAATCTACTGACAAGAACAGTTTATTATATTACTCTAGTTGTCACCCTAAGCATACTAAAAGTGCTTTACCTCTCTCTCAACATATTAGGGTTGACAATATTGTCTCTGATTCCTCTCTAGCTCTATTAAGACATGAGGAGATGACCTCTAGGTTCATTCAGAGAGGATATCCTCGAGATATTGCTGAAAAACGGGCACGAACAGAGGGGTCACATAGGTCATCTTTTCCCAGGGTCACTTTTGTGAATTCATACCACCCTTTCACCACTAAACTTAAGAAGATCATATATAGGCACTGGAAGATCTTGACTGATTCGTATCCATCCATTGATGAGTTTAAAAAACCCCCACTATGGTGCTATAAGAGGGCCACTAACCTTAGGGATCATTTGGTACGCGCAGACGTTGGCTCCAGCACAGTCAAATCCAGACAAACCTTCTTGGCCACTCCTAAGAAAGGTAATTATCCCTGTCGTAATTGTCTACAGTGTTCGAATTTGATCAAGGGTTCCACTTTTACACATCCGCGAACGGGTCACGTTTATCAGATTGATGACTATCTCACGTGTGATACGGCGTTCGTTGTGTACCTCATAAAGTGCCCTTGCGGTCTCGGGTACGTTGGGGAGACTACCCAGCGTATCCGGGACCGCATCTCTAAACATAAAAGTACTATTAGATGTAAAAACACCCTCTTACCTGTTCCGTTTCATTTCATTAATCAGGGCCATAATGTTGCCCAATTTAGATATCATATTTTAGAGCATATTCCTCCTATGCGGAGAGGCGGAGACCGCATTAGGCGGTTAAAAGAACGCGAAATGTTTTGGATTTTTACCCTTCAGACCCTTGCACCAAAGGGTCTGAATAGAGAGTATGAGGTCTTGCTATAAGATGAATGTATTCTGGTTGGAGCCTCTATTCATGCACATTTACATTGTTTTAACAATTTTTGTGTTTTACATGCTTGCCCATATAATAGTTACTGCCTTAAACTAATCCCCGGGTCTCTTGGTCTAATTTGATACACTTAACATCTAATTGAAGCTGCTTTTCTTTGTTTCTTTGTTTTCACAGTATATGTAATGAATGTCTGCAATTCATTCCTCCGTCCACCGGGGTGCGCAGTATCCTTTTTATAACACTCTGGTTGCTCACTACTCCTGCACATGCTCACTGTTTGCAGGTCACATGTGTTCCAAATACAGGAAGTCAGTAGTCACGTGACCTCCTGTTCCTATAAAAAGCTGGTTTTCAGTGTCATTCATTGCTCACAGTCTTCCTGGACACACATGGTGTACATAGTAAGTACTTATATATGGCGGTTTTGGTTGCTAGCACCTGGGGGTCGGTCTCCTGCTTGGGGTAACTTAAGAATATGACTTTGGTATAGCATATTTTTTATTTTCTGGCCATTTGGCCCTTAGTAATTTTATGCAGCAAATTACAGACATGGGGGCTATGGGGAGTTCACTGAGGTATGGGCTACTCTTCTATTAGGGAAGTTCATTTAATTATGCACATTCTTCATTTTTCTAAAGGCCAATTTCCCACTGTGAGCCCCATGAAATAGTGGTATACTACATTAAGGTAATTCATCTGTTTTCCTTTTGTCTACTATTATGACAGATTTTTGCTCTTATATCAGAGAGACATGCAGATCTCACTTATTTCTGTTTTTTTTCACTGACTCTAGTTCATAATAAAGTATCCTGTCTCATATGAGGGTATTGTTATATTGCCATAATACTTTACAGTGCATGGATTCAGGCTCCTCCACTGTTTTCCAGGTATTTGCATTTTGTCCTCATTTCATGTAGATGCCGCTGATTGATACTACCATTAACCTGTTACATGTCTTGTTGTTGAGGTGTTTTCCTTATCTTGTTTATTTTAGACAGCAGGTGGCAGTATTTACCGCTGATTCTGATTATTGTGAATCTCTTCACCTTTGTTTGATCAAAAGGTATTACCAGAAGATAATTCTGTTCCTATGATTGTTTTTTTTCATTGTTTTTCTCATTATTATGTCAATTAATCACTTGTATACTTACCTTAATTCCTCCTGATTGTTTTGACAAGATTAAAGTGAGAAGCTTACTGTGTTTGAGATATTGTTTCTTGTATATTGTAACACTAATTATGTGTTTACTACTCTGTTATAGTTGTTTGCACTGAAGAAAGCCGTATGTGGCTGAAAATATTTTGCATTTTTCAATCTTTGTGATCAAAAGAGATTCGAAAAAACCTTCTCAATAAAGAATACAGTACTCTCACAACAATCTTTTTTCATTGACTCTTGCTTTATGGTGTGCCAGGACTTTTGCAATTAGATATTACTACGTTTTCCTGTGGCACCCACCAGCATTCATTGGTTGAGCTCGGCCTCACTCTATATTTATAGACATATGACGGCTTGTTTCTTGCGGGACGAGTTGTACTTTCATGTGCAATAATATATTTTACCATATAGTGTACAGGAAAATTGCAAAAAAATTCTAAATGCAGTGAAATTGCAAAAAAAAAGTGCAATAACACGTTTGTTTTTTGGTCGCCATGTTCAGTATATGGTAAAACAGACGTGACGGGGTGATGCCTCGGGTCGGTACGAATTCGTAGACACCCAACATGTATACCTTTATTGGTATCTAGGTGGTGAAAAAAAATTCAGAAGCTTGCAAAAAACAAAAATGGACTTTTTGCGCCATGTTCTGCGACTCGTAGTGCCCTCATTTTTCAGGATCTTGGGCTGTGCTGGCTTATTTTTTGCGTCTTGGGCTAACGTTTGTAATGATACCATATTTGGGGGATCCGCAGTTTTGATTGCCCATTATTGCATTTTATAGCAATGGTGCGGCGACCAAAAAAAAAATGGAATTTTGGCATTTGGACCATTTTTCCGTTGTTCCGGAGTTTACGGCTCTCATTAACGGATTTAATACGATGATAGATCGGGCGATTCTAAACGAGGCGATACTAAACATGTGTATATTTTTATTTTTTTAATACTTTTATTATGATTGGGGGAAAAGGGGGGTGATTTGAACTTTTATGTTTGTTTTTTTTACACGTTTTTAAAAACTTTATTAATCAATTCATGCTTTTTTTTACACTGCCCCATAGAGAGGCACACTGCTGCACAGTCCTGCTGCAGCTCATCTGTATCTCCCAGAATTGCGGACCTGTTGTGGTTGGCAGCTCCTGCCAACCACAACAGGAGACGGCGCTCTGACAGCATCCAGGGTCTAGCCAGGACCCCGGGCTGTCATGTGAGCGCCGGAGATCCCGCGATACTATTGCGGGATCTCCGAAGCAGGCGGGGAACAGCGCGATCCCTGCCACAGCCGCCTTTGATCCTGCTGTCAGAGATTGACTACAGGATCCAAGGGGTTAACAACGCCGATCGGATCCAGGATCCGATCGGCGCTGTTACCCCGACATCTCAGCTGATGAGATCAGCTGAGATGTCGGTGCTTTGATGTGATCTCCGCTCCGGAGCTCACATCAAAGCCCCCTTACTGGCCCAGGACGTTGTATAACGTCCTGTGTCGGCAAGGGGTTAAACAGTGCTGGTGGAACTGTGGTGTGATTGACAACTGAACTGTGAATCCACAGCTTGTATTATGGCTCAGTCCTCGTGTATTTGTGCCTCTAGGGAAGAGTTGTGCTGTGATGCAGGGAATGAGTCATGGAATATACATTTCACTCCTTTGTGCATAATACACATCTCCATATTACGGTGATGTATTTCTCAACACATCTATTGTGCTCTTCTTATAGACATATTTTATTTTCCACCATTTGTAGTGTGTAGTGTGACCCTTATTGTAGAGAACAAGTGTGGCGCCCCTGCAATTCAGTCGCCACAGTGGTACTGCACCTATTCAACGGGTGTGGTGTCATGCTCACAGGTAAGATAAGAAAGCCCTGCTGAGATGCACCAACCCAAACTCCAGGCCAGGGAGATGCTGGGCAGAAGAGGCTCACTGATAGAGCAGACTCCATCTGCTGGCTGGAGGGAGGAGTGAGATTAGGGATGGGATGAGTTAGGCGGCCGTCACACGCACAGATATCTTTAGCGATATTGTAAGCGATCACGTGCACGCGCAATCGCTTACAATATCGCTCACATCGCTGGTGAGATGTCACACAGACAGACTCACCAGCGATGTGGATCTGCGATCTCGCTCGTTACTATGGTACACATCGGGTTACTAGGGCCGCGCGTCGCTTAGTTACCCGACGTGTACCATAGTTACCATCTCCCAGCATAGGCTCTGCCGCTGGGAGATGGATCATCGTGGTGTTATACACCACGATGAAGGAGATCGTGAAATCGATCATCGCTAGATCTGAGAACCGGACCTCAGATCAGCGATGTCACGATCAAGCGATTTCACATCGTGAATCGCTTGATTACATGCATCGATTTTAAGCCCGATATCGCTTAAGCGATCAAAAAGGAGATCGCTTAAACGATATCGGGCAAGATATCTGTGCGTGTGACGGCCGCTTTAGTGAGAGCGCGTTGAAGACAAGGAGCAACACCAAGGCAAGATGTAGCGAGTTCTAGGGAACTCAGGCAGCTGGGGAAAGAGCAGGACTAGTGCAACAGGGTTGGCCGCTCATCCTTGGGCCTGAGGACCTGAATCTGCAGCTGGCTGGACAGTCGGTCAGAGGAACAAGCTGCACAGGGGTACCAGCCCGAATTCGGTCTGGGTATCTTCGGGACTAGCCGAGAAACCGGAGGTCACCGAATTTCATGTGGTGCAGTGGCCACCGAGGTGGACTCTCCCAGGTGAAGGAACTGCAGAGGGTCAAGAGGACTTGCAAGGCAGGCCCTCGCAGGACCCATAGTCACCAGTTCTGGGACTTGTAACCACCAGGAAGTGAAGGAGTTGCAAAGTGTCAGACCATAACGGGCAGCAAGGAAAGGCCTTATACTCTGTGTCTCAGCAAGGTGGACCCAGACTATTTGTGAGGTGGCCAAGCTGCAGCTTTGGAGAACACAGTATCCCGGCTGGGTTGTCCCTCCACTAAACTGCAAGTAAAAAGTGACCGGTAAGAACTGCAACCCCTGTGTTTGCCTACTCTTTCCTGCACCTTCCTGCATCTGCATGTACTACCACAATCATCTACATCACCACCTTCACTACACCTCAGGGGCCTGCTCAGTCTGAGGGGAGTGCTCCATCAAGCTGCCACAACACCTATCCCCTAGTGATCCCTACTATAAGCTGCGCTGGTCCAATCTGACCAGACACCTCAGATGGTGTCACGATAAACTTTTCCCCTTTAATAACCCCTTTTTAATGACTGTTCTCGGCCACTTAAAAGGAAAGCCACTGTGACATCCCCTGAACTGTTGAACCCTGGAGAGTCGAGTACCCTGGCCCCATGACCACAGCACATTCTCATTTCGGTCCTATGGTTACTGATATCCCTTGTGCATTTGTTCAGATAAACTTCTGCTTTTTCCCCATGAGAAAGAAAATGTTAAGGTGGGGCAAGCGGAGCCCAGGGCCTCCATGTCATTGGGGATCCCCAATGCCTACAAAAGGAGCTATACTGTCTGATATCAGTTTAGCTCCCAATGTGGAGACTGCTTGAGGATCTTCACTGACATCATACATACATGTGACCATGATATGACCTGCCCCAGGGCCGTAGGGTACCCGGTTCCGGGCGTTAATTCACGGGGGATGTCACTGGGACCTGTGCCCAGTCCCGTGGCCCTGGTGGTCACTGAAAATAGTCAATAAAATAATAAAAACAGTTTGACGCCACCTACGTGGCATGTAGAGCTTTATATTTAGCCAACTAAATAAATAATTAATTGAAAAAAAAACAATGTGGGGTCCCCCCATTTTGGTAAGCAGCAAAGATAAAGCAGACACCCGTGTGTGTTTGGTGTACACATGTGTATGTGTGTGGCGCCCCATTGGTCAGGCATCACAAGTGGGGTACTGCACCCATAAATGAGTGTGCGGTTACCCCTGTCACAGTGGGAATGCAGGGTTTGTAGGAGGCTCCCATCCCAGCACTCCCACATACCCACCTAGAAAACCGGTTGGAGACTAGTCCCTGGGGGAGGGAGGGAAGTTAGGGGTGGTGGGAGGTAGCAAAACGGGGATTCTAGTTCGCCTTGAGGGAAGAAGGAGCACGGGAGCCCTGAGAGGGAGAAGGGGACTCCAAGAGAGGGGGCCTGGAGAGAGAGAACAGGCAGCCCAGACTGAAGGAGGGGCCCCCCACATCAGAGTGCCCATACTCCGGGAGGGAACCCTGGTCCATTTACCAGAGTGTCGGTTCAGAGGATGTGGCACGGGGAGTTCTACCCAAGTCGTAACACTGGACGTCGCGGATCCGTCTACCGGCCCGACACCCTGTCAATAAGGAATCAGTCACGTCAGGATAACCCACCGGGGTAGAGTTCCAGTGCAGCAGAGAGGAGAACTGGAAGCCAGGACACTCAGAAAGCACCCCAATAGGGCCTAGTACTAAGCGGGCTGTTCAAGGACAGGCAGCAGCAGGACACGGGTCAGAGCAAGGAAGGCATAACGGGAGACTCCAAGAGACCTTGCAGCCCACTGTGACTACCCGGCCGGCTACCTTTACCTAACGACTGTTGTTCACTGTGAACTGTATCACCACCAGCATTGTTCTAGTAAAGTACCCGGGTAGAGTGACAGTCTCCATGTGCTTATTTCACTGCTGCACTGCAACTTGTTTATCTCCATCATCAGCACTTCCATCACTACAGGTGTATCCCTGCCCGCGAGGGCCAGCTCCACCTGCAGGGAGCTGTACCATCTCGGCTGCTATACCATCGCCCTCCGGAGCTCTGAAGAGGCACTGGTGCTTAATCACCAGAATCTGTGGGTGGCGTCACATGAACTTTGAACTTTATTCCCATTTTCAACTACCCCCTTTTTTAAAAGAGCAGAGCGCCAGGGCCACGGGTCTGGGCAGGCCACCAGTGACATCCCAACCACAGCAGAGGGCCCAGACACCCGAGTCTCCGTATTACCCTGGGTGAGTCATGTGCTCTTTGCATACATGTGATTGTGTGTATGTGCTCGATGTACACATGTGCTAGGTGTACGGGTGTGTGTATGTGCTCAGTGTACACGTGTATATACTCTTTGTATGCTTGTGTCTGTATGTAGGTGCTCTGCGTATACACGTGTGTAATTTGAATACTACTGTGTATGTAGCTAGCATCTACTAGTGCATCTTAGTGAATTGGAATATCATCAAAAATAAATGTAATATTGCCATGTTTCAGGGAGCCCTGAAACGTGTTGACTAATAAATCAATATTATATTCACCCTTTGATGTCTTGTGGAATACAGCAGCGCAGTTTCTAACCCTTCATCCTCCCTACTTTAATTTTCTGAGATAATGACCTTTGGGTTTTCATTGGCTATAAGCCATAATCCTCAATATTAACTGAAATAAACACATGAAATAGATCACGGTTTGTAATGACTCCATATGATATATGCATTTCACTTTATGTATTGAATTAGGCTACTTTCACATGTGTTTTTGAACGCGGAAACGCATGCCAAGGATGCAGGCATAAGCAGCGTTTATCAGCATGAGCGTACGCAAGACATTAAAAAAAAATACAGCATTTGTATGCGTTTGAACGCATGCTTGAAAAAAACGCAATGTGTCTAGGAGTGTATTCTTGAATTTTCAAAACAAGCCACGCCCAAAGGGCATGTCTTAAGGGAAATCACTTCCTGGGCATGCGCTCTGTGTCATACGCATGCGTATCGAACGCAGTCATGCGCAACCCATTGCGCACCAATGTGCACACATAGACAATAATGTGTTATTATTACGCCTTCGTGCAAATGCTTGCGCATTTTACGGGCACCAAAAAATGCAACATGTTGCATTTGCCGGACGCCAAACAACCACGCACAGGGACGCATACACAGATATACTGATGCCAACGCAGGTCCCTGCGTTCACCTGCGCACACCATATTAAAGATAGGTGTGCAATACGCTTGCGGATTTAAAAAAAAGAACTAAAACTAAAAAGTTCTAAAACGCAAATGTGAAACAGGCCTTAGTGAAGTTAACTTTTTGATGATATTCTAATTCATTGAGATGCACTAGTATTTTTAAATCCAGGTTACACAGATAAGAGTTATAGATGTAAACATGTCGGCCATCATCCAAACGAGTAAAATACTGCTTCTTCATTGAGTGATTGAATTGTTTATGGTGGAACAAAAATGATATTTCTCAGCAGCACATCACCCAGTGCAGACCGTAGAAGATCTACTGATAACATGATACTTTAGGGACACATTGATCTATAGTGATCGTTCTGTGCCGGCATTCTTCGTCAACCTGTATAAAAGAGGTGAGAAACAAGTGCCGCACTACTTCAATATGGATGATCACACTCGTTTACCGGTCTGAACTTAGCACATATATGTGTAGCCTAAATGTTTGAGTGCAATATGTGAGCATTTAGGGTGCCATTTTAATATTTTCCCCAGGGCCCCAGTTTGTATAAAACTGGCCCCGCCGGGATATGTATGTACGGTATATTTTATTTATACAGCATGGGAGGCTGGAACATGCCTAACAACAAGATTTGTTCCCTTAAGGGGAATCTGTTGCCAGATTTTTGTTATGTAATCTGACAGCAGCATTATCTAGGGAGAGAAGCTCTGACTCCAGTGATGAGAAGAGTCACAGTTTTCTCTGCTGCAGATCTTGCAGAGCTCAGTTGTTGAGTTGTGTATAATGCTGCCTATACCACAGCTTTCTGTGTACATTGTATAGTGACAGAACACTGTAAATCAGTGCTAAAGGTGGGGATGGACTAGCAGGCACGAGGCCAATTGTCCTGTAGTGATAAACTCCTGCTGATAAAACACTGTTTTGAAATCACAGTCTCAGTCCCTACATTATGCTGCTCTTGGATTACAAAGTAAAAACCTGCTGACAGATTTCCTTTAACGACAAGGGCTCTCCATCCGCAGCTGGTTACGTTGTGGTCATCAGTGTGTTCAGGACTCCGTCTAGAGATTTGGCTTCAATCTCTGAAAAAAATTATTCAGAAGTGCAAGCCACCACAGCCATTGAGTTTTATTACAGAAACAGAGTCCACGGTATAAAACTTTGTTCGTGCTCCTCTCTGCTGGTGTCTGTCTTTTCAAATAGAAGCAAAAATATTATAAATGACTTTGCAAATTGTCACTTAAGTAGACAAACTCTAAAGGCCACTTCACACACACAGATATCTGAGTCCAATATCTGAACAGATCTCTGGTTGCAGTGAAATCATGGACACATTGCTCCATGTTGTACACAGCCACAAAATGGAACTATGTATCCATGATTTCACTGCAATTAGAGATCTGTTCAGATATTGGACTCAGATATCTGTGTGTGTGAAGTAGCCTTAAAGGGATCCTGTCACCCCCAAAACACCTGTAAACCTATTAAAACCTGTCCCTAGAGCATATTAACACTTTCCCTACACTGTTTTTACCTCCTAAATGCAGTAAATGACATTGCATAAAAACGTTTTATAAGTACCTGATTACTGATGATAATGAGTGACTATGCTATTCATAGTCACTCATCCAGGCTGCCCCTCTGCTTCATAGCACGCCTGAATAGGCGTGATCTTCATAGCAGATTCAAATTGCCGCCTCCCTGCTGTGCCCTGTGTTGTCCGAGGCTGCTGTGTGGCTGGGTGACGCGATCCGCGTCATTCCGCGCGCCGGGTGACGTATTTACACCGGCGCCGCGCTGTCGGCTTCAAAATGCACACTGCGCATGCCCATGCGCATGCACAGTGCGCATTTTGAAGTTTACAGCACGGCGCCGGTGTAAATACGTCACCCGGCGCGCGGAATGACGCGGATCGCGTCACCCAGCCACACAGCAGCCTCGGACAACACAGGGCACAGCAGGGAGGCGGCAATTTGAATCTGCTATGAAGATCACGCCTATTCAGGCGTGCTATGAAGCAGAGGGGCAGCCTGGATGAGTGACTATGAATAGCATAGTCACTCATTATCATCAGTAATCAGGTACTTATAAAACGTTTTTATGCAATGTCATTTACTGCATTTAGGAGGTAAAAACAGTGTAGGGAAAGTGTTAATATGCTCTAGGGACAGGTTTTAATAGGTTTACATGTGTTTTGGGGTGACAGGATCCCTTTAATGCCACCAATAAAAGGTAGCAATCCTAAAAGTCACAATTGACTCTTTAACAAGCCTTTTAATATGATTTAGGATTTGTGCGAGATCAGAACCCCAAACTGCAGATGCTGCGTTTCAGGGTTATTGCCCTTCATCAGTGCAATGTGTGGGAATTCTGATCTGGCTGTATGAGAGGCTAAAGGTACCGTCACATGGGGCGACATCGCTGGCAACTCTGGGGCGTGGCGAAGATGCAACATCGCTAGTGCGTTGCTACGTGTGACAGGGTGATTTCAACGGCGATAAGTTGCTTGAGCAGAGTTGCCAGGTTTCCCAACATGTTGGTAAACCAGGCGATGTTGCTCAGGCGATCTGCTATCATTGCTCTGTGTGACACTGCAACAGCGATGTTAAAAGCAACTTCCCCATTCACAGCAATGTCAATGATCGCTGCCTGGGTTGAGTTTAACCCTTGCAGCGAAAGTTGCTTTCAACATCACTGCTGCGTTGCCGGCGATGTCTCCTCGTGTAACATGTCCTCAGCGATCTTGGCAAAGTTCCCAAAACGTGCGCACTCCCGTGAGTTGCCGGAGATGTTGCCCCATGTGACGGTACCTTCAGACGAGGTCTGGGGGAGTATCTATTCTACTTGTGCAGAGTATTCTGCCAGCCAGCAGATGAGGAGGACTTAGCCGCAATGTTCCTCTGGGAAATTGCGTATGCAAAATGTCAAAAAATCATAGCACTATTTATTTTTCCATGTAGGATGGTTTGTTTGTTTTTTGCGTGAGTCGTGTTTTTCAATGGTACCAATATAGAGCACACAAAATGTATTGATTAGCTTTTATCTTTTTTTATCTGGAAGGGAGGGCAAAAAAAAAAAAAGTGGACCAATTGTTTTTTTATTGATATTTTTGCCAATTTGCTTCCTGTATTAATAACATATTAACTTTATTAATACATCAATATAAAAGTGTTGTCTTTCGTTACGCATCAGTACTTTTCCACAATAGAAAACAACAGGTGCATCTCAATGAATTGGAATATCAAAAAAGTTAATTTATGTAAGTAATTTAATACAAAAAGTGAAATGCAGATACACAGAGTGATCTATTTCATGTGTTTATGTTAATGTTGATGATTATGGCTTACAGCCAATGAAAACCCAAAGGTCATGATCTCAGAAAATTAAAGTAGGGAGGATGAAGGGTCTGAGAGATAAAAATATGACCTAAATAGGGATCAGAGGCTTCACCTTGTGTGGTTGTGAGAGTCACAACCACTAGAATAGCAGATCACTGCTGCTGCAGTCCCCAGCGTGGTGCATATAGAGTAGGAACGATGAAGGGTTAAAAACTGCACTGATGTCTGGTGGAATACGGCAGCGCAGTTTTTAAGCCTTCATCCTCCCTACTTTAATTTCCTGAGATAACAACCTTTGGGTTTTCATTGGCTGTAAGCCATAATCAACAATTACAGAAATAAACACTTGAAATAGATCACTTTGTGTGCAATGACTCTATATGATATATGCGTTTCAACTTTTGTGTTCTTATTTATTGAGATGCACCTGTACAGTGCCTTGTGAAAGTATTTGCCCCCCTTGAACTTTTCAACCTTTTGCCACATTTCAGGCTTCAAACAAAGATATAAATTCTCAATTTTTTGTGAAGAATCAACAACAAGTGGGACACAATCGTGACGTGGAACGAAATTTATTGCATAATTTGAACATTTTTAACAAATAGAAAACTGAAAAGTGGGGCGTGTGATATTATTCGGCCCCCTTCAGTTAATACTTTGTAGCGTCACCTTTTGCTGCGATTACAGCTGCAGTCTCTTGGGGTATGTCTCTATCACTTTTGCACATTGAGAGACTGAAATTCTTGCCCATTCTTCCTTGCAGAACAGCTGGAGCTCAGTGAGGTTGGATTGAGGCGTTTGTGAACAGCAGTTTTCAGCTCTTTCCACAGATCATCCATTGGATTCAGGTCTGGATGTGACTTGGCCATTCTAACACCTGGATATGTTTATTTTTGAACCATTCCATTGTAGATTTTGCTTTATGTTTGGGATCATTGTCTTGTTGGAAGATAAATCTCCATCCGAGTTTCAGGTCTTTTGCAGATTCCAACAGGTTTTCTTCCAGAATAGTCATGTATTTGGCTCAGTCCATCTTCCCATCAATTTTAATCATCTTCCCTGTCCCTCCTGAAGAAAAGCAGGCACAAACCATGATGCTGCCACCACCATGAGTGACAGTGGGGAGGGTGTTTTGAGGGTGATGAGCTGTGTTGCTTTTACACCAAACATATCGTTTTGCATTGTGGATAAAAAGTTTGATTTTGGCTTCATCTGACCAGAGCACATTATTCCACATGTTTGGTGTCTCCTAGGTGGCTTCTGGAAAACTTTCTTTTTATGGATATCTTTGAGAAATGGCTTTCTTCTTGCCACTCTTCTTCCATAAAGGCCAGATTTGTGCAGTGTACGACTGATTGTTGTCCTAAGGACAGACTCTCCCACCTTAGCTGTAGATCTCTGCAGTTCATCCAGAGGGATCATGGGCCTTTTGGCTGCATCTCTGATCAGTCTTCTCCTTGTTCGAGATAAAAGTTTAGAGGGATGGCCGGGTCTTGGTAGATTTGCAGTGGTCTGATACTCCTTCCATTTCAATATGATCGCTTGCACAGTGCTCCTTGAGATGTATAAAACTTGGGAAATCTTTGTGTATCCAAATCTGGCTTTAAACTTTGCCACAACAGTATCTCGGACCTGCCTGGTGTGATCCTTGGTCTTCATAATGCTCTCTGCACTTGAAACAGAACCCTGAGCCTATCACAGAGCAGGTGCATTTATACGGAGACTTGATTACACACAGGTGGATTCTATTGATCATTACCTGTAATGTAGTGAAGGACAACATTGGATCATTCAGAGATCCTCACTGAACTTCTGGAGTGAGTTTGCTGCACTGAAAGTAAAGGGGCCGAATAGTATTGCACGCCCCACTTTTCAGTTTTGTATTTGTTAAAAAAGTTTAAAATATCCAATAAATTTGGTTCCACTTCACGATTGTGTCCCACTTGTTGATTCTTCACAAAAATAATTAGAATTTCTATCTTTATGTTTGAAGCCTGAAATGTGGCAAAAGGTTGAAAAGATCAAGGGGGCCAAATCCCTTCACAAGGCACTGTATATAGAATATACTTGCCATTATTGTTTTGTTGCGTTCCAAAAGCTTCATTTTAGTTTTCTGTCCTCGTAGCCATTTTGCAGACTTATGGAATGTCATATGTATTTGATGTATACAGTTGAAACTAAAAGTTTACATACACTATATAGAGACACATCTGCATGTTTTTCTTACTATCTGATATGAAATCAGAATAAACCTTTCCCATTTTAGGTCAATTAGGATTAACATGATTAATATTTGCCAAATGCCAGAATCGTGACAGAGAGAATGTTTTAAGGCTTTTATGTCTGTATGGGATTTCTTTCGAAATATCAGTGTGGTTATACCTGAATTATTAGGTTTTAGATAAAGTTAACGTTTTCTGTTCTAATTCCCCAAAGGAGAAATTCCCAAAGTTTATTTTTTGACCTGTTTTGAAAGATTTTTTTATTTTTCCTGAAACCCTGTTTGCAGCCTTTTCATTGGTCAGAGCCTAGTTTCGAGAAATTTCCTTCTGAATTTGCTTTTAAAAAAGTGCATACACTTTTTTTTACCACCTAGGTGTTTTCTTAAAACCTTTCCAGGAAAGCCTAGCAAACTTCATATAAACAGGAAAGTGTTTTTCCCATATACATTAATTGGAAGAGTTTAAGATTTTTTTTTTTAAATCCTTTTTTTAGGAGGATTTTGAATCGGATCTGCTGAAAAATTACACAAAAATCTGTGTGCACGTCTCCATAGCATTTAAAAGGGCAAAATATAAATGTTATTCCAAGACAAGAATGTTGCTCTGGACAATCCCCTGGTTGTTAAAGGGGTTGTCCGGGCTTATTTTTTATTTCATATTTATATCTAGGCTGCAAAATGTTGACAATCTGCAATATACATGTTGTCAACATTTTGCAGGGTTTCCTAGATATAACACATTTACTGATGGCAGAGAGTGTCCAGGGGGTGTGATTGTGCATACTGGTCGTTTACACCTACTCTAGCACAATCACACCCCCTCCCCTATACCTAGTATGACCAGCCACCCCCAGGACATACATGCCCGCCCCTTGCCCACTAAACACTATGTAATGAAACCACCCCCAGGGCTCCTACAGGCCGCCCCAGCCCCTAAATCACCACCCACCCTCTGCAAAACAGCGGTCCCCAGTGCACTGATACAAGGTGCCGAAACCGCTGCTGTGAAAGCGATTCCGGCACACTGTGTCAGTGCAGCAGGGGACCCGCTGCATATCTGTGCCGCTCACCCGACATTGTCCTGTGCAGCCGTCCCGGTCCGCCTTGGTCCCGGTCCGCCCTGGTCCCGGTCCGCCCTGGTCCCGGTCCGCCCTGGTCCCGGTCATCTGCAGGCGGGCTCTTCACACTGCAGCCGTATCTGTGCTGTGTGTGTGGAGCGGTGCCCGGCGCCTGATCTCCCCAGACCTCCAGTACAATAGAGCAGAGGCTGTGGAGCGGTCCTCTCTAAACCGCTCCACCAGCTCTATTGTACTGGAGGTCTGGGGAGATCAGGCGCCGGGCACCGCTCCACACACACAGCACAGATACGGCTGCAGTGTGAAGAGCCCGCCTGCAGATGACCGGGACCAGGGCGGACCGGGACCAGGGCGGACCGGGACCAGGGCGGACCGGGACCAGGGCGGACCGGGACCAGGGCGGACCGGGACCAGGGCGGACCGGGACCAAGGCGGACCGGGACGGCTGCACAGGACAATGTCGGGTGAGCAGCACAGATATGCAGCGGGTCCCCTGCTGCACTGACACAGTGTGCCGGAATCGCTTTCACAGCAGCGGTTTCGGCACCTTGTATCAGTGCACTGGGGACCGCTGTTTTGCAGAGGGTGGGTGGTGATTTAGGGGCTGGGGCGGCCTGTAGGAGCCCTGGGGGTGGTTTCATTACATAGTGTTTAGTGGGCAAGGGGCGGGCATGTATGGCCTGGGGGTGGCTGGTCATACTAGGTATAGGGGAGGGGGTGTGATTGTGCTAGAGTAGGTGTAAACGACCAGTATGCACAATCACACCCCCTGGACACTCTCTGCCATCAGTAAATGTGTTATATCTAGGAAACCCTGCAAAATGTTGACAACATGTATATTGCAGATTGTCAACATTTTGCAGCCTAGATATAAATATGAAATAAAAAAATAAGCCCGGACAACCCCTTTAAAACAGTTCTATGATCAGGTCTGTGGCTACACTTTACTTCACCTGGGGCAAGCGGATCAATAAACCCCTCTAACCATATCTAGGCCCTGCGGACACTGGATTGTTGACACCCCATTCATATCCCACCCCATTCATACTCAGTATCTTGGGCATATGCCCAGTTTCCCCTTCCCCAGCTTCATCTCTGCTACGATGTTAGGTTCATACAAAAGATTGCTACTAATAATGAGCGAGCTCTACCATGCTTGGATACTCGGTACTCATAACGAGCAGTTGGAGGCTTGTATAGGCGCGACTCAAGTACTGAGTATAATGGAAGTCAACGAGGAACAGCAGCAATTTTCTGAAAAAATGCTTGAGTTTCCTACTGACTTCCATTATACTCATGTCATGCTTATCCAAGTGTTCAACTGTTTGTTACAAGTATTGAACATCTAATGTCATGTCCCCACCTGCTCCTGCTCCTGTTATTCCCATCTCGGACACTAGACGCCACCATACACCATCTATGGGTGGTGCTAGTTATGCGTCTTCATCTGAACCTGCTCCTGTAATTCCTGCCCCAGTCACTAGCCACTTCCATGTTGGCATATAGATGGGGTGTGTAATGTCCTCGATAGCAACGCTATCTTTAGCCACTTTCTGCTGCACTTAATTATTTAAAGATGGCTCACCTCTCTTAACTCAAAGTTACATGATAGGATATATGATTTTTTTAGTTACACCAGACCAGACAATCCTGTAAAGGTTCTCTGACCCGCATCTGTAAGGCACATACAGTTTATTTGTGGGATATCCTAAACTGGGGCAATGTGGAGGTATGAGATATTCTTCGGAGAATGTGACTGATCAGGTCTCATGACATCCCTCAGGTAGGGCCATGAGATTTCTCAGAATACATCATTTCAAAGTACCACAAGTATTCGTGACACTGGAAGTTATACTGTAGAAGGGTGTGGAGGACGGGGGTGTAAAAAGTATAAAATTGCTGGTTTGCCAAATAGGAGACATTTGCATCAGGTGGACAGCAGTAATACTGTATCAGGAAGTTATGTGGATAAAATTTAGCTAGTTACTTCCGTGTTTCCATCATCGTTGCAGTAAACGGCGGTAATACCTCTGTTGTCCCTGGTTGTTTATACACCACATTATTCATGGGAGAAGGCACAGTAGCAGCTTACTTACAAACCTGTCCGTCTGCCTGCAATGCTCCATTCATGTATCAAAAGTCACATTGTGCTTTTTGCCTAAATCCCTATCTAAATATTTTTCAACATTGTTCATGACAATGCAAGTGATTAGTGGAAATTTGCATTGCCATAAAGGAGCAAAAGAGAAGAGACACAGACAACAATTCTGTGTAGTATATTATAAATAGCACCATTCAGTGTCCAAGCATTACCATCACATACTCATATAATAGAGCTATATAATAATGATGACTGAGCACTATGAATACTGCTTATTCCCTGCAGTTTACGGTTGGGCAGTACGGTGGCGCACTGGTTAGTATTATTGCTTTGCAGCACTGGGGTCCTGGGTTCAAATCTAACCAACGACATCTGCAAGGAGTTATGTTCTACCCTTGTTTGTATGGGTTTCCTATAGATTCTCAGAATTCCTCCCACACTCCAAAGACTGATAGGGAATTTATATTGTGAACCACAATGAGGACAGTGAGGATCACATCTGTAATTAATGGCACTATGCTACCACAGCAGAAGTAAAACAGCTGTGGGAAAATCAATGAGGTCACTGGACAAGGTCTTCAAGAACATTTCATTGCTGATGAAGACACGGTTTGATTATAGTCTTTTTTTTTTTACAGTAGTAACATATGGAAGTGAAACCTGGACTATAAAGAATAAAATCCTTCGTAATGTGGAGCTGGAGAAGGAGGTTATCCACATCATGGATGGCAAGAAGAACAAACACATCAATTCTGGAACAAATCAAGCCAGGTATGTCACTGGAAGCAAAGATCACCAAGCTACGACTTGTCTACCCATCATATGAAGAGAGAAATCACTGGAGAAGGACATCAAGAATAGAAGGAACAAGGCGAAGAGGAAGACCAGCAACTCGATGGCTGGATACTGTCAACATAACAGTGGAGAAGACCCTGGTGGACTTATCTAGGCTGCACAAGATCGATCTTCCTACCAAGCGTTCATCCATCAAGTCGCCATGGCTCAAGATTGAGCTGAAGGTTTTGTGACACCTACTCAAGCTTTTGATAACAAGTTGTCACAACTGCAAACTTGTCATTGACATCACTGAGGTTATTATTTACTCTGGTATATAAAGTTTTAAGAAAATTCCAAAGAATTGTAATAGCAATGGGTGATGTCTTGAAAGAAAAAAATGATATGTATATATTATACAGTATAAATACCTTCTCACCCCTGTGGGGTGGTTTTGTCCTTCCTCATTCTCATTTCCTCCACCAGAGGCATGCTCAGAGTTTGAGGGTTCTACACAGGATCTTAGTTGTTCCCAGCACTGCGATTTTCTGGACAGAGTTCAGATGTTGTACCTAGGATCTGCTGCCGCCATTTGTCCAACTTAGAGGTCACTGCTCCAAGTGCTCCTATCACCACTGGAATCCCTGTTGCCTTCACCTTCTACATCTTCTCCAGTTGTACTTTGAGGCCCTGGTATTTCTCCAGCTTCTCATATTCTCATGTTTGTTTATATTATACTAGCTGGTGCCCGATGCAGATGCATCGGGATTCTAGCAGAGCGAGTCTCTGACTCGCAATGGCCGCTTCGCAGCCAATGCTTCGCGCTGCTAAGGCGACTCGCCATGCCCGCTGCGCGGGTATAGCGAGTCGCCTTAGAACTGCTCGCAATGGCCGCTGCGCGGCCAATGCTTCGGGCGTATCCACATGACCACGCTGACTCGCAGCGTGAGCGGACTCAAAAGGGGCAAAAAACCCATTCGTGATTATATAATAGAATATTCCAATTTCAGCCATTCAGTTGTGTCCAACTATTGGAGATCATGTGAACCATTTTGCTCCATGCTTCTCTTTCACAGAATCTTTCAGATTTCTGATGTTCATTCTTGCGTCTGTCCAACCAACGAGTCTTAAATCTTCCGTGACCTCTACTGCCACTGATCATACCAAGCATCATGTCCTTCTCGAGGGAATTTCCTCTCATCACATGGCTGAAGTAAGACAGTTTCTGTTTTATGACTTTTCAGGAGACGTTTGTGGATTGATATGTTCCAGTACAGCATTATTTGTGGTCTTGGCTCTCCACGGGACTTGTAGGAGTCTCCTCCAGCACCACAGTTTGAAGGAATCGATCTTTCTTTGATCACCCTTTGTCAACGTCCATGTCTCTCACCCGTACAACGCAATTGGGATTGCAGTGGTTGTGACCAATCGTCGTTTTGTGGTGATCAAGATGTCCTTGCATTTCCACAGTTGTTCCATGTTTATGATTGCTGCATGACCCATAGCAATCCGCTTCATTTATATATAATAGTTTTTCTTTTTATATTGAAATGTATATTTTACATAGAGAAGTAGCTCCATAACAGAGAGGGGAAATAAAAATAAATAACTTTTATTCAGCTCTTCTGCCATTTTATCATAATGTGGTCAGTTAAACATGTATAAAAGCAATGCATTGCTGTTGAGAAAAGTATGCAATGGCGGAAAACGAAGTGATGAAAATGAGGAGTGTCACAAAGCCTGAGCTTAAGTAACAATACCCTACTAATCAGTATGCCAGCAGGGTAAAAAGATCTAAACGTCTGTAACTACCAAGTGTGTTGCCCGTTCAAAAACTCTATAACTATCAGACTGGTTGCTTCATTGGGAGAAAAGTGATCCTGAAGTGTTTCCTGGCTACATCTGCATCCTTTCTGCCATCCACGAGCAGTAGAAAGAAAACCCCTGATGTCACCATGGACTATTGTGCTTCAAGACCTCCAGAGATTGACAAAAGTGCACACAACAGGGCAGTGCTATTTAAAGCGAACCTGTCACCCCCCCCGGGCATCAAAAGCTATAATAGCCACCTTCTGCAGCACTAAGGCTGCATTCTGAGAAGGTGGCTATAAGCTTTTGATGCCCTTTATAGTATGAAATATTAAGTTAGGTAAATGCTCACTCTTCTGAAGACCGAAGACCGGGAGGCGGGGTTTCACGCTCCTCCGGCCCGCCCCCTCTTGTCAATCATTGTGCGCGCCTGCTGCTGCCTCCCCTCAGTGTGGAAAATGAACGCGCGTCTCCGTTCTCATGCACGGAGCCGCGCATGCGCTGTGCGCCCGGTGTCGACTTCCTGGACACCGGGCGCACAGCGCATGCGCGGCTCCATACAGGAGAATGGAGACGCGCGTTTATTTTCCACACTGAGGGGAGGCAGCAGCAGGCGCGCACAATGATTGACAAGAGGGGGCGGGCCGGAGGAGCGTGAAACCCCGCCTCCCGGTCTTCGGTCTTCAGAAGAGTGAGCATTTACCTAACTTAATATTTCATACTATAAAGGGCATCAAAAGCGTATAGCCACCTTCTCAGAATGCAGCCTTAGTGCTGCAGAAGGTGGCTATTATAGCTTTTGATGCCCGGGGGGAGGTGACAGGTTCGCTTTAACAACTGTTGTCAATTTTTATTTTTTTTTTTTTATCTTGAGAAAAGCACCAAAACGCGTTGGTACTAATGAAACCCTTATATGAAGCTTGAAGGCTCCTCATTTCCCACAGCATGCCTAACGTGATTCTCTCCATTCTCGTATATACATTATATTTAAAAGAGCCCAAACATGGGGAGGCCTGTTGCTGGTTGTCATTTTATCAACCATTATCATTAATCAGTGAAGGTTCAACGATAACCACAGATATCTATATTGACCTCAGCACAAGTTTTATTCTCTTATCATAGCTGTGACATTTCTGAGCACACCCCTGACCAGAGGCATCATAGTATGGCTGGTTTACATTTCAGGTAATAGCAAATAGAAAGAATCTACAATCCAAACCAAATGCTTCAAAAGTAAAATGGAATCAATTATTTGGTATAAAAAATGTATAATGTATATACAGTATGTTTATGTCGGGCCCACAAGGGTCGGGGTACTTAAATCTCGGGCGTTTGGGTACGGTGCTTTCATGTGAGGTTGGTGCCCGAGCAGGTGCGCTTGGGGGTAACAATAAAAAGGGGATATTTACAGGGATAAAAGTTTATAAATGAATGTTGTGACACCACCTGTAGATCCGGTGATGGCACCGGCGCTGCTGCAGACCTCTGGGGGGATGGATGGCAGCAAGGTGTTGTAGCTCCCTACAGGTAGAGCAGGGTCCCCCCGGGGCAGTGTAGTGTGATTATAGGAATAGGGCAGCGCAGTCTCTGCTGTGAGACTGGAATATCACAGTTCACCAGGAAGGAAACACAGACACTTGCTTGCTCTGCACGGGTCTTTACTCCGGTAATTTGCAATTTACAGGTTATGCGGTTGTTACAGCCAGAGTAGTAGACCGGGTGGTCCTGGCAGTGGGCAATATCTATCCGAAGCTCCAGCTATGTCCCTTCCATTCTCTTCCACTGTCCTACCTCTGCACACTCCTTCCTCGCGCTGCCCTGCACAAATCCCGCTTGTCTACCAGGCCCGTTGGGGGATATGAGGTACCCTTCTTCTCTCTAAGGGGCTCAACCCAGTTTGGTACTTCTGGTAGGGACTGTGTGTATGTCGGGCGGATCGTGCTCCTAAGAAGCTGTCGATCATACCGGTATCTGCTGCTCAGGGATGGACCTCTGCACCGCTTCGGAGCCGGTACCCCGCTTTGGACTGGGCCAGGGTTGTTCAGTCACCCTCTGTCTGCCCCTCTGTCTGGGCCCCCAGGTTGAGGTGCCCTCCTCATTACTTTCTTCTCCTCCTCTCACTCTCCAGCGTTCTTCATCTTCCCGCTCTTTTCCCACTCACTATATACCCTAGCTCTCCTCCCACCGGGATCGGTTACACTGGTAATGGGCTGTCCAATTGACCCCCTGTCTCTAGGTGTATGTATGTGGTGGGGAGCTTCTGACTTCCATTACCCCCTACCAGGACAAGAATACTGCACCTTCTGTTCGGGGTGCAGCACCCTTCTGTAGCGCACTGACCAGAGGGGCGCTACATTTACAGCATGGGATGTTCTTCAATTGGGAATGTCTGTGTCATGTCAGATGATATTTTCAGATGATCTATAGAGCCGGTTTTATTACTCCTGGCAATTCTTGGTAAACTCTGGTTATAGATCTACAGTAAGACAACAATCATCCTACCGATCCCGATCTTCCCTGACTTCCCATATACTCAGATCATCAGGGCTCAGCCGACTGGTGTTTTATATCTGTGGGCAATTTGCTGGCACTGATAAAGGGATTGTGTAAAGGCCAGGTTAGATGTAGCGAAATCGGTAACGATATCACTGCAACGTCAGAGGGTTAGTGATGTTGCAGCAACGTCACTAGTAACGTCGCTGCGTGTGACATGCCGCAACGACCAGCGATCAGCTCGCTGATCGTTGTGGAATGGCCGTGCCCATTTTTCCATCGTTGGACTGCCGCTGTCACGCATGCATCGGCATGTGTGACAGGGGCAACGACCAGCGATCCCCATGCTGCGCCCGAGACACCCGACAGATCCCTGCGACCGTCGGTGCATCGCTGGGGAATCGCTGGCGAGTCTGCCTGGGTGGCATCTCACCAGCGTTAACATACCGATGTTCCAGCGATCCCGATCCAGTCGGATCGTTGATCGGGTCGCTGGACCATCGGTATGTGTAACCCAGCCTTAAGAAAGATTACCATTCTATTCATTAGTTACATTTGGTAATCAATGAAATAAGACTGATCTGCAAAACCAGATGAAGGCTACATTCAGACTGTGCATTTTTTGAAAAATTTTTTGCGGTGCACTGCAGAAAACCGATCACTCACATGACACCCCAGGAAAGTCTTTGGGTTTTAATTTTTGCGATTCAGACTGTGCTCTTATAAGTGATCTGTTTTTCCACTTTAGGAGGCTCCGTTTTAGAAAAGTGCATGTGCAGCACTTAAAAACGGATTAAAAATGGATCTTTTTCTATTTACATTAAAAAAAAGGAACCAGTTTTTTTTCTGCAGTTTACAATAAGGATGCAGTTCAAAACAGAAAAAACAACAACGCACAGTCTGAATGTAGCTGAAGCCACAAGGACAGGAGCTTTTGTTGTAACCTTTTATAGGTAGGGAATTTTGGGCATCTGTCTTTGGGCATAGTTGTTACATGAAGGTAGGATTGAAAGACAAAAAATCTTAGCACATGAAACAAACTGCACTTACCAAAGAATAGGTCTCTGTTTTCTTTTTTAAGTCTGATTTAACAAGGACAAAAGTCCAAATGTAAGAATTATTATTGATCTCTGATTTAGGGTCTGTACACACTTTTTTTAGGCGTATTTCTCCTGGAATTCACCTGAAATTGTGTCCAAAAATATATAAAAATTACATTGCTGTGCACACATTCTATCATCTACTTCTTTCAACTGCTGCAGCATTCAGAAGCTCTGAAGAGGTTAAAAAAAGCGACATGTTCATCTGCATTTATACTTAAAAACATAGAGACGTCAGCGACAGAAAAGATGGGTAAACTTCTATCGAAGTCGCTTCAGGAAGAACACTGGCATCTTTTCCAGAAACAGCTTCATCTGGTAAATCCTCGGCCTCATGCCCGCACTGCTGATTTTGATGTGTTTTTCTTGTGAATTTTGATGCAGATTTGTCTGAAATCTGCAAGTCAGCAAAATCTATGGGAATTCTGAACTGTTCGGACCATGCTGCAATTTTTCCGCTGCAGAAAAGGTGCAGATTTTCCTGCAGAAAAATTTGCAACATGTCAATTGCCATAGATTTTTCAACCCTACAAGCCATTGACTTGATGAAAACCGCAGGGCACAAATCTGCACTATTTCAGCACCAAGACCGCACCATGCCACAAAGTGCGGATTTGGTGCAGAAATTTCTGCAACAAACTACTCAGCGTGGGCACATAACCTTAAGGATATAAATATATAAAGGACCAGGAACAGTCATAGTACTGGGCATACATCAAATGAAGCATAAAAAGGAAAGAGACCAAAGATGTTTTTGTGACCCAGATTAAATCACCCGAATGTCCACACTAAGCATTTGCAGTACAAATGATTTATTTAGTAACTGGTGGTACAAAACAGGCAACAGTCATAAGGTGAACATAGGACAGTGTGGAGAGAGGGAGGTGGGAGATGAAGGCAGGAGATGCAAAGGACGGAGGTACCCTCACCCTGGTTGCAGAGGATGGTGTGCCTGTGCTCATTGAGGGACAAAACAAAGGCAGCGCGAGCGCTGTAAAAAGCTGTCACCTAGTCTATGTGGTCAAAGCTACAGGCAATCCGACTGACACTTACCCATGGGTGTAAATATAGGGGTCCGGTGCACTCCTGCCTCCGTCTCAGGGGCCCCAACCTTAAGGATGTTGTGTGCATATAGCCATAAACAGGATCATTCACAGTTTATTTTTTTTGTAAACAGAGTGCTTCCTCCAATTGCTGATATTTTACTGATTTTGGAAGGGTTCTTTTTATTAGTTTTCTGTTCCCCTCGATTCCAAACTTATGCCCCCCCCCAATAATAAAGATGCCCATTTTCACTTCAATGAACTGGGTGAATGCCACGGAACGTCTGAGTCACCCACCGGGGCCGTGGGGTACTCAGAATCGGGCCCTCTACCTGTCGCCTGGGTCTGCGGGATGTCACGGTGTCATGACCCAGCTCCGTGGTCCCGGGTGAGTCAATTAAAAGGGGAAAAGTTTTGTAGGAGTAATCGTGATGCCACCCGTGGTTTGCGGCTATGGGTAGTCGCCGCTGCAGCCGGGACCTCTGGGGATGATGGGGGGGTACCAGCAGGGATGTTGAGCCCTCCACAGCAGGGCTGGTCCCGAGGGCAACCGTGAAGATTAGTGTTGGTGTAGGGCAAGGGGTGCACAGTTCTGAGTACTTTCAGATAGATGATTTTGTGAACTGGCAGCCAGAGACTGTCTCCTCTCAGGCGCGGCAGAGTCTCACACAGCAAAGAGCTTTAATCGGGTTTACTTTCCAGCTCGGCAGATGGTTACAACACAGTCTGTACAATAGCAACTCCGGAGTGGTCTAAGCAGCTGGAACGGTTCATCTGCATAACCCCCTTTCGTGTCTTTCGAAACTTTGCGGTCTGTTCCGCATGCTAGCTACAGTCCAGCGGTCACAGGCTTTCAGTGAGTGACTTTTCAGGTCCCCTAGCCCTAATACCACTGCCTTCCTTTCACTGCAGCGGAGGTTGAGTCTCGGGACATAAAGACTCCACACCCCGCCGGGATTCTTGGTTGGGGCATAAAGCTTCCTGTCCACTTCAGTAGAGCCAACACTCTGGTTGCGGCCCAGTCCACCAGTGTCCCTGCTAACTCGAGCACAACTGAACTCCTGTCTTTCATGACGGTCTACAGCCTTGGACCCGGGCAAGCCCCATAGTGGCACAGGCCACAGGCCACCGGATCGGGGTTCTCTCAGTCCTATCTGGTGGTCTTGCCTCTCCTTCTGACTTGTCTGGCTTTCCCTTGGTTGGTCTGGTCTTCTCTCTCCTTCACTACTCTACTCCACTCCTACACTCCACTGCTCCCTCACTCCTCCTGAATTTGGTGTTGTCTGTCCTTTTTGTTGTGTTGGTACCTGCCCTAACCGGGTCCTTCTTTAACTTTCCACCCTTCACCTGGCTCCTCCCGCTATCCCGTTGCTGGGCATAGAGTCCCAAGTCTTGAGATCAGGTGTTTGGTGTGTGTGTGGGGTGACAGTCTTACCAATCCCAGCTACTGCGCCATCTAGTGGTGACTGGTCCGCAGGGGTGCCACATCTCCATGTGTGCTTGATTTATCTACTCTATGAAAGATATCCTGTGGCATATGCCCAGTTGGTTGAAGGAAAAAAAAGAAAAAAAAAAACTTTAAAAAATGTTCAATAAGCAGCGGCAATTGAAGAAAGTACTCAGTTAAAATGAAATAAAAATTCAGTGAAATATCCTCTTTAAATTTATATTATAGTAGTTCTAGAGAGCAATGACACTGACACTGGGGGTACAGGATAATGACACTGACACTGGGGGTACAGGATAATGACACTGACACTCGGGGTACAGGATAATGACACTGACACTGGGGATACAGGATAATGACACTGACACTGGGGATACAGGATAATGACACTGGGGTACAGGATAATGACACTGACTCTGGGAGTACGGGATAATGACACTGACACTGGGGGTACGGGATAATGACACTGACACTGGGTACAGGATAATGACACTGACACTGGGGGTACAGGATAATGACACTGGGGGTACAGGATAATGACACTGGGGGTACAGTATAATGACACTGGGGGTACAGTATAATGACACTGGGGGTACAGTATAATGACACTGGGGGTACAGGATAATGACACTGGGGGGTACAGGATAATGACACTGGCACTGGGGGTACAGGATAATGACACTGACACTGGGGGTACAGGATAATGACACTGACACTGGGAGTACAGGATAATGACACTGACACTGGGGTACAGGATAATGACACTGACACTGGGGGTACAGGATAATGACACTGGGGGTACAGGATAATGACACTGGGGGTACAGGATAATGACACTGACACTCAAAAAACTTCTGAAAGTTGCCAACTGTGCCTCCATCTGGACCATAGTTCACACTTTCAGCTAGGTTTTTTTCTTTTATGACAGAAGATATGAGTGTCATGTTGCTGTCTATCCATCTTTCCCCTTGTTCCTCCTCTCCTCTGCTTATTGACCACAGAATTTTGTTCAAAATAATAATGTCCATAGTCTGCCCACTCCATACATCTCTAACCTAATCTCTCACTCCCACACAATCATCAGACCTCACATTACCTCCCTCATTCATCTCCTCTTCTGTTCTTCACCTCCAAGATTTCTCCCATCCTTCTGCAAGCTGTCAGACTCTCCCCCACCTGTGACAAATAAAGGGAGTTTTCTAGACTTAAGATATTGATCACTTACAGTGCTGTGCAAATTAATTGGGACAAAGCATTTTTTAAGTAAAATCGTAAGTTGGGGTTACCAGTCAGTGATTCACACCAGTTTTAACTGCTTTGAACAGGTGTGAGTGTACAACCTTGAGTAACAAAATGTGGTTTGACTGGTTTTAGTCAGACAATAACAGTTAGCCGCCCCCTCAGCTTCAGTTGAGAGCTTGTTTCTGTGAGGAGTGGTTTAGTGGACTTTTTCTCTGTGTGATTCGTGCCTGTAAAAATGGATATTACTCCATGGAAGAGTCTAGAATTATTACTCTTAATGAACATACAAGTCTGACTGTAAGA
This sequence comes from Allobates femoralis, assembly GCA_033576535.1. Lineage (NCBI taxonomy): Eukaryota > Metazoa > Chordata > Amphibia > Anura > Aromobatidae > Allobates > Allobates femoralis. The sequence goes on along the minus strand of JARQOC010000010.1, from coordinate 51,729,623 downwards.
GAAATCGCTTCCACCGTTGGTATTGGTAAATCTACCGTTTCAAGACTAATGCAAGAAAAACAAGTAAAGACTTGCTTTGTCCCAATTAATTTGCACAGCACTGTACCTGTAGGATGGGTCATAAATATTATATTGGTGGTGGTCAGACACCTGGAGCCCTCAAAGATCAGTAGGAGCTTATCTGCAGTACCTAAAAGCATCCGCATCTCTGTGTATGGCATTGTGCTCTCCTCTGTTCACATCAGATCTCCACCATAAATGAAGACACTGATTGAATGGATTCCACATCACCACAGATCTGATATTGATGACTTTCCTTAAGGCCTCTTTCACACATCTGTGTGCAGACACATTCCAGAGGCACAGACATATGGAGACACATGTTAATCAATGGCACCAGTCAAACGTTTGTGTTTAGACACAGGCCTTGTCTCTTAATGGGGCAGATGCGTGTCAGTGTGCTCCACTGCAGACATGTTCGTTTTTGGCCGGCAGCACGGACCCGTTCAGGTCAATGGGTCCGTGCCAAAAACATCCCAAACATGAATGTTATCCGTGTGATATCCATGTGCACAGACATGAGGAAACAGTTAAAATTAAAAAATATATAGAATTGCATAGTCGCCTGCCTCCAGCGCTGCCTGTCCCCTTCACTTCCAGGGCTGCTCATCAGGCTGGGTTCACACACAGCGTATTGCTGCATTTTGTGAGGATCCATTTTTGGTGCAAAATCTGCACCAAGAAAGGATCCTACAGAACGCAGGGTTTTGTGTGTGAACGCCTCTGCGCTATTCGCCTGCGCTTACCCACCTCACCACGCACACTCGGTGACTGCTGGTGATCTCCTCATCCTCTAGGACCCCGGAGCACCATGTGACCGGGTGACGTTGCACGGTCACATGGTACAGTCTCGGGTCCTCCAAAGGTCCTGTGCTGTGGAAATGATGTGAGATCTCCGTGGGAGCGCGGCGAGGCAAGTGAAAAGCGCAGGTGAATAGCGCCAAAAGAATTGATATGTTCATTCTTTTTATACATCCGCTTTTCAGCCTAAAAGTGGATGCATAAAAAGCATGTGAAGGGAAAATAGTGAAATGTATTGACTTGGCTGAGACCGCTAACGTAAGTGCGTTTCACTGCATTTCACTGCAATAGCGGATCCGCACTTAGTGGATCAAAAGTTCTACAATTGTGCAGAGTGTGAACGTAGCCTTAAGGTACCGTCACATCATCCAAAATCGGCTGCGATGTCGGATGCGATGCCACGGGTGCATGCTCGCCTAGCTGTCACATGGCAAGATGTTGCCGGTGACAGCGCTGTGATGTTGGCGCTGCGGTTGCTTGCTGGGCTGGGATCAACCCAGCGAGCGATCCGCTACAATGCAGCGAATAGGCGGGATCAGCCGTGGCATCGCTATTGTGGTGTCACACCGAACGATCCCGCCGGTTGTTTAAGTTGACAGGTTTTCCTGTATGCAGGAAAACCTGTCAACTCCAACTTGAACAACTATCATTGTTGAATTGTGCGTTTACATGCAACGACGCAATAATGTCGTTTCAACATCGTTCCTGACATCACTTTTGAACAACATCGGAAACTATGTTGAAAGGTGTGATAGGGCCTTAAGTCTCCTCTAATATTCACTGCACTGAGAGCTGTAGCGGACCTGGAAGTAAGAGAAGCAGGAGCATTGCTGGAGAGAGGCGAGTATACAATGACAGGCTGTCCAAATGCTATCCGGATAGCACATAGATGAACACACGGGCCCCAAAAAACAGTTTCTCTCACACGTGTGTTTCGAACAGATGTGTGAAACAGGCCTATGGATAGTTTGCCTATTTAGTAATGTCATATGAACAGCTTCCGTCCTTCTGCCGCCTCTTGTCTCCTTCCTCCAGTATACACACCTGGGGACATTACATGAAGAGTAATCACTGCTAAATATTTTTACATTTTCTTGGAAAGAGCGGCATCTTGTGGCAGAATAAGATTATCACAGCTCATCCATTATCTAAACTTGTGTACAACATTGTTTCTTAGGGTACCTTTACATGGCAACTTTTCTAGGAATTTCAGTGGCAATTTGCTGGTTGTAGTGAAATCATGGACACATTGTTCTATCTTGTTGCCGTGTACAAATGGAACAATGTGTCCATGATTTCACTGCAACCAGCAAATTGCCAGTGAAATTCCTAGAAAAGTTGCCGCGTGTATAGGTACCTTTACAGGTGTCCAAGAGAAAGACGTCTTAACAAACATCTGCATTTTCCTCACTGAAGCACATTTTGTCTTTAGCATTATTTTGGGGGTTGTTCTTGACAGCATTTTTTCATGATTTTGGCCACCAGCAGTTTTTTTTTTTGCATTTTGTTCAATCTTTGGGGCATCTTTTTTATTGGCATTTTCTAGTCATTTTTTTTAAAGCAAAAATGTATTGAAAAATAAAGAAAACAGTATTAGTAATTGTAGGAAAAACACTTTTAAATCACTCAAAAAGGCTTCTGGGTGTATTTTGTGACTATATAATAACTTTTATTCTAAAATCTATGGTGTCTTATGAGTGGAAAACACCTGAAGAATGGATATGTTACTTACCGTAACTCCAGGTTTGGTTGATTATGTGATTATGACGCCAATACAGGTTTTGTTAATAAACATGGATTTCAGTAGAAAAGAATATCTCCATGTAAATCAGAGGTTTGTGATCATATAATATCCACGTGGGTCTCTAAACTACTGACAGCTGTAGCTGTTTTCATCTCTCAAATGCTTCTCACATACCCATTGATAGGTGAGAAGCAGATTCATCCTCGTCCTTCTAGATGATGATGCGAGATTGTTTTAGAACGGAGATTTTGCTTTTAGAATAAAGCCCAATCACAGCAAAGTGCAGTCGTATGTGACTTACATTGAAGTGTATTGCAAATCAGTCAGGGGGGACATTTTGCAACTAGTGACTCAATGTCCAACCCAATTGGAAAAGACTTGACCCATCCGGCTTCTTTCAATTCACTTCTATTGGGAGAAGCCCAACCCGTCTAGTGGGAACTGACCGCACATACGTAAATTACATATATACAGTTAGGCAGTGACATAACTTGAAGCCCATAGGCCCTGATGTGAAGCTCCAATGGGGCCCCCAATTACTGCAAATCTTTAATGGCAATAGTCTTTTTCTATAGACCACAGGGACTTTTGGGGTCCCCTAGGCTCCGAATCCTGGGTGCGATTGCCACCCCTGCAGTCAGGGGAATGCCCCCTTTTACTGTGAATACTGGGAAATTGCGACAGTGTGTCTATCACAGGTTGTCAAGAGTCTGCAGTGACATAAAGGGGTTGTCCAGGCTTCTGGCAAAAGTCTGAAGTCACATTAAGGCTCTGATTCATTAGGATTAGTATTTCGCACAGACGTATTTATGAGGGGCATGCAGAAATAAGATGCCCCAAATGCATTAAGACACGCCATGGTGGCAAAGGATTTTGATTTACCATAACTAAAATGGTCTTCCATAATGTATTATTGCTATTGATGACACGTGTCACCCAGGGTGAGGTGAAGTATAACACTAAGGAGCTGTCCCCGCTTGTGGGAGCCCCTTATATTCTGAATCTATATCATTTATTGTTCACTTTAGTGAATTCAGCGCAGTTTATTAAAGGCTTGCGTCTTCCTAGTCAGGGACTAGAGTGACAGGTCTGGTGTAATGATGAATTTGTCAGATGGGTATTTTGACGCAGCGTACCCTCCTCAGCTGGACCTAGAATTGGGGATTCATATAACATTTCTTGGTCAAAACTTAAAGCAATTTTCTAATTTATATACAAACCTCAAATCACTGTATATCGGAAAACTTTCTAATACTTTGGGAGCTTATTCCTCCCATGTAAAACTTAATAAAAAAAACCTCTTGCTCCAACATCTTTTAGTATTACCCTCAAAAGAGAGCATTACTGAGAGCAAAAGTGGATGATTACTGAGAGGGGACACGATAAATGTGTGGAGCCTAGAGGGGGCAATATTACTGTAAGGGTGTGTGCCCACATAGTGGTTTTACGTCAGTTTAGCAGCGAAAACTGCCGGCGGTTTAGCATAGGTTTTATTTAAATCTATGTAAATTTTTAGCAGCTTTAGGACTTACAAGTAACCCTATGTAATTTAGAAACCGCTGTGCACACATAGTGGGTTTATGTGAGTGGATCCGCCAGCGGTTGAGCGGTTTTCCAGCGGTTTAGCAGCATACAGCATGTCAATTCTTTTCAGCGGTTTTTGATCGGTTCCATGAAAAAAATCCTCCATAGAAAATCGCCGGAAAAAAACGCCGGAAAACCGCTGTGCACACGCTGAGAAAAACCGCTGGAAAACCGCTGGAAAACCGCTGGAGACTTCTGAGCTCAGGAGTCTAGGCTCCTTGAATTTTCCAGCGGTTTACTGACGATTTGAACGTCACTAAACCACTATGTGGGCACACAGCCTAAGAATTGCACAAGAGTCATGACATCTGTATGAGGCACAAAGGAGTGCACTACTTGATTGAGAGCACAGGCACAGCTATGGCCCCTAATTTGGGACATTATTACTAAGCTCAGGTTTAAAGAGGCCACTACTACTGTGTGTGGCCACTATTACCAGCTCGGTCATCATTTCAATCTGTGGAACAATGGACGGGACATTTATGTAGATGTAGAGAAGACGCAGGAAAAGTAAAGTCAAAGATGATTTTGCACCAAATGATGGAGACATAAATCACGGCTGTTAACGTAACCAGAGACCAAATAAAGGGAGTTTTTCAGACTTAGGCTGGAAACACACTGAGTGATATGCGAGTTACTCTGACGAGTCTTGGATCATTCACCCAGGATAGCCTCCCTCTCTCTGGACGGGAGCAGTGGAGCTACATTTGTCAGTGGTATGTTTTTCTATGTAGCTCCACTGCTCCCATCCAGAGAGGGGGAGGCCATCCCCGGTGAATGATCCGAGACTCGTGAGTTACTCGCACATGTCACTCGGACAGTGTGTTTCCAGCCTTAAGATATTGATAACCTACCTGTGGGATGGGTCATCAATATTATATTGGTGGTCAGACACCTGGAGCATGAATGATCAGCATTAGATAGATGAAAGCAATGACCGGACTTTAACATGACGGCTGTTTACACTGTTTAGTGTCTATTTCCAGATATCTGCTGCTCAGATCACGTTCACCTGAATAGGAGCTTATCTGAAGTACCCAAAAGCGTCTACATCTCAGTGTATGGCGCTGTGCTGTCCTCTGATCAGAACAGATCTCCAACATACACTGAACACAGCTGATTGGTTGGGTTTCTGGATCACCCCCAATCTGATATTGATGACTTTCCCTAGGGGTAGGTTACCTACTTAGTAATGTTCTATGAGCAGCTTCTATTCTAACATCACCCCGTGTATCCTTCCTCTGGTCTAATAATCACCTGGGGACATTACATGAAGAGCAGCCACTTCATCCTCTAAACTGTTTTGTACATTTTATTGGTAGAATAAGATTATCGCTGCTCAACCATTATTATATAAACTTTTATTTGACATGACGACTCTTTTGGAAGCGGACAGCTTTCTGTCCAAGACAAAGACACGTCTTCAGGAAATGGCTGCATTTTTTTTCTCTGAAGCACATTTTGTCTTTTCTATAGTTTTTGGGGGTTGTTTACCGAGTGCTTCTTTGATTATTTTGGCCACCAGCTTTTTTTTTTAGTGCTTTCCACTCTTTGGGGCATCTATTTTTACTGACATTTTTAAAGTAAAAGTTTATTGAATAATGAAGAAAACACTATTAGTATTCGTAAGGAAAAACACTGGTACATCACTCAAAAATTGTTGGTGTATGTTTAGTGCAACAACTCCATTCCTGTGTATGCAAGTGTTCTATTGCTAGGTTTGTGCATTGTCTATAAAATTAGATAAGAAAAAAAAAAAAAAAACACTCCCAGAGGCCATGGGAAAGACCATGTGACTGTACTCAGTTTCCTGTGTCTGTGCATGAGAGGAGAAGCAGCCTGCTGATGCTGCACAGACACTTAAGATATGGTAGGCTTTGTGGAATCAGGAATATACATATCTGTACCTGTTTATTACTAATTAAAAGCTCTGTTCTGTTGTAAACATGCTTGAGAGCATCCTGAATGATCCGCTGCCAACAGGTTATGGGCCAGCGTGACACAGAACCCCAGGAGTGACGCAGAAAAGTAATACAGCAACAGAAGCCCAAATCAAGAGAAGCACAGAGCAACAGAAAAGATATCCACAAGCAGGGATCAGCAAGTTCTCAGTGCAAAGTCTCACCAATCAGAATTGTCAATCCCGGAAATTCAAGGTGAAGATGCTGCTTATATAGAGAAGGTACGCGGAAATATACACAGGAACAAGTGCCTCATCCATTACCAGATGACTGGGTAGAGAAGGATCAGAAAGCACAAAGCACTATCTCCCTCAGTGTAGATGATCAGATTGTGCATATATGCAAGTGTGCAACTGCAAAAGAGATATGGGATGAATTACAGAAAGTGCATGAAAGATCAAATCTCAGCAATAAGCTTTATCTCATGAGAAAACTGTTCCAGTCTAAGCTAAATGATGGACAGAATATGCAGAACTATATAAGAAACACCATAGAGCAGTGATGGCAAACCTATGGCATGTGTTCCGGGGGGCGCACTCAGAGCCCTCACCGCTCACTGTCGATTTGAACTGATGGCGCAACCTCCAAATAGCCATCATCTACCGCCCCCCCGGACCCACCGCCTCCTTCCTTGACCACTTCACCACCTGGCTACTTCACTTCCTCTCCACTGACATCCCCTCCATCATCATGGGCGACTTCAATATCCCCATTGACACTCCCCGCCCAGCCGCCTCCAACCTTCTTTCCTTGACCACCTCCCTAGGGCTCTCCCAATGGTCCTCCTCTCCCACCCACGAACAAGGCCACACGCTTGACCTCATCTTTACCCGCCTTTGCTCCCTCTCTAACCTCACAACCTCGGTACTCACACTGTCCGACCACCATCTCTTGACCTTCTCCGCCCTCTCCTCCCCTGCCACACTACCCCCTCTCCGCAAACTTGATCACCCTCGCCGAAACCTAAAAGATCTTGATCTTCCTTTATTCTCTGAATCACTCCTCCCTCTCACCGACCTACCCTGCGCTGACAACATTGACATTGCCACCACCCTATACAACACCACCATAACGAACGCTCTCGACCTAGCCGCCCCCCTCACTCTCCATGCTCCACGCATTAACAGGCAACCCTGGCACACCACCCTCACTAAAAACCTGAGACGGGCGTCCAGAGTCGCCGAGAGGAGATGGAAAAAGTCTCACACCCCCGAGCACTTTGCTCTGTTCAAGCAATCCATCACTGACTTCAAGACGGCACTCACTACCGCCAAGCAAGCCTTCTTCTCATCCCTTATAACCTCTCTGTCCCGCAACCCCAAGCAGCTCTTCAAAACTTTCAACTCCTTACTTCGCCCACCTGCTCCCCCCCCTTCTCCCCTCATCTCTGCTGAAGACTTTGCGACCTTCTTCAAGGAGAAGATCGACAAGATCAGAAGCAGCTTCGGTCCACTATCCCCACACCTCCCCTTCCCACCTACACTGCCCTCCTCCTCCATCAGCCACTTCCCCCCCATAACTGAAGACCAACTCTCCTCCCTCCTGTCAAAATCACACCTCACCACCAGCGCCCACGACCCGCTCCCATCCCACCTCATTCCCAACCACACCTCCATTTTCATCCCAGCCCTCACCCACCTTTTTAACCTTTCACTTAGCACTGGTACCTTCCCCTCGGCCTTCAAACACGCCCTAATCACGCCCATCCTAAAAAAACCCTCACTTGACCCTACCTCTGTCTCTAACTATCGCCCCATATCTCTTCTCCCATTCGCCTCTAAGCTACTTGAACAGCATGTCCACTCCGAACTGTCCTCTCACCTCTCCTCGTGCTCCCACTTTGACCGCCTACAGTCCGGCTTCCGACCCCTCCATTCCACCGAAACAGCCCTGACCAAAGTCACCAACGACCTACTGACCGCCAAGAACAAACACTACTACTCCATCCTGCTACTCCTTGACCTGTCTGCCGCCTTCGACACGGTTGACCACTCCCTTCTTCTCCGGATCCTGGAATCCCTTGGCATCACCCACCTTGCCCTCTCCTGGATCTCCTCATACCTAGCGGACCGGACCTTCAGCGTCTCCCACTCCCACACCTCCTCCTCACCCTACCCCCTTTCTGTCGGAGTCCCCCAAGGTTCGGTCCTGGGACCCCTACTTTTCTCCATTTACACTCTCGGCCTAGGGCAACTCATCGAGTCCCATGGCCTCCAGTACCACCTCTACGCCGACGACACCCAAATCTACCTGTCCGGCCCTGACATCACCTCCCTACTCTCGAAAATCCCTCAATGCCTTTCCGCCATCTCATCCTTCTTCTCTGCTCGCTTCCTTAAACTCAACATGGACAAAACTGAATTCATAGTCTTCCCCCCAAGAAATTCCACCCCACCTCCCAACCTATCCATCTGCGTCAACGACTGTGCCCTCTCCCCAGTACCCCAAGCCAAGTGCCTCGGGGTAATCCTTGACTCCTCCCTATCCTTCAAACCCCACATCGAGGCCCTCACCACATCCCTCCGGCTCCAGCTCAAGAACATCTCACGGATCCGCTCCTTCCTCACCCACGACACCGCTAAAACACTCATCCATGCTCTTATCATCTCCCGCCTTGACTACTGCAACCTCCTTCTCAATGGCCTCCCGGCTAACTCCCTCACACCTCTCCAGTCTATCCTCAACTCCGCTGCCCGACTCATCTATATGTCCTCCCGCTACTCCCCTGTCTCCCCTCTCTGCCAAGCCCTTCACTGGCTCCCCGTCTCCAAGAGATCCCAATTCAAAACACTAACCATGGTGTACAAAGCCATACACAACCTGGCTCCACCATACATCTCCGACCTGGTCTCCCGATACCTACCCTCACGCAACCTCCGCTCCTCCCAAGAACTCCTCCTCTGCTCCCCCCTCATCACCTCTTCGCACAACCGCGTCCAGGACTTCTCCCGGGCATCTGCCTTACTCTGGAACTCCCTACCCGAACACGTCAGACACTCTCCGACCCTGAGTAGCTTCAAGTGTCACCTGAAGACTCACTTGTTCCGTCAAGCCTACAACCTGCCATGAGACCCAGGCGACCGCCCCATACCTGACATTCCCCCATCCTACTGTATCCTAACCCACCCCTCATAGACTGTGAGCCCTCGTGGACAGGGTCCCTGCCCCTCCTGTACCTGTACGTCCTGATCGCCTAGATTTAGTGTACTTGTTCTGGTCTCCCTCAACCTCATGTAAAGCGCCATGGAACCTAATGGCGCTATATAAATAAATAATAATAATAATAATAATAATGGCGCTAGCAATTCAAAGCTGTGTTGGATTGCAGGAGACATTTCTCCTCTCTCCCACACTCTCCTAGACCGGCACAGTCACATGCACGACATCATGCGGCTGTGCTGGCATCAGGTAAATGCCTGGTCATGTGAACGTGCTCAGCTGAGTGCGGTCATATGACCCCGGCGCCGCAGAGGACTTGAGCGGGCTATCAGCGGTGGAAGTGGGCGAGTATGATTTTTTTTTTAACTATATACGGCAACCAGGATGAGGGCATCACTACAAGGCGACAAATATGGAGCATTACTACTGTGTGGGGGCAGGATGGAACCTTATTTCAGGATAGGGGCAGGATGGGGCAAGACTAGCAGATTTGGGCATGAGGGGCCATTACTTCATGATGCTGGCAGGATGGCACATTATTACACAATAGAGGCAGGATGGAGCTTTACTACAGGATGGGGCAATACTACCAGATGGGGAAGGAGGGGGCATTACTACATGATAGGAGCAGGATAGGGCAATACTACCAGATGGAGGCAAGAGGGGGCATTACTACATGATGGGTGCAGCATGGGGCAATACTACTAGATAGGGCCGGCAGGAGGAGGCATTACTATAGGATGGGGCATTCCCACAGTATGTGGGCAGGATGGCGCATTACTACATCATGGGGGCAGGATCAGGGCTGCGGAGTCATGCGGTCAGAGTCAGGGAAATTAAGGAGTCTGATGTCTGGCTTTCCAATGACTCTAAAGTCCTGTGGAGGATGGCACAATGCTACATGAGGGGGGCAGGATGGGGTATTACTACAGGATGGGGACAAAGATAGGGACATTACTGCCAGATGCAGAAAGGATGGGTCATTACTACAAGAAGGGAATCAAGATGGGGACATTACTACAAGAAGAGGATCAAGATGAGGGACATTACTACAATATGGGGATCAGGATGGGGCATCACTACAAGAAGGGGACCAGGATGGGGACATAACTTCAAGACGGGGATCAGGATAGCGACATTACTACAAGAAGGGGATCAGGATATATAATAATATTTATTCATTTATATAGCGCTATTAATTCTATAGCACTTTACATACATCAGTGGGGACATTACTACAGGAAGGGGATCAGGTTGGGGATATAACTTCTAGGAGAGGGTCAGGATAGATCATCAGAATTTCTAGGTCAGGATAATTAGGTTTTGTGTTGCAGTTTGGGCACTCGATCTCAGAAAGGTATGCCATCACTGGTCTACAGTGTCAAAGACGGAAGACAAGTTGAGGAGAAGGAGGACAGAGTAGTGTCGCTTACTCTTGACGCTAAGTAGGTCATTGGTGACTTTAGTTAAGGCCGTTTCAGAAGAGTAATGCAGTCGGAAGTCAGATTGTAACCTGTCAAAGAGGGAGCAGGAGGAGAGGGGGGAGGACAGTTCAAGATGGACATGATGTTCCAGCAGTTTGGAGGCATAAGGGAGCAGTGATATTGGGCAATAATTAGACACAGAGGATGGATCGAGGGAGGTCTTTTTGAGGATGGGTGTGATTGAGGCATGTTTGAAGGATGAGGGGAAGACACCATTTGTAAGTGAAAGGTTGAATAGATGTGTTAGGTATGGGATGAAGACTGTGGCATGGTTGGGGATGAGGTGGAACGGGAGTGGGTCAAGGGCGCAGGAGGTGAGGTGTGATCTTGACAGAAGGGAGGAAAGCTGATCTTCTGTCATAGTGGAGAAGCTGGCTTTGGAAGAACAGGGCTGAGCAGGTATGAGGATGGGCATAAGGGGCTGCGGGTCAAAGCTTTCTCTTATGTTATCAATCTTTTGCTTAAATAAAGCGGCAAAGTCTTCAGGATAAATGAGAGGAGACGGAGGAGGTGCTAGGGAATGGAGTAGAGAATTGAAAGTGTTGAAAAGCTGTTTAGGGTTGTATATAGTTTATCAGAGGGCACCACCAATATCTTACAAAGAGATCTGCCTGTACATGTCCATGGGAAACAATATGAAAAGAAGAAAAGTGACACGTAGAAATAGGTGATCACCACAATATAAACAGTAAATATTAGAATGAAAATGTTACACACAACTTGAAAAGGTATCTTAAAAACAGTTAAAAACAGGGGGCCAAATTGCCCTCCAATGGAAAGGAGTCAACTTAGACAAGATTCACAACAAATTACATGAAGAAAAAAAAAGCAGGGCGGGCTATGAGGGTTGGTGTATCTCCCGGTACTAAGGTAAAAACTCAACTTTGGTTCACCATCATATGAATGTTGGTTTTACTGTTTATATTGTGGTGATCGCCTATTTCTACGTGTCTCTTTCCTTCTTTTCATACTGTTTAGGGTTGTGAGACAGGGAGGATATGAGAGATCAGAAGTAAGGTTGTTCTGCGGGAGCAAGTGTGGATTTGAAGTTGGTGAGGGACTAATTTTAACCAAAAACCTATCACTGCCTGTCCCTGCACCTTCCTACTACATCTCTAACCATCCCTGTCTGAACTAATACTGTCCTATAATGTTTTTAAAAAATGAGTTTGACACTTACCATATGGTAATTAGTCTTCTAGACTACATATTTAGTCACACTAGCCGTCCTACACAACTGTAATCTCCCTCCTTGATGCAGGGATCACGCTTCTGTGGTCGTGATCATTCATCCTGAAGAGTGTTCATTCAGTTAGGATGGCGTGCCCAATTCAGAATTCGTGTTCCTTCCAGGTATGAGGTTCTGCCAGCCGCACATCATTTCTGGTCAGGTGCATTGTGGGTGATTATCGAGTGTACAGGCCGGCTTTGGAATGAACACTGCCCATGCTCCGGAGCTAGCCTGTATGCCAATACACCCCCCACACTGCGGAGGACCAGGAATGATGCTCAGCTGGCAGCATGTCATCACCGGAAGGAGGAACAAGAATCGGGTGCGTGCTCTTGACTGAATGATCGCACTTCAGGATGAATGATCGTGCCCATTGGGGCATGATCCCAGTATCGAGGGTGGAAAGAATACAGCTGTGGAGAACGCCCAGGGTGACTACATATGTAGTCTAGAAGACTAATTACCATACGGCCATGTAAGTATCAAACTCTTTTTTTACAAACATTATACTGTGTGCAGAATTATTAGGCAAATAAGTCTATTGATCACATGGTACTTTTTATACATGTTGTCCTACTCCAAGCTGTATAGGCTTGAGATACAACTACCAATTAAGTAAATTAGGTGATGTCCATCTCTGTAATGAGGAGGGGTGTGGTGTAATGACATCAACACCCTATATAAGGTGTGCTTAATTATTAGGCAAATGCCTTTCCTCAGACAAATGGGTCTGAAGAGAGATTTGACAGGCTCTGAAAAGTCCAAAATTGTGAGAGGTCTTGCAGAGGGATGCAGCAGTCTTGAAATTGCCAAACTTTTGAAGCGTGATCACCGAACAATCAAGTGTTTCATGGCAAATAGCCAATAGGTTCGCAAGAGGCGTGTTGGGCAAAAAAGGCGCAAAATAACTGCCCATGAATTGAGGAAAATCAAGTGTGAAGCTGCCAAGATGCCATTTGCCACCAGTTTTGCCATATTTCAGAGCTGCAACGTTACTGGAGTATCAAAAAGCACAAGGTGTGCTATACTCAGGGACATGGCCAAGGTAAGGAAGGCTGAAAAAATGACCTCCTTTGAACAAGAAACATAAGATAAAATGTCTGAAAAAAAAGACTGGGTCAATAAATATCTTAAGACTGATTTTTCAAAGGTTTTATGTACTGATGAAATGAGAGTGACTCTTAATGGGCCATATGGATGGGCCAGAGGCTGGATCAGTAAAGGGCAGAGAGCTCCACTCCGACTCAGACGCCAGCAAGGTGGAGGTGGGTCATTGGTATGCACTGGTATCAAAGATGAACATGAAAGTGGGACCTTTTCGGGTGAGGATGGAGTGAACTCCCAGACCTACTGCTAGTTTCTGGAAGACAACTTCTTCAATCAGTGGTACAGGAAGAAGTCGGTATCGTTCAAGAAAAACATAATTTTCATTTAGGACAATGCTCCATCACATGCATCCAACTACTCCACAGCGTGGCTGACCAGTAAAGGTCTAAAAGAAGAAAAAATAATGACATGACCCCCTTGTTCACCTGATCTGAACCCCATAGAGAACCTGTGGTCCCTCCTAAAATGTGACATCTACAGGGAGGGAAAACAGTACACCTCTGGAAACAGTGTATAGGAGGCTGTGGTGGCTGCTGCACGCAATGTTGATCGTAAACAGATCAAGCAACTGACAGATTCTATGGATTAAAGGTTGTTGAGTGTCATCATAAAGAAAGGTGGCTATATTGGTCACTATTTTTTTTGTTTGTTTTTGCATGTCAGAAATGTTTATTTCTGCATTTTCTGCAGTTATATTGGTTTACCTGGCAAAAATAAACAAGTGAGATGGGAATATATTTAGTTTTTATTAAGTTGCCTAATAATTCTGCACAGTAAGAGTACCGTTACACGTCGCAACATTGCATGCAATTTCACTTGCAATTTGCTGGTTGCAGTGAAATCATGGACACATTGTTCCATTTGTACACGGCAACAAAATAGAACAATGTGTCCATGATTTCACTGCAACCAGCAAATTGCAAGTGAAATTGCATGCAATGTTGCGACGTGTAAAGGCAGCTTTACACGTCACGATATCGAAACGCAACTACGATAAAAAGTCACGTGGTACAGCCATTGCAGTTGTTATCGTTGGTGCGTTGTGTCATGTAAATGATCAATGCGACGCAAGAACAATGGGAAAAAGATATCGTTTGTGGATTGTGCATGCTCTTCAACTGTGCAATATTGCCTTGACAATCTGTTAGAAACAACCCCAAAAACATCTCCACTACCAAAAATATATATAGAAATAAATCCAAATATATCTTATATCAATATAGTCCCTTGGTAGGGAAAAATAATAATGGACACATTATACCTGGACCAATCGTGTAAGGACATCCACACAAAACCATTCCCAAAGGAAAAGAAATAACAATTTAGGTCCAAAATTGATGTATAGCAAATATAAATTTTATTATTTAGACAAGCGTGAAACAAGGTGGGGAAGGGGTGATATTCCCATAGCGCAGAAATCAAACAGATTCATCAGGATTACATTTCATATATAGCATTTCTAGTTGGTAATACAATATAAATTAATTAACAATGTTGTCAAGCTCTCAAAACAACCACCCTCCTATAGAGAATCTAGTGGTCATAGATCAGTGCAGCACATTAAATAGTGGTGATAAAGTCTACACATGATTATATATATATATATATATATATATATATATATATATATATATATATATCCATTCATATCTCAATTAGTTATATAGTTACACCACAAATAGAGAACCAATCACATGAAAACGGGGTCCAATTCAATCAGTTGTACCTTCAATGTACCATCTGTCATCTATGATCCATACAGCAGTTGTGCTAATAGATATATTGGTCTATGATTAAATCCGAACAGCATATCACTGCCATATTAAATCATCCAGCAGCACTGTCTCATAAGCCACTAGTTATAATACAGATGGCTTTTTTTAGGACTTCTCACACATTTAGAGGATAATTTTTTTAGGATTAATCTATCAGGTATAGTGTTGTAGCTCTCGCTAATACCCCTGACGTATATACAGTATGGTGCCCTATAGTTAGATGTAGCACATCGATCCATAACATGAAGAGGTGACCTTTCATCTGCCCCCTTGGTGCATATGTGTATATATACAACATAATGGACTTGCACACTTTGGATTCACTGTGAGTGATTGTGAGGCGTTACAGCTGCTGTGCATTGCAGTATAGGATACAAAAGAGGACTGTGATGGAATTTAACTGCTATATATTTCAGTATATAACTTGATAGATTGCCATGATTGTTCACAGTGTCTCTAAATGTGTGAGAAGTCCTAAAAAAAGCCATCTGTATTATAACTAGTGGCTTATGAGACAGTGCTGCTGGATGATTTAATATGGCAGTGATATGCTGTTCGGATTTAATCATAGACCAATATATTTATTAGCACAACTGCTGTATGGATCATAGATGACAGATGGTACATTGAAGGTACAACTGATTGAATTGGACACCGTTTTCATGTGATTGGTTCTCTATTTGTGGTGTAACTATATAACTAATTGAGATATGAATGGATACATATATATATACTAGATGGCGGCCCGATTCTAAAGAATCTGGTAGTCTAGAATCCATATATAGTTTATTTACTAATAGTTACGGGAGTGCGGTGAAATGAATTGTGTGTATACAGGCGGCTCTGTGGGTAGCAGAGTATACGGTGGCTCAGTGGGTAGCACAGTATACGGTGGCTCAGTGGTTAGCAGTGAGTGCGGTGGCTCAGTGGTTAGCAGTGAGTGCGGTGGCTCAGTGGTTAGCAGTGAGTGCGGTGGCTCAGTGGTTAGCAGTGAGTGCGGTGGCTCAGTGGTTAGCAGTGAGTGCGGTGGCTCAGTGGTTAGCAGTGAGTGTGGTGGCTCAGTGGTTAGCAGTGAGTGCGGTGGCTCAGTGGTTAGCAGTGAGTGCGGTGGCTCAGTGGTTAGCAGTGAGTGCGGTGAGATTGGTAAGCGCAGCGGCGTGGGCAGAGTGGTCAGCGCAGCGGCGTGGGCAGAGGACAGAGGCGGCTGGGCAGAGGACAGAGGCGGCTGGGCAGAGGACAGGGGCAGAGGCGCTGGCAGAGGACAGGGGCAGAGGCGGTGGGCAGAGGACAGGGGGCAGAGGCGGCTGGGCAGAGGACAGGGGGCAGAGGCGGCTGGGCAGAGGACAGGGGGCAGAGGCGGCTGGGCAGAGGACAGGGGGCAGAGGCGGCTGGGCAGAGGACAGGGGGCAGAGGCGGCTGGGCAGAGGACAGGGGCAGAGGCGGCTGGGCAGAGGACAGGGGGCAGAGGCGGCTGGGCAGAGGACAGGGGGCAGAGGCGGCTGGGCAGAGGACAGGGGCAGAGGCGGCTGGGCAGAGGACGCAGAGTACAGGGGCAGAGTACGCAGAGTACAGGGGGCAGAGTACGCAGAGACAGGGGGCAGAGTACGCAGAGGACAGGGGCAGAGGACGCAGAGGACAGGGGCAGAGGACGCAGAGGACAGGGGGCAGAGGACGCAGAGACAGGGGGCAGAGGACACAGAGGAGGCAGAGAACACAGAGGGGGCAGAGGACAGGGGTCAGAGGACACAGAGGGGGCAGAGGACGCAGAGGACAGGGGTCGAGGACACAGAGGGCAGAGGACCAGAGGACAGGGGTCAGAGGACGCAGAGGACAGGGGTCGAGGACGCAGAGGACAGGTCAGAGGACGCAGAGGACAGGGTCAGAGGACGCAGAGGACAGGGGTCAGAGGACGCAGAGGACAGGGTCGAGGACGCAGAGACAGGGTCAGAGGACGAGGGGTCAGAGGACGCAGAGGACAGGGGTCAGAGGACGCAGAGGACAGGGGTCAGAGGACGCAGAGGACAGGGTCAGAGGACGCAGAGGACAGGGGTCAGAGGACGCGAGGACAGGGGTCAGAGGACGAGAGGACAGGGGCAGAGGACACAGAGGGGCAGAGGACGCAGAGGACAGGGGGCAGAGGACACAGAGGGGGCAGAGGACACAGAGGGGGCAGAGGACGCAGAGGCAGGGGGCAGAGGACACAGAGGGGGCAGAGGACAGGGTCAGAGGACGCAGAGGACAGGGGTCAGAGACGCAGAGGACAGGGGCAGAGGACGGGGGCAGAGGACAGGGGGCAGAGGACACAGAGGGGGCAGAGGACGCAGAGGACAGGGGCAGAGACACAGAGGGGCAGAGGACAGGGGCAGAGGACGCAGAGGACCAGGGGGCAGAGGACAGGGGCAGAGGACAGGGGGCAGAGGACACGAGGGGCAGAGGACAGGGGGCAGAGGACACAGAGGGGCAGAGGACACAGAGGGGCAGAGGACACAGAGGGGCAGAGGACCAGAGGGGCAGAGGACACAGAGGGGGCAGAGGACCAGAGGGGCAGAGACGCAGAGTACGCAGAGGACAGGGGGCAGAGGACGCAGAGGACAGGGGGCAGAGGACGCAGAGGACAGGGGGCAGAGGACGCAGAGGACAGGGGGCAGAGGACACAGAGGAGGCAGAGAACACAGAGGGGGCAGAGGGACAGGGGTCAGAGGACACAGAGGGGGCAGAGGACGCAGAGGACAGGGGTCAGAGGACACAGAGGGGTCAGAGGACGCAGAGGACAGGGGTGACCAGAGGACGCAGAGGACAGGGGTAGGACGCAGAGGACAGGGTCAGAGGACGCAGAGGACAGGGGTCAGAGGACGCAGAGGACAGGGGTCAGAGGACGCAGAGGACAGGGGTCAGAGGACGCAGAGGACAGGGGTCAGAGGACGCAGGGGTCAGAGGACGCAGAGGACAGGGGTCAGAGGACGCAGAGGACAGGGGTCAGAGGACGCAGAGGACAGGGGTCAGAGGACGCAGAGGACAGGGGTCAGAGGACGCAGAGGACAGGGGTCAGAGGACGCAGAGGACAGGGGGCAGAGGACACAGAGGGGGCAGAGGACGCAGAGGACAGGGGGCAGAGGACACAGAGGGGGCAGAGGACACAGAGGGGGCAGAGGACGCAGAGGACAGGGGCAGAGGACACAGAGGGGGCAGAGGACAGGGTCAGAGGACGCAGAGGACAGGGGTCAGAGGACGCAGAGGACAGGGGCAGAGGACAGGGGCAGAGGACAGGGGGCAGAGGACACAGAGGGGCAGAGGACGCAGAGGACAGGGGGCAGAGGACACAGAGGGGGCAGAGGACAGGGGGCAGAGGACGCAGAGGACAGGGGGCAGAGGACAGGGGGCAGAGGACAGGGGGCAGAGGACACAGAGGGGGCAGAGGACAGGGGGCAGAGGACACAGAGGGGGCAGAGGACACAGAGGGGGCAGAGGACACAGAGGGGCAGAGGACACAGAGGGGGCAGAGGACACAGAGGGGGCAGAGGACACAGAGGGGGCAGAGGACGCAGAGGGGCAGAGGACGCAGAGGGGCAGAGGACGCAGAGGGGGCAGAGGACGCAGAGGGGCAGAGGACGCAGAGGACAGGGGGCAGAGGACAGGGGGCAGAGGACAGGGGGCAGAGGACAGGGGGCAGAGGACAGGGGGCAGAGGACAGGGGCAGAGGACAGGGGGCAGAGGACACAGAGGAGGCAGAGGACGCAGAGGACAGGGGGCAGAGGACACAGAGGAGGCAGAGGACGCAGAGGACAGGGGGCAGAGGACACAGAGGACGCAGAGGGGGCAGAGGACACAGAGGACGCAGAGGGGGCAGAGGACACAGAGGACGCAGAGGGGGCAGAGGACACAGAGGGGGCAGAGGGGGCAGAGGACACAGAGGGGGCAGAGGACACAGAGGGGGCAGAGGGGGCAGAGGACGCAGAGGGGGCAGAGGGGGCAGAGGACACAGAGGGGGCAGAGGACACAGAGGGGGCAGAGGACGCAGAGGGGGCAGAGGACGCAGAGGGGGCAGAGGACACAGAGGGGGCAGAGGACACAGAGGGGGCAGAGGACAGGGGGCAGAGGACACAGAGGGGGCAGAGGGGGCAGAGGACACAGAGGGGGCAGAGGACAGGGGGCAGAGGACAGGGGGCAGAGGACAGGGGGCAGAGGACACAGAGGGGGCAGAGGACACAGAGGGGGCAGAGGACACAGAGGGGGCAGAGGACAGGGGGCAGAGGACACAGAGGGGGCAGAGGACACAGAGGGGGCAGAGGACACAGAGGACCTGTTAATCCCTTGCAGCCCGGCTCTCACCTCTGCGTCCCCTCCCGGTGCTGAGCGCGGTGTCCCCCGGTGTCAGCAGTGCGGAGCTGTGGAGAAGGCGGGCGTGGAGACTGCGCTGTGCAGCATGATCCCGGGTGTCAGCCTCCAGTGTCAGCCGCCTCCTGTCAGTGCAGCTACCCCCCGGCTGCCATGTGCTGCCGCTGCCACCTCCTCACTGCCCGGGCACCCGGGAATGTGTGTGCGGGGAGGAGCCGGCCGCACACACTGGAGGCTCGGCTGTAACCCCTGCACTGCCGGGCGCCTCCTCCTGACAGTGTACTGATGTGTGGAGCAGGGGCTGAGGACATGATACATGAGGGGCGGCCTCTGGGCAGACAGCAATGGCAGAGGGTGGAGGGGAGAGGCTGTAGGGCACACGGAACTTCCGAGGTCGGAACGTTCCTGTGCCGCTGCCTGTAGCAGGGGGGCCCTGCACTGGCTGACGTCACCAGCCCCTGGGCGAAGACCATCACGGAAGTGGCCTTCGCCTTTTCAGGAAGTGGCCTTCGGGTTTTATATAATAGATATATAGATATATATATATATATATATATATATATATATATATATATATAATCATGTGTAGACTTTATCACCACTATTTAATGTGCTGCACTGATCTATGACCACTAGATTCTCTATAGGAGGGTGGTTGTTTTGAAAGCTTGACAACATTGTTAATTAATTTATATTGTATTACCAACTAGAAATGCTATATATGAAATGTAATCCTGATGAATCTGTTTGATTTCTGCGCTATGGGAATATCACCCCTTCCCCACCTTGTTTCACGCTTGTCTAAATGATAAAATTTATATTTGCTATACATAAATTTTGGACCTAAATCGTTATTTCTTTTCCTTTGGGCCTTGACAATCTGGCAGGATCGTGCTGTGTGACAGCGCAACTACGATTTGGAGTTCAACTTCCCCTATTCACTCCAATGTTAATCGGTCGTTCCCCGAGTTGCTCAGACGCAGCGTGCAAGAGGGGCGTACGACATCGTAGTTGCGTTGCCTGCCGATATCTCCCTGTGTAACATCTCCTATGCGATTTTGGACAGGTGCCAAAAACATGCGCGCTCCTGTGAAGTTGTATGCAATATCGGAACGATATTGCAACGTGTAAAGCGGCCTTAACAGTTCCATAATAGTTACCTACACAAACAGGTATCCTCCTAAGGCGGCCGTCACACGTAAAG
This sequence comes from Allobates femoralis, assembly GCA_033576535.1. NCBI lineage: Eukaryota > Metazoa > Chordata > Amphibia > Anura > Aromobatidae > Allobates > Allobates femoralis. The sequence goes on along the minus strand of JARQOC010000010.1, from coordinate 51,709,178 downwards.
ATATCGTGCAAGATATCGCTTGAACGCGGCAGATTAAACATCGCGTAAGCGATGTCTGCGCGTGTGACGGCGAGATACGACGAGCGATATCTGATCAAATCGCTAAATCGTGATCTGAGGTCCGGTTCTCAGATCTGACGATGTCGCCTCATAAGATGTACTGAATCGGCGTGTCTAAACAACCGAGATCGTATGCACGTGTAGGAACTGCGCGATGCCTAAATCCCGCACGTAGGCGTGGCAGGAGTTTCCTATTGCCTCGCCTCCTCAGTTGTAATTCGTGCACCGTAATGGTTTCGGATTGGCTGCTTCACCACTAGCTCGCATTGGTGGAGGATGATGCGTTGCCATTGGCTGCCCTCACAGGGCGCCATTTTTAAAGAGCTGTCTTCAGCACCACACATAGGCGTCGGCTGCACAATTTCTCCGAACTGTGCACCCACAAGTGCGTCGACTTGATAATAGAACCTGCGTGGTACACGACCCTGCTATAGTGTCCACCTTGTCATACACCCAAACAATGTTGCCAGGCGCGGCACACACAACGCGGCGTTACGTCACGCCCATGGGATATTGTTTCGTAGGTGACACAAAAAGTGGTTATTGCCCTGTTAACGCCGCGTAGGTCGCCTTTGAGTGTTGTTATGTCACGCAAGGGGCGGTCCTGACGGAATGAAGTTGGTTTCAGTTTCATTCCGCCTGCAAGGTGCTAGCTCCTCCCATGCACATTGCAGTTCAGTAATGGCGGCAACACGGCGCGCTGCCACGTGGGGGATGGCGTTCTGTACCTTTTCCCCATTCAAAATTAGTTATGTGGTACAGCACACATATACATTGCGACCAACATCACAGGACATTCTGGAGATGAGGCCGCCATGTTTCGAAGGACATCTGACCCAATGAGGACGCAGTACTGAGCACCAATGGTGTAGTGAGGGGCGCAGCTTGGAGACCATGAACCACGCCTATGGGCTCCAATGACGCCCACATTTGCTCCCACATCGTTTAGGAGATTTCTGTGTGACTCTTTGATGAACGATGTCCACTGATGATAAGTGCATCGCTCAGACGATCGCTGGATGGGTGGATCGGGGAATCGTCTGAGCGATGTCTGTGGGTGTAGCGTTATGATGAGCGATCTTGCGCGTCGTTCGGACGATATGCAAATTTTACATAGTCTACGACATAGTTAGCTAAATCTTTACGTGTGACGGCCGCCTAAGATAGCAAATCTAAAAAAAAAACCACTCCAACTACTAAAAATATTAAGCTTTGATATTTGAGCCTTTTGAGTTGATTGAGAACATAGTTGTTGATCAATAATAAAAATAATCCTCTACTTGCCTAATAATTCTGCACACAGTGTATAGGACAGTTTTAGGTCAGACAGGGATAGTTAGGGACAGTGGCGTAACGATTGCGGTCGCGACTGAAACCGGGTCTGGACCTGTAGGGGGGCCCGCACCTCCAGCCGCCGCCCGCGATCGCTGCCCTGTGTGTTAGAGGAGTGGAGGCAAAGGGAGGGAAGCTTCTCGCTTCCTGGTGCTGATCTCGCCCCTCCTCTCATCTGCCGCTGGCCCCCTTCCCTGCACGCTCCAGTGGAGAGCCTGCGGCTAGCAGAATCAACCACCAGTAACACCGCAACCCCCCCCCCCCCCCGCTTCTCTCTCCCGGGGGGCCCCAGTCTAAACATTACGCCACTGGTTAGGGATGTAGTAGCAAGGTGAATAGACAGGTAGTGATAGGTTCCCTTTAAGTGCCAAAAGATTCTCTTTTTCTCTGGTTTTCATTAGGGAATAGGTTTGTTGCTCCTCCTCCCGAAACAAATGAAGCCATACAGCAATGTGATCAGGGGCATTTTTCTTCAGAGTTTGCCTTGCAGATTGTTGTAAATCAATCATTGCTGTATGTATGGCAATATAAGGCTCATATAAAACATCATAATAAAAGAACCAGAAAAACCAGCTGGAAATGCGACCTTAACACAGTTGAAGGCATAGTGTATGTTTTTATAAGCAACTTATAAAAACCAAACAGGAATAACTACTAGCCGGACACTTGCTCAGCTCAACTATCACTTTTCCGTATTCCAAGTGTCAGTGTCATTATCCTGTACCCACAGTGTCAGTGTCATTATCCTGTACCCACAGTGTCAGTGTCATTATCCTGTACCCACAGTGTCAGTGTCATTATCCTGTACCCCAAGTGTCAGTGCCATTATCCTGTACCCCCAGTGTCAGTGTCATTATCCTGTACCCTGAGTTTGTGTGTCACTGTCAAGTATCCTCAGATAAATACCACTCTAATTGAAAAATATGTATCAAATGGAATGTGGTCAATAAACATATAATGTCTCTCTAATTCCAGTAATATAATTGTAAAAGCTACAAAACCCCACAACTTGAATCCCCATTCAAGTTTGTAAAACATGAATGGGGATTCCAGCCTAACCAGAAAGCCATAGCCAAAATTCCTGGTCATGGTAAAGTTTCAGGCACTTATGAAGACATCCAAGAACATCAATCAGACTTGCGTCACGCCAAGCTAACAGTAATCATGTATCCAGTTGGAATTAGTGATGGGCGAATCCTAAATTACTCGGAATCGCTTGACTCTAGCGAGTCCGAGCCCAGGACTCGCTACTCGTTGCGAGTCTAGCGAGTCCAATGTTAATGAATGGGGAAGCGAGTAATAGCGAGTAGTGTGAGATTTACAAATCGCAGATGTGTCTCGGAAGCTTCAGCCTGAAGCAATCCTAGTTTTGTCATTTATTTGCATTGGACTCGTTTACTTTGTAAGTAATCGATGGGAAACTCCAGATAAGAGAAGAGTCCTTTCTGCTCTGTGAAGCTCCAGGGTCCTAGAGCCCGCCTGCTGCCTGATGTAGCAGTGCTGAGATTGTTCTCAGTCTGCTCATTCCCTGTGTACAGACATGAATGTCTGTGCACAGAGATGATGTAGCAGTGCTGAGATTGTTCTCAGTCTGCTCATTCCCTGTGCATAGACATCTATATCTATACACAGGGGATGTAGCAGAGAGGACATCGCGTTTTGGACTGCGTCGGACGGAAGAGGATTTTTTTAATTAAAGATGGAGTCCCTAATGGCTTTTTTTTTATTTCTAATAAAAAAATTTCTCTGTGTGTGTTTTTTTTTAAAACAATTTAATAGAAATTCATGGCGGTCATGTCTAATATTGGCGTGACCGCCATAAATTTCGGGCTTAGGGCCAGCTGATAATACAAAGCTGGCCCTAACCTCTATTACCCAGCGTGCCACCGCCACCAGGGCCGCTGGAAGAGCGGGGTTCAGCGCCAGAGGATGGCGCTTCAATGAACGCGCCATCTTCTGGGGCGGCTGCGGGCTGTAATTTGCAGCGGGGGGTGCCCAGAAAGCTTGGGCATCCCTGCGCTGCGGATTCCAGCCCCCAGCTGCTTAGCTGTACCTGGCTAGACATAGAAATTGCGCGGAGCCCCACGCATTTTTTTTGACTCTGACTCCGAGACGACTCTGACTCCGAGACGACTCCGACTCCGACTCCGAGGCGACTCCGACTCCGAGGCGACTCCGACTCCGAGGCGACTCCGACTCCGAGGCGACTCCGACTCCGAGGCGACTCCGACTCCGAGGCGACTCCGACTCCGAGGCGACTCCGACTCCGAGGCGACTCCGACTCTGAGACTCCGACTCTGAAATTCATTAAATAATAAAAAAAAAAATGCGTGGGGCTCCGCGCAATTTCTATGTCTAGCCAGGTACAGCTAAGCAGCTGGGGGCTGGAATCCGCAGCGCAGGGATGCCCAAGCTTTCTGGGCACCCCCCGCTGCAAATTGCAGCCCGCAGCCGCCCCAGAAGATGGCGCATTCATTGAAGTGCCATCCTCTGGCGCTGAACCCCGCTCTTCCAGTGGCCCTGGTGGCGGTGGCACGCTGGGTAATAAAGGGGTTAATACCAGCTTTGTTATACAAGCTGGTATTAAGCCCGAGATTCTTAATGTCAGGCCACGTTTGACCCAGCCACTAAGAATCTCCAATAAAGGGTTAAAAAAACACAACACAGAGAAAATGTTTTATTTGAAATAAAAAAAAAAAGCCATTAGGGACTCCATCTTTAATTAAAAAAATCCTCTTCCGTCCGACGCAGTCCAAAACGCGATGTCCTCTCTGCTACATCCCCTGTGCATAAATATAGATGTCTATGCACAGGGAATGAGCAGACTGAGAACAATCTCAGCACTGCTACATCAGGCAGCAGGCGGGCTCTAGGACCCTGGAGTTGCACAGAGAAGACAGCTGGACTCGGCTCGCAAAGAAACAGCAGTTACTTTGCGAGTTTCCCTGCTATCACTGGCACAGTAGCCGAGTCTAATGCAAACAATGGCAATCCTAGTTTTGTCAGCGTTTCTGACAAAACTAGGATTGATATTGATTTGCATTGGACTCGTGCGAGTAATCACTGGGAAACTCGCAGAGTACCGAGTCCTGCGAGTCCTTTACTACTCGCCGAGTAACGAGTTCTAGCGAGTAGATTCGCCCATCCCTAGTTGGAATGTAATAATTTCTGTTGATTGGAATAAGGGACATGTTTAGCTAATAGATGGGGAGAATCCTGGCTTGGATGTGCCCTCCGTCAGTAAAATCAGGGAACTGAAGTGCACTCATTGACTACAACAGACTGCAGTGTGTGGGAAGGCTGCCATCAGGGCACTGGGTTACTGAGTCGAAAAATAGGCTCATACTGTCAACTACAAGTAAAAACCTCCAACCACTAGAACATATGGTACCTTTACACGCCGCGACGGCAGGCTGGATACATCGCGCTACAGGCTACAAATGTAGCTTGTAGCGTCAATGTAGCCCGTCGTAGCGGCGTCTGAAGACGCGACGCTACAGCCGGCGACAGATACATCTGTTTATGGGCTCTGCTCGAAAACAGATGGCTATATCGCCGATGGTAGCGAGCTGTATCGGCGTGTAAAGAAGCAACGGAAGGGAACTCTGGACACCCGGGGCTGTAGCTGCAATGTAGCTAAGGCGTGACCTCGGCTCCATGTTACCGCGCCCCATGTGCGATCATTGGTGGAAGCTGCTGCATGACGATTGGTAGTCGCTGCATAGGGAGGCATATTTAAGGAGCTGACCAGTCACACTACACAATCGCTCGAGCGTGCTGTATTACTCAGCCTCCTGCGATGCCTGCCCAATCAGGATGTTATTGCTTCGTCCTATCAGCGTACGGAAGTCTTGTAATCCACAATTGGAGCACGCCTATGTGCTGTCCCTGCTGCACCAGGTCCGCCCATAGTAGCTGGTTGTAGCGGTGTGTAAATGAGCTACAGCTGGCTACTTGAGACACCTGGCGATGTAGCTAGCTATAGATGTAGCGTGGCGTAGCGCACCTTGTCGCGGCGTGTAAAGGAGATGCGTTCACCGTTTGTAGCCGTTTGAGCGTGCTCGTGCACGTGAAGTAGCGCGATGTATCCAGCCTGCCGTCGCGGCGTGTAAAGGTACCAATACAGAGCGTATTATCCCCCTCAAAATAATAGAACTTTCAGGGCTTCAGTGAAGGTTCCTATAATTTTTTTTTGCTCATTTCATAAAATTTTACAGAATGAATTTCAAAAGGACACGAGTGAGGTCAATAATAGGGGCAGAGTTATGACACCTTGAATAGTTTCAAAATGTGAACTAGTTGTCACAGTGTAAAGCTTGTCCAGATCAGTGAGCTGCAATTGTCAGCCACTCACCACATTCTCCAGCTAATTTTATGTGATGGTAAATAAACCCAAATTTCTATTTACATAGAACTGCATATTTTCAGTAAGGCCGGGTCCACATCAAGTTTGGGCTCTCTATCCTGGCGGCTGCATTTGTCATCAGTGTTAACACAATGTAAAACTTGTGTTTGCTTGCGTTAACGCTGCCATAGAGATGCATTGGTGAGCGCATCCAAACACAAGTCAAACGCAAAAAAATGTGCTTGCATTTGAAAGTATGTGTTTTTTTTAATGCACAGGATAACGGAGTGCAGCGTCATCATGTGCATTTAAAAAACTTATACTTTCAAACGCACATTTTGGCTTGCGTTTGGATATGTTCACCAATGCATCTCCATGTTAGTGTTAACGCAAGCGTTACATTGCAATAACACTGATGACAAACGCAGCTGCTGGGACGGAAAGCCCGAACGTGATGTGGACCTGGCCTAACTGGTTGTTTTTTGTGAGTCTCACATTGACAGATCTTGAAATCATATCTGTATACCAGGGTTGGTCCCAGAAGTGAGGCTTCAGGCTTCATCCTCCATGTGAACTGTTCTGTTGCCTTTTTTTTTTTTTACTACAATAAACCAGGGGTGGACAAACAGAAGAGGATCTGTGGACCATTTGATTTCCAATCAGACATCATAATTATGTGCAAACTGTTGCATGCACACCACTCATTATGTGAAGCCTTTACACTGAACATGAGTTCTCTGGAATCCTGGGGAACTCTTATGGCGGGTTTACACGTCGCGATATCGGCGTCCAACTCCGACCAAAAGTCACGTGGTTCGTGAGTTGGACCCGATATCGTTCGCGCGTTGTACGGTTTGAACGTACAACACGATGCTGGATCGATGCCAAAACGATATTGGGGTTGAATGACCGTGCTATTCAACCGCCCGATATCGCATGGCCGTTGTAGCCGCATCGTACCGTGTAACAGCCCAACTACGATGTGTACGCCCACGTCACCCATTCACTCCCATGTTAAATGATCGTTCCTGGGTTGGGGGGCGTACACATCGTCGGGACGTTGTATCCCGATATCGGGCCGTATAAACCAGCGATGCGATGGCGGAAAAAGCGCGCTCAAAAAGCGCGCTCCCGCGTCGTTGGTTACGATATCGGCCCGATATCGCGATGTGTATACCCACCATTACACAGGGTGATCATTAGGCTACGTTCACACGCGGCGCTTTTGGCCCTATATTCGGCAGTGGCACTTTTTTGCACGCAAAAAAAGTGCTACTGCATGACGACTTCGCACTTTTCTCAGCGTGTTTTCCCCGAGGCCATGTTAACATGTAGCCTATGGGGAAAGTGTGCCGACAAAAATGCCAAGAATTGGCATGTCAATTCTTTTTGCGTGGGCGCTTTTGCAGTGAAAGCACTTTTGCTAGAAGGCGTATCCAGCTTTGTTCAGCACTGCTTTTACGCGAGCGCTCAAAAGTGCCGCGTAAAAGCAGGAATACGCCCCAATTATGCTACATGTGAACGTAGCCTTAAAGGGAACCTGTCACCAGGTTTTTGCAACTGAATCTGAGAATAGCATTATATAGGAACAGAGATCCTGATTCCAGGGATGAGCTGCTCTATGTAGTTTTGATAAAATCACAGTTTGATCAGCTGGAGATTATCATTAGCAGTCTCTGTGGCCTGCTGCCAGGTAGTCTGACATATCCACAAACTGCTAAATCTGCAACAGAGAAAACACTAATTTGATCAAAATTACAGCAAGCAGCTCAGTAAATGACACATCGCTGGAATCAGGGTCTCCATTTCTACATTATGCTGTTCTCAGATGGGATGGCAAAAACCTGGTGACAGGTTCCTTTTAATTACACTTCTGCCTGTAGAGGAAAGGCACAATCTCAGGCACAGCTATCACACAGTTCAGAAGTGCGGATAATAATTGGGGTTTATTCCAGTTTCTTTCCAAATACATAACATTATTAGAACTTGCCTGAACAGCTTGTATGTTTCAATTCCTCTCCTCCATACCTTCTCCCTTGTGTCCCTGGACACACCTCCACTTTCCCAGAACTCCCTGGGGCTCTCTCCTATTCACATTTAACCTCTACAGTTGTTGTCTGATTCTGGATCACAGTCCAGCTTCTAGGTGTCACAAAACCTTTCACAGTTTGGTGCAGTTCACGGAACTTCCCGGTGTTGAGCAAACCTATTCGGGATCAGCGTTCAGGTGCTTTACATTTGCAAAGCACTGGAGCGAGCATCGCTGTGGTCGGGTACAGATGGTGCTTGGTTCAGTGCGAGTGGTGTGCAGTGCTTGCTTGATCAGCTCACAACTGGGCTTCCAATCACAGTTTTTGGGTGTAGTGCGAGTTCAAAATTAATTTAGAAAAAAGAAAAAAAAACACCTTCCCAAACCCGGAAATGTTTCACCTATGGCTGGCATGTAAGTGCAGGAGTTTGAAATCTCACACTATTTTCAAGTGGACGACATGACACGCGCTTCTGCATCATGTGGTCCACTTGGAAATAGCACGAGATTTCAAACTTTTGAATGCGCTCGGGAGTCTGTCCCCCATAGGATTCTATTGGCAGCATCAAGGCAGCGTTCCATTATGGTTATGCTGCATTAATGCTGGCAGAATCTATTTTCTTAACGGACCTCCCTGGACGGAATGCCAGCGCCAGTGTGACACAGGCCTAAGCCAAACCTCCAACCCTCCAACTCAATTTCCCTGAATCCGACACCACAGTCCTGGTTGGCAACACTGCCCACTAGTAGAGATCACTATATGTAAATCAATGTAAGGCCACACGTTCAGTATTTGCTTAGTATTTTACATATTTGCTCACCAAAATCAGGAGAAACAATCAGATGAATAGTGTAAGGGTTTGGACACTGGTGTGAAACTCGGACGACTGCAATATGAGTTTTTCTCTCATTGCAGTCGGACCAATGTTATTCAATGTCCGAGAGCACATTTGAGCACATTTGCGAGTGTCGGGCGTTTTTTTCTCATCCGAGAGACGGACGAGAAAGCAGTCGCAATATGCTGCGATAGTTTGCGATTCAAGCGCAAGACTCGCCAATGCAAGTCTATGGGTCCAACAAAATTCATGGACCGCACACGAGTCATCCGTTTTTTCACTGATACATTATCATTTTGTAGCTCAGACAAATGTAAAATATTCCTGTAAATAATTATACAATAATAGCTGCTGAGAAAAAAAAAAAAAGTCCACTCGGATGTGATCTGAGAAAAATGTTGGACACTCGCATCGCAGTTGGAAGCAAAACAGAGCCAAAAAGAGGACGACACTCGGAAGACTCTCAGGAATGAGAATCGGACCGCAGTTTTTCTCGCCAGTGTGTTTCCACCCTAAGGCTCTGTGCACACATTAAAGGCCACTTTACACACACAGATATCTGTGTCCAACTTCTGAACAGATCTCTGGTTGCAGTGAAATCATGGACAAATTGTTACATGTTGTGGCTGTGTACAATGGAACAATGTGTCCATGATTTCACTGCAACCAGAGATCTGTTCAGAAGTTGGACACAGATATCTGGGTGTGTAAAGTGGCCTTCAGTTTTTGGTGCAGAAACGTTTGCACCATTCCTGCATCTGTTGGCAGGAAAAATGCACCTTTTTGATGAGTTTTCAGTGAGTTTTTTACATCAGTTTTTGGTGCAGATTTTTGCCTACATTAAGCTGCTTTCACATCAGCGTTTTTTCAAGTTTGCGGCAGATCCAGCAAATTGTGCCGTGTAACAGCAAGCCCCATTCATTCTCTATAGGGCTTGCGGCAAGTGTGCTTTTGACAGATCTGGCACTTGCAGCAAAACCTCACTTGCCAAATTCGGCAAAACCTCACTTGCCGCACCTGATCGCAAGTCCCAGAGAATGAATGGGGCTTCCCACAGGTGTGCCGCAAGTCAGCCGATATGCGACAGATCCAGCAAAACTGCCGTATCTGCCGCAATTATGAAGAACTGCTGATGTGAAAGGTCCCTTAGAATGGGTGTAATCTGCAGCAAAAATGATGACAAATTGACATGCTGCAGATTTAAATCCGCACCACATCTGTAAACATAAAATATTCAACGTGTGCAGGAGACTTCAGGATTCTCGTTCACTTTGCTGCATCGGGAAATCCCTCAGATTTTGTGACATCTTTGGAGAAAAAAGTGTGACAAATTTGCAACGTGTTCAGCGGCCCTAATGGAAACACAAGCACCACTTTTGCATTTTTCACCAACTCTGGGTTTTGGCTACAAATAATGAGGTAAAATACTGACCAAATACTGAACATGTCCTTAGGCCAGTTTCACACATACATGCAAACACGAATGTGTAAGACAAGGCCATTTTTGGGCGGGGTGTGTATCATGTGTCACGGATCGTGCTACACATGTGTGCTGTCCGTGTGCTATCTGTGGATAGCACACGGACAGCCTGTCAGAGCATACTCCCCTCTAGCGCCACTGCTCCTCTCATTTCTGGTACCCTGTTAGGCTCAGTGCAGTGAATATTCATGAGACCAATGATTGGCACCAGAAGTGAGAGGAGCAGGCAGCGCTGGAGGCAGGTGAGTATACAATTCTTTATTTTTAAGTTTATAACTTTTGTCCGTGGTCCATGCACACGGATGTAACACGGTGAACATCCGTATGTAGGATGTTTTGGCCCAAAACTGGTCCGTGGTGCCAGTAAAAAACAGACATATTGCCATGTGGAGCACACGGACACGTGTCTGCTCCATACGGAGACACAGTCCACGCAGTACCACGGACATGTGAAGGGGGCCATAGAAAATAATGAGCCTCTGTGTGTCTGTGCCTCCGGCAAGTGTTGGCACGGAGCGCACACGTACCAGAGGCTCGGATGTGTGAGGGAGGCCTCAGGTAAATGCTTGTTAACCAAATTCAGCAGGAATGTGAACTGGGAGGGGAATCACAAGCAAGTGACAGCCCCAGACAATACAGGCAGTTACCTGACCTTCACACTGCAGCCTTTTGGAGCAGAGATCATCTGGTAAGGTGGAAGTTTGCTCCACCCAAAGAGTGTGTAGTAGCTGGGAGATAATATCCTCAGGTATTGAGGCAGCAAGCTCTTGGCTGAGTGTGAGTCCTGGAGAGCTGGAGATGGGGCTGCGACTCCTCCTGTGCTGCACCTGCTGCTCCTCACCACAGCTCTGCTCCTGCCCAAGGTGAGACCCTCACTGACACATGTTAAGGCCACTTCACACACACAGATATCTGAGTCCAATATCTGAACCAATCTCTGGTTGCAGTGAAATCATGGATACATTGTTCCATTTTGTGGCTGTGTACAACATGGAGCAATGTATCCATGATTTCACTGCAACCAGAGATTTGTTCAGATATTGGACTCAGATATCTGTGTGTGTGAAGTGGCCTTCAAACTTTCACATTGTGTAGATATAGCAGAGCTGGACTTGTACCTTTTATTCTCCTGGGCTATATATGTGAGGACAGGCTCGGATTGACCCACAGGGGGACAGGGTAACATCCGGGGGGCCCCTGTGCTTGAGTGAGCCACTCAACCTACCAATATAGGCAGAATTTGGCCGCATAACATTAGATTCACTATGTTCAGAAAAAAGCATCATCTCATCATTGATATAACAACTATCCAGTGCATTATTACATAGAAGTACAGATAAATGTTTTAATGAGTCTAATGTAATATATGCATGTAGCTGAACAGTGGGCCCCCAGTCAGTGTCACTGGCGGGTCCTTGGCACGGCAGGTCAGTCCGACACTGCGTTTCGATGGGGATATATATATTTTTTTTTTCTTAAAAGTTACAGCTTTTCGCTCTTTATCAGAATGTTGCAAAACTGTATCAAACATTTCTGGTGTGCAGAAGGTCACTCAAGAAGAAAAATTTTGAACAAATTTTGTAACTAATAAATCATAAATCTGGTGAACGCATTTGTAAACCCTGTAGGGCTTGTGCCCGTGCTGCGGACTTTGATGCAGAAATGGTGCAGATTTGTCAGAAATGAGCAAATCTGGAAAGTCTATGGGAATTCTGAAGTGTTGTGCCCATGTTGCGTTTTTTCTGCTGCAGATTTTCCAGAGGTAAAATCTTCAACATGTTAATTCTTGCAGCAGATTTTTCAGCGTTTTTCAGCCCTTTAAGCCATTGACTTGATGGTGAAAAATGCAGGGCACAAATCTGAACCATTTATCCACACTGTGAATTTGGTGTGTTTTTCTGCCACAAGGTGCAGATTTGCTGCTGAAATTTCTGCAACAAAATACTCAGCATCAGCACATAGCCACTGTGCTTTTCTACTGCATTTTTGTGCTGCTTTCTCTGCACCAAAAAACGCATGACCCACAGTTTTTAATGAAAGTCAATGTGATTTTTAAAAAGCTGTGCCTACTATGTCTGTTTTTCAGTTGCCAGCCATTCTAATGAGCTGAAAAACGGAGCCCTTACAAAAGCACAGCAGAAAAGCCTGCATGCTTTTTTGAAACCGCTGAGTTTTTGAAGCTTTAAAAAAGCAGGCAAAAAAAAAAAAAAATGCACAGTGGACACTTAACCTTAGAATTATAGCCTCACCTAACATAAAGATAAAGGGGATTTGTATGCTCATTAGACTGTGTACACACTTTCATTTTTAGGCTGCATACTCGCGATGACTATACGCAGCATTTTGGACGCAGGGTCTTGTCGCTGCGTCGTACAGTATAAGCATAGGGGATGGGATTTTAAGAAATCCCATGTCCACTATGCTTAACCCGACCGCAGCGTTCTTTTAGCTGCCGTGCGGGTTTGCCGGCATTATGCTCCTCTGCAGCATGGAATGAACAGTTGCAAGCAGCTGCCATCGGATGACAGAAGGGAAAAGCTGCCCTGCACCCAACGCACATCGTGAGTACAGGGCAGCTGCAGTCTCCCTGGCATGGGTTCACTCAGGTACAGAGGAGCTGTCTAACACGCAGCTCCTCTGGACCGTGAGCACTTAGGCCGGTTTCACACCACGGTTCATCTGATCCAGGACTGTCAGGTGTGAACTGGTCAGCCCCAGATAAGATTTCGGCCCCATAGTATTCCTATGGGGCCAGACTTGCCATCCAGTTTCAATCTGTCCGGGAGCATTTTAATTTTTCTCCCGGACACAAAAACGTTGCTTGCTGCGATTTTCTGTCCACGGCAAAAATCGGCACAAATTTGATCCTTCTGGATCTGGTGCCCCTTGCATGGGAGTCTATGGCGCCGGATGCGACAAAAAAAAAAATCGGATCCGGGAGCCGGGTGCTGAAGTTTAGCAACGAGCGCTGTTAAACTTCAGCACCTGGAAGTGTCCCCTGCTGAGATTTCTGGACCGCGGCCAGCTCCCTGCTAGCCGCGATCATGTCATTTTAGCAGGGACAGCTCCTGAAAGCTGTGCCCTGCTGACTCCGGCTGCAAACCGGACCGGAGGGCATATTTGCCCTCCAGTTCTGTTTCAAAATAGAGTCCGGGGATGTCAGGTTCACACCAGACAACCGCAGACCTGATCTTGCCGTGACGTGAAACCGGCCTTAGCGTTTTTTTATGTGTTTTTGAGTGTAGATTTGTCATAAAACCTGAAAGGATTCCTGATGCCAGCAAAGTCAATGAAAATCTTGAAGCGTAATGCACACGTTGACTATTTTCTCCTTGCAGATTTAGTCCAGAAATCTGCAGCATGTCAATTCTTGCTGCAAATTTCACACATTCTAACAAATGGGGAAAAAAAAGCACTAAAAGCGCACTGAAAATGCACAGTTTTGCCACTGCATCTTCCCTATTTATAGGGACTGTCCACTTTGTATTTTTAAATGGGTCAGAATGCAATGGCATTACCACCCTTTCTTGTACTAATTTAACAGTCCTATCTAATGCGCCTTTATGATCATAAAAGCCATTATGTGATCACAATTTTCTAACTGTCATATATTCCTGTTTTTCCAGATTGGTTCCTCCTGTGATGGTGAGCAGCAGCCTCCTCTTTCCTGCTTGTCTGTGTTACATTTTGCTCTGAAGTTTACATGTCTTAATGTCATCTACAGTAACTCTCCATTCTATCCGTTGTTCTAATTTCCTACTTTAGCTACTGTAACCCAAACAATGATTTCCCACCTTGTCTACTGAAATCCTGCTCTAGTTATTTGTCCCAAATACATCACATGTTCCAGTATCCTAGTTTCCAGTGATCCTTGTATAGGTCATGATAATCATTAACTATATGAATGGAGGTTGCGGTCATTGACTATAATATATCTTCGTTAAAGAATTCCAAAAATTTGTTGTATTGGTAAAACAGGGCAAAATCTTATGAATGAATGTCTTTACCTCGGCTCAGTGACATATTGCAACATTTGTGGTACTAAACAAATGGCTTTGATTAAGAAATGTTTATATTTTCACCAGATTTCTGGCATACAATGCTTTGAAAAATCGCAAAATTTCTGCATAAAAAAATTTGCAACGTCTGACGTTTGCGCCTTTTGATGGATGTGGCCAAAATGGCCTGAGCTGGGGCTAGATGAGGCATGACAAAACCCTTCCGAGAAATTCATGAAATGTTATGGCGTACCTTACACCAGAAATGTTATTCCATTTCTTGTCTAGAGCCACATTTCTGGGGAGACAGTTGGAGTTGCACACCAGTGATAAGATGCACCCAGGCCCGGCGTCAGCACCCGGGCAAGTGCCGGGGCCCCGACTTCTTGGAGGGGGCCCACCGGGCCCCTTAGGGCTAGGGTCTCACTTGCATTGTGACCCTAGCCTGATGCAAGTATTGTCCACTACAGCGCATAGCGTTTAATGCTATGCGCTGCCAGCAACGGAGCCCATAGAAACCCGATGTTTACATTGTCAACAGTGGTTGGCAAGGTAAACATCGGGTTTCTATGGGCTCCAGCGACCAGCGCATAGCATTAAACTGCAGCCGAAAATACTTGCATCAGGCTAGGGTCACAATGCAAGTGTGACCCTAGCCTCAGGGGCCCCTGAGCACTGCCCCCACAGCCAGGGCCATTTCCAGGGCGTAGCTGGGGGGTCATTTACAGGGAGGTAATTTTCAGCCTCCTGCAGCGCTGGATGTCTCCCTCCTCCTCCCTCTGTGGGAGCCAACAGTGCCGCACACTCTGTGCTGACAGGACCTGTGATGATGTCAATGGAGGTGGAGTCAGGGGTCACATGATCAGGTCCTCAGTGTATGCAGGACTCTGCTGTGCTGCCCATCATGTGCTCAATTAGGTGAAGTTTATGTGTGGGGTGAGGAGAGATTTACAGTGTGAATGTAGCAGAGCCGAGTGGGTACTAGGTGTACGGAGCGGAGCCGAGTGGGTACTAGGTGTACGGAGCGGAGCCGTGTGTATACGAGGGGTATGGAGCAGTTCTGAGTGTGTACGAGGTGTATGGAGCGGAGCTGAGTGTGTACGAGGTGTATGGAGCAGAGCCGCGTGCATACGAGGTATGTGTACCAGTGGTAGCCCCCTGCGGATTCCGCTCCCGCTCCTATAGTCCCAGCCGCCTTTGCCAGCAGCAGTCTTCTCCAGAGTCTCTTCTGCCGCTGTCTGCATTCTGCAGCTCAGCATGGCGGGGCACGATGTTGTCATCACTGTGCTGATATGTGCAGAGCGACCGGAGGAGACCGGAGCAGCGAGAAGAGAGGTAAGCAGAAAGAGAGATCCGGATGGCCAGACACTCCGCTTGGCTGCGGTGCCACCCATATGGCAGTGTGGCTCCATTGCTTGCATTATTTGTGCGCTTCAGGATGCTTGTGTATATACCAAGAATCCTCAGACGCACAAAAATGCAACATTTTGCATTTGAAGGGTATTTTTAAAAAGCGCAAGGGAATGCAAACGCATTTTAGCCCTAACAACGTGTAATATACTCACTGTCAGAAACAGCTCTTGCTGGTTTCAGCAGTCACTGTTCCTGTAAGGCTGATTTCACATAGGCGTTTTTTTAAAAACGTGGCAGTTGCGGTAAAAAAAACCCTGCATCTGCCGCATTTTCCGCCTAGCGGCTGCACTTGCTGCGCATTTCCGGCAAGCCCCATGCATTGTCTATGGGGCTTGCGGTAAGTGTGCGGCAATATATATATTATAGTCTGCGATATGTACTAAAGGGGGCCCACTGAGACTTTTTCACCCGGGGCCCACAGAAACCTGGAGCCGGCCCTTGATGCGCCTCTTAATAAATTATGCAAATTGTCACTTCAATGAGGAAGTAGATGAACTCTAGTGCCTCCTAATAAAGATAGCAATCATCAAAGTCATTATTGACTCTTTAAGGCCCCTTTCACATCAGCGTTTTTTCCAAATCGCGGCAGATGCGGTGAAAAAACTGCATCTGCCGCGATTACCGCATACCGGCTGCACTTGCGGCACGGTTGCGGCACGGTTGCGGCAAGCCCCATATAATGTATAGGCGGGCTTGCGGCAGGTGCGGCAAGTGCGTTTTTGGCACTTGCGGCAGGTGCGGCCACGAAAAAAAACGTGGCTGACCGCGTTTTTTTTCGCGGCCGCACCTGCCGCAAGTGCCAAAACAGTACCTGCCGCAAGCCCGCCTATACATTGTATGGGGCTTGCCGCAACCGTGCCGCAAGTGCAGCCGGTATGCGGTAATCGCGGCAGATGCGGTTTTTT
The DNA here is from genome assembly GCA_033576535.1 of Allobates femoralis. Taxonomy (NCBI): domain Eukaryota; kingdom Metazoa; phylum Chordata; class Amphibia; order Anura; family Aromobatidae; genus Allobates; species Allobates femoralis. The sequence continues at coordinate 51,692,780 of JARQOC010000010.1, read as the reverse complement.
CACCGCATCTGCCGCGATTTGAAAAAAACGTTGATGTGAAAGGGGCCTAACAAGCCTTTTATTATGACTTAGGCTGGCTTCACACCACGTTTTTCAGGATCTGGGGCTGTCCGGTGTGAATCGGACAGCCCGAATCTGATTTTGGCACCAGTGTGTCCCTATGGGGTCGGATGGCAGCTATTAGCCATCCGGTTCCCATCTGTCCGGGAAGATGCGGGAGATTACAGGATTTTTACTACGACACAAAATCGCAGCTTGCTTCGATTTTCTGTCCAGGACACAAATCTGCACAAATCGGATCCTCCCAGATCTGGCGCCCCCTAACAGGGGAGTCTATGGCACCGGATCATTCTGGATCCGACCAAAAAAAAAAAAAAAAATCGCATCCGACTGCTGGACGGCTAGTGCATATTTGCCCCCCGATTCTGTCTGGGGTTTCCTGCAAAACACCAGACAGAACCTGATAAACCAAAACTGTGGTGCGAAGCCGCCCTTAGAATTTCTTTGTAGATCAGAACCCCCTGAGGGGTCACACTGATGTTTAGCATCCGATGCAAGAGAATTATATGCTATATGCTAATGAGATGTGACACAAACCTTGCTGCAAGCATAACTGTCATTCTACATGTGAGAATCGGATCCCAGGTGCAGAGAAGATGGAGAGCTTAATTTCTCCATCTTCTACATCAGCGGTCCCCAAATCCAGGCCTCGTGGGCCGCCAAAAGTGCATGTTTTCAGGATCTCCTTAGTATTGCACAGGGGTTGGAATCATTACATGTGCATTTGATCACATTAACACCTGTGCAATACTAAGGAAATCCTGAAATCCTGCACTGTTGGCAGCCCTCGAGGCCTGGAGTTGGGAATCTGTGTTCTACATTGTATGACATCCAAGTGCAAGGGCAGTCCAGTGTTTCACATGCATCCATCGACTTGTATGGGTGCTCAAGATCTGAGATACGCTGCCAATTGCAGCATGCAGCAATTTTATTTCTCATGCAGAATCAACATGAGAAAAAAAAAAGCAAAAACAAAACGTAGTACGCAAATGAGAACATACCCTTAATCTAAGTCCTCTGCCCCCTGTTAAATACTCACCTCGCCGATCCCGCAATGCCATCTTGTGTAACTTCTGACTGGCCAGAATTTAGAAGTTACATCACAAGCTCTCAGTTGAAGTCTATGAGAGCCAGAACGAGGCTCTTATTGTGGCCTTCGGCTCTCTCCATGAAACACTGGAGCCGTTGGCAGGTTACAAATTCCAGGGAACCAATAGTGATGCTGGAAACAGATGAAAACGGTGGCAGGAGAGTATGAGAGAGAGGGAAGGGATCTTACATTTAAAGCACCACTCTAGGAGTGCATTTAAAAAAAAAAAACACTGGAGTGATGTGTATGAAAGCCAGTACTAATGAATCAGATGTTTTGTGTCTATATGTCACCACCCGGTGGTTGTCACTTGGATTACAGCCTGTCTTGCAAGCGTGTTGCGATAATGTATGGAATTTCTGTCATGAGAAATTGGGACTTCTTCATAATATTACAGAAAAGTTATGGGTGGATGTATCATTTTGTAAATATTTGAATTTTTCATTGCTTCAGTGTATCTGAAACAAACAAACAAATCATTTCTCACTATGGCCAATTTATTTGCTTTACAGAGATATCCAAATGCCAATCAGTCATCATCCAGGTGACCACCTCCCAGATCACCATCACTGGACTGTCTGGGGGATTCTCCCTTCAGAATATAACTTATATAAATGGCTCCAGGATTCAGGCATCTGATGGCAGCTGGAATAACACGTCCCTCATGAGCTTTGTGTCTGGCACACAGTATGTGATCTACTATGGGAACAACTCAATCAGCTGCTGCCGCAACGTCACCACCAGTAAGTATGAGGCCGCTGGTGTCATGACTTGTCTGGATCCATGATGCAGTCAGTTGTGTTCTGCTGACAATTCTGTCACTTTTGGATGCCTGTTTTTTGCTGCCTTAATGTTACAATCCTTTTTTTTGTAACTCCCAAAAGACCCCATAATAAACCATTATAGTTCTGTGGTTGTCTTTTGGATTAGTTATACAAATGGATGTTATTAAGAGATATCCTAATTCGAACATGAACATTCACTGCGGTCCCCAGAAATCTGCTTGAGGGCCGGAGAAAAGTACATCGTGGATGGTAAATGGCTCGCTGGCCAAAGGTTCCGCACCCCACTGATCCCTAAGGCTATGTGCACATCAGTCGTTTTGTGGGCTGTTTTTTACCGGTTTCTGTCGGCGTTTTCCGCTCAGTTTTATGTTAATTTATGTTAATCCTAGCCACCGGCTGGATTAACATGATACTCAATGGAGTTTAGAAAACGCTGTCTTCATTAGAAGGTTTTTTGTCTGGTCGTTTTCTGTTTTTCCACCGGTTTTCCACCGGTTTTCAAAGATAGAGCAAGTGAATTCTTTTGGTCGTTTTTCCAGCGGTTCCAGCATAACAAGTGCACAAAAAACTCAGTTTTAAAAACGCCAAGAAAACCGCCGAGAAAAACGCTGTAAAACCGAGCAAAAAACGAGCAAAAAACGAGGGACTCTGCTGAGCGCAGAAAACTCAGTTTCTGCTAATCTACACCGGTTTTTGGACGTTCTGCAGAGATGCACAAACGTCAGATGTGCACATACCCTTAGGGTCCCTTTACACGCTGCAACCGCAGCGAGGAATCTGACCGACGACATGTGACCCTGGCACCATCGCCGTCAAATTGCCTCGCCGTCAACTTGTGGCGTGTAATTGGGGAATTTGGCGGCGATAAAAAAAAATTGTCACCTGGTTCCGATTTCACAGCACTGCTCCAAAATCAGAGGCAATCATGAAGTCGACATTCCTGGCTTTTGGCGTGTGAACGGGCGATAGTGATGGAATCTACGTAGCCTATTGATTTCCCGTAGGCGTGCCACAGCGTGCTGGAGTCTGCGCCCCGTCAGCGATGATTGGTGGTGGCTACTGTGTTTCTATTGGCTGTCACTTCACAGGGCGCCATATTTGAAGAGCTGTCCAATGACCACCACACAATGGCGTCATGTCTTAGCCAGCCTTCCAGCGCAGGCTGACCAATCATAATGCTATTGCGTTGTCTAATCAGCGTGCTTGTGGCGTGGTATACACCAGTCTGCCACGACTATGTTCTCGCCGTGCTGAACATGTACGCCCACATTCCTTTGAGGATTGCAGCGTGTGAAGCGGCAACAGTAGTCTACCGGATGTTTCCCACTGTGGGTGAGGCGATTTCCGGGGCGACACATCGCCTTAGGTTGAGGGTGAAGTTGTGGCGTGTAAAAGAGCCTTCGTCGATCGGAGGCGACCGTGAAAAACGTGCGTGCACACGTTAGGTTGCCTCCTATCGACGCCAAAAATTGTGGCATGTAAAGGTACCCTTACACAGATAAGTGGAGACATCTTGGCATTAATTTCAAATTTTTAGGTGACATTATGTGTATTACAAGTTTGTATTTTAATTTGTAATTTTGTGACATAATTCTTCCTATTTCAGAGCCAATGTCAGTGAAATCTCAACAGATCGGGGCTGTGACCTCATATTCTGTGTCTCTGACATGGGGTCAACCTGATGAGTATCAGACGTCTTACAGCTACAGAGTCCAGACCAATGTCACCTCATCATCCACAATGATAAATAATACAATAGTGACAAGTGAATCAGCGACAATAATGAATCTGACAGCAGGAGAAACATATACATTCCTGGTTTATACCAGAGCTGCCGATAACATCACTGAATCCGATCCGGTGTATAATACGACCTGCACAGGTGAGGATGGGGTGACTTGTGTATGTAGGAAGGTATCCTAGCAAATATTTATTTAAAAAGAAAGTCACAGTTTTGCATATGCAAATTAAACAAAATGACACAATTTGTAGGAAATATTATATATTTTAATGTAGTAGCAATGCAACTAAATGAGATGTCTGACAAATGCTTGGTTTTGTCTGTGTGGCAAATGAAGCCGCACTACTAATTTGTCAGCATGAGAGTGGAAAAAATAGAAGCCAGATCTGATGCATCATTTTGCACTTCAGACCTCATCTAAAAAAGATACCAATGTGCATAAATGGACTTCGGCTAGATGCAGGTGATATAACTTTTTCTCCTTAATGGGTATCCACTGGTACCATTTTAGCCAGGATTCACAATCAGTGAGCGGAAAGTGATGGCACATGCACCAATTCGGAACTCCTATAGCAATGAACGGATCATGCTGGCACATGTGCCGTTACTTCTCCACTCGTTGGTGGTTGAACACCGGCCAGAACAAGAAATCAGAGTTGTCTTATCTTGTGAGATCGATATGGGTCCCATCCCTAGGAACTGCATCTAATTGACATTTATGGCAAAGATAAGCCATAAATGTTTCATAAAACAACCTCTTTATCCCCTTCCTAATGTGTGATATACATTACATCACAAGACGGGTGCTGTTGCACAGAGTGAGCATGAGGCGTACAGAGCGAGCGCGAGCATGAGGCGTACAGAGCGAGAATGAGGCGTACAGGGCGAGCACGAGCATGAGGCGTACAGGGTGAGCGTGAGCGTGCGGCGTACAGGCGAGCACGAGCGTGCGGCGTACAGGGCGAGCGCGAGCGTGCGGTGTACAGGGCGAGCGCGAGCATGAGGCGTACAGCGCGAGCATGAGGCGTACAGCGCGAGCATGAGGCGTACAGCGCGAGCATGAGGCGTACAGCGCGAGCGCGAGCATGAGGCGTGCAGGGCGAGCGCGAGCATGAGGCGTGCAGGCGAGCGCGAGCATGAGGCGTGCAGCGAGCGCGAGCATGAGGCGTGCAGGGCGAGCGCGAGCATGAGGCGTGCAGGGCGAGCGCGAGCATGAGGCGTGCATGGCGAGCGCGAGCATGAGGCGTGCAGGGCCCAGCATGAGGCGTGCAGGGCGAGCGATGAGGCGTGCAGGGCGAGCATGAGGCGTGCAGGCGAGCGCGAGCATGAGGCGTGCAGGGCGAGCGCGAGCATGAGGCGTGCAGGGCGAGCGGGAGCATGAGGCGTGCAGGGCAAGCGCGAGCATGAGGCGTGCAGGGCGAGCGATGAGTTGCACGGCTGAGTTCTGTCTGCTTGTCTGTTATCTCCTTAAATGTCGCCGACAGTCTAACAGCAGACATTATATATACCATATTGTTTGTGGGACATTAACTTGAATCGGCGTTCATTTCAGGACATTATTTATACAATAATATACTCTCGTATGGCTGCATAATTAAATACATTAGCCATTTAAAAGATGTCATAACTTTTAAGCAAGATGCAACAGAAGGCATATTGAAGTTTACCCAGACCTGCCATGTTTGAGTGTGGTAATTGCATTGGTGTGGTAATTGTGACATTGGTGGATTAGACTGCTGACAGGAAGCCAGATAAAGAAATGCTGGGTCTAATTGTGTAACATAAACTGTTCTTTGACATTCTCTATGGAGGGAAACTCCTCCATCTTCTCCTTCTGCTAGAAGGGTTACTCCAAGGAGACAGGTGACTGACAGGCATTCTAGCCAATAGGAAGCAGCAAGCAATGGAGGGGGTGTGGCCAAAGTCTGTGAGAGAAATCTGCCAGATATGGCCACAATTGAGTCATGATACCAAAACAATGATTTCTGACAGGAAAATGGACAGTGTGCGAGCTGATTGTAAGCTCACTGTGAAGAAGGCGGCTGAGGCTATTGGATAATAATATAAAATGTGAACACAAAGACAAAACGCAAAGAAAATGACAAATAATGGGTCTTTCTGAGGAAAAGCATGTCTCACAGCACACATTATATATGCCATATTGCTTGTGGGACATTTCCTTGATTCAACATTCATTTAAATCTTCTTTTTGTGTCTATTTGAGGCATACCTAACAAATATTCCTCAATATCCCCTATATCTGAAGGATGACACCGTGAATGAATCTTTCCTAGCTTATACAGCAAGCAGACACAATAAAACATGGCTGCCAAAGAAGGAGCTGACCATATGCTGTATTCAGACATTGGAGCAAATTCTCCAGTATAAATTGAAAGTTTTGTAACTTTTGGTATTTTTACACTACATCTGCCCACTTTTCAAAAGGTTTAATGGGGGGCGAGCATTCTCAAACCATATCGTTCATCATAATTTACACCAAAAAACAGTTAATGCACTAAAAAATGATGACAGAATTTACATTTTTGTTCATCTCGCCTTGTATAACATGAAATAAAAATCTATAAATTTATATCTATAGCTAAAATATACCAATTACATACCTCCCAACTTTAGAAGAAAAGAAAGAGGGACAAAAGATGCGGCGTGCAAATGTTGGCCACACCCCTAAGCACACCAAAGCCACACCCATTTACTAGTGACGGACTTTCAACAGATGCCCTTATTAATAGGCCACAGAAAAAACAGTATAACAAACATGTGGCAGTACTCTGCTATAAAAAGGTAATACCGTATATACTCGTGTATAAGCCGACCCGTGTATAAGCCGACCCCCCTACTTTTGCCCCCAAAACCTGGGAAAACCTATTGACTCGTGTATAAGCCGAGGGTGGTCCCCAGCACAGGTATACAGCCCCCAGCAGTGTGGTACACAGGCCTCCCCAGTGGTATATACAGGCCCCAGCAGTGTTACAGCAGCAGCCCCAGTGGAATATACAGCAGCAGCCCCAATGGTATATACAGCAGCAGCCCCAGAGGTATATACAGCAGCAGCCCCAGAGGTATATACAGCAGCAGCCCCAGAGGTATATACAGCAGCAGCCCCAGAGGTATATACAGCAGCAGCCCCAGAGGTATATACAGCAGCAGCCCCAGAGGTATATACAGCAGCAGCCCCAGAGGTATATACAGCAGCAGCCCCAGAGGTATATACAGCAGCAGCCCCAGAGGTATATACAGCAGCAGCCCCAGGAGGTATATACAGCAGCAGCCCCAGAGGTATATACAGCAGCAGCCCCAGGAGGTATATACAGCAGCAGCCCCTGAGGTATACAGGCCGCCCGCCCGCCACCATCAGTATACAGGCATCCCCCCCATCAGTATCCAGGGCCCCCCCTTGCAGCCCAAACCTGTAAAGTAAGATCATTATACTTACACCTGTGGCCGTCCCCACTGCCGACATCGCGCTCCTCCGGCTTCATCCGACTTCTTCCGGCTTCCTCCTCTGGCGCAGACAAAGACGTCATTGCCTGCGCCCATCGGAGGAAGCCGGAAGAAGACAGATGAAGCCGGAGGAGTGCGATGTCGGCAGTGGGGACGGCCACAGGTGTAAGTATAATGATCTTACTTTACAGGTTTGGGCTGCAAGGGGGGGCCCTGGATACTGATGGGGGGCGCCTGTATACTGATGGTGGCGGGCGGGCTGCCTGTGTACTCGGCGTATATACTCGCGTATAAGCCGAGGGGGTACTTTTCAGCCCAAATTTGGGGCTGAAAAACTCGGCTTATACGCGAGTATATACGGTAATAAAAAGCAAGTGCTTAGTAAAAAAACAGTATTAAAAACAGGGTACTTAGTTAATAGGTTTTTTGCAAAAAATGTACGTAAGCCGTTCAACCTCTTCACGGTGACCCTTATCAGAACAGTCCTATCTAACTAATTTAAAACCTGATCCTGTATAAATATACCTCATGGATACAGGGTGAAGACGAGCCAGAGTCCAATATGGACACAGTGCAGCAGAGAGCACCTTATGTGCCTGGCTCAGAAAAGGAGGGGTGGGGCTCTCCCTCTCTTGCTAAACAATAGAATAAATGAAAAACTACACCTGAGCCAGGACAAAGTGAACCGGTCTGTAGGACTGAATTCACACTACCAAATAACTGCCTAAGCACTGTTTGTCATGATGGGTGACAGAATCTAATTTTAGTGGGCTATTTAAACAGAATGGGGCCTCTATACCCTAGAAATTGTCCTTGCCAGATGGAAGGACAATGGTCTATTGCATTATTCAGCCTTCTGTTTTAACACTTTGGCTCATATCTGAATTTTGACACTGACCTTGCCCATTACATTTTTGCGCCTGGTTCATCTCTACGATTTGATCCTTGTCTTTTACTCGTGATTTTGCCTCTGCTTCATTCTTTGGATTGATTGTACCTTGCTGACTGCCTGATCTCAATATATGGCTGCCGTCCAGCTGTCTATCCATGCGACATTACTGAAACACTTCCTGCTAACCGGAGCTTATTCAGAGAACTGTGGCCTGGAGATCCGAACCCCCTTTTAAGGGTCCCTGGTGAAAAACAGAAGAATCATTTTAGACTTCGCATCTTACCTTAGTCAGCACCAGACCAATTAGAGGGCACTTGTCCACTATTTCAAGGTACGTCTTCACGATACTTATTACTTTATTTACAATATACTAGAAGTAACTGCTGCTGTATAACTAACCTGTCTGTGATTTGTGATAACTTGTCTAGGATTCTACAATAGTATCACTGAACTATTGCACGTCAGTCAATATTCTTGAAGCCTCATGGGCAAAACCAGCAGAAATCATGTGAGTATCATCAGGGTCAGAAGAGAAAATTAGCAAAAAAATCGAAAGCGCTTTTTATCAATGTTATTAACTAATAATTATTTTCAACACAAAGTGACAAAAGTTAAGTGGATTGTCCGATACATATAATGCCCTTTGTAAATATCTACCTATAAATCCCCAACCACATTTGTAATTTGCTTTATTATAAAATCCTCTACCATGCTAATCCCTTTGTGTTATTTTTACTTTACTTCCCGTAACATTTAGTGTTTAGTGCCATTTATATGAGTCGGCAATGAGCGAGTAGTAAGATATTTGGGTTTGGATTAGTCTAAGGCTATGTGCCTACTGCACATTCATTTTTGTGATGTATTTGTGCTGCATTTTCTGCTGTACAAAACGCAGCTGTCTTTTTAAAAATGCTCCAAAAACGCATTGCATTTCTCGGGAACAGGATCGACACCTGTTGGCCAAATCATCTATGGCCATTTTAGAGCTCGATACCCCACAAATATAACACTTATCACTTAGGCTGGCTTCACACCACGGTTTGCTGCTGTCAGGTTCTGTCCAGTGTTTTGCAGACTGCACCGGACAGAACCTGACAGCACTGGATGAGCATAAAGTGTGGGCAAATATGCCCTCCGATCCTGTTTTTAGCAGGATTTGTTTGTGCTAATTTCACTGCTGTCCGCAGTGCTGAAATTTCAGCTGTCTGTGCAGCATAGCTCTCCATGGTGCTGAACGTTCAGCTGTGGCTCTGAAATGCTGCTGTCCATGGTGCTGAATGAGCGTGGCAGCATTTCAGAGCTGATGCTGTTCTGTAAATGGCATCTGGGAAATTATTTTTTTTTTTTTGCTGGATCTGGGACGATCCGGCGCCCATTGACTCCCATGTTATGGGCGCTGGATTGCCGCGAATCCGGGAGGATCTGGTTTTGTTAATTTTTTTGCATTGGACACAAAAAATGATGCGGACACCGATTATGTGTCCAGTGCAAAAAACAAACAAATCCGGATCGAGGAGAAAAACACAAAATTGGATGACCAAATATCACCAATCCGGCACCATAGGGATACATGGTGGCAAACCGGACAGAACCTGACAGCAGCAAACCGTGGTGTGAAATCGGCCTTATGCAGTGGAATGCTATTGGCCAGACTAACCCTTTATTTACATTACACTGTAATTTACTGCAGAGATTCTCAATCCAGTGAACACTTTTTATCAATGATCTTTCCACAGGCCTGCCAGACTATCTGATAACACTTAGAACAGTTTCTCTGCATCCAGTGTTTTACCGCACATACAGTACATCTGTCCTGGATTATGTGGTCTTAATAACAATCGAGATGAATGGTATGAGCACAATTCTGAAGATAAATACATTAGATGTTCCTTCCAGTTTTGTCCATTGTTAGACAACAGACAAAGGTTTGGCTAGAATAGCAGTCATTGCATGGGAAATTATTCAGATGTCCAATGTTCCCCTGTAGCAAGTTTTAGTGATAGTGACCAAAAAATGAATATCGTATTGAATTATTTATAATTTTTATGAACTCTGTATTCTAGAAAACAGACTGGCAGGATTAAGCATTATTCTCATGTTATAACCTTCAGGGTACAAATTGGTTAGATAAGATACAAAACCGGAGATTATAAATTCTTATTTAAAGAGAATCAGCTGGTGTATAGACACTTGGAGACAATGCTCCATGGTGAAAAAAAGAAAAATCTGCTGGATGAGAGCGATCTTATATTAGCCAAATGACAGATTGAGCTAGTATTTTTTATTCTGACTTTTAAATCTTAACTCTTGATTTTCCATTTTTTAGGTGACCGTCCACCACTAGGGGTTTTATCTGAAGAATACAGAGAATTTTAAAAAGAGAATACTTATATCACCTATATTTTCAAGCAAAAAGTGACCCTGCGATCTGTGTGCAATAATGTGAGATAGATGTTCATAGAGGTGATGAATGAAGATTTGGGGACCACTGGATCCCAAGAAAGACGAGGAGCTGAAGCCTCATTTGCCCTGATTCAAAAGACCAAAAATACCACCCTACATTGACTAGAGCTACACATGAAAACTGCAGACCTTGCATATAAATTCAGTGACTCACAAGGTGACCTCTCACGCTTTTTTGTGGCTTCAGTCACTTTCTTGTGTTCTTCACCCTGCTCAGGCCATTTAAAAAAAACTTCTACACAACCCCAATATATAGTACAAACAAGTAACAACAAAAAGGGCCCACATCTATTGACCCAGAATGTTGTGTACTGTAAATCCTACCCTGTAGCATGTCTAATCCCACACTGCCCTCTGCTGGCTTTTCTCTACACTACAATTTCTTTATATGGCAGACAAAAGTTGAGACAAATAAGTAATGTGAACAAGCCTTTACAGGAAGCTCACTACAATGCCAAATTCTATGAAACAAATAACTAGAAAACAAAAACAAGTATGTGTGTATTGTCTCCAAATACCTTGCAATAAATAAGCTAGTGCTATAAATAAAAGCTACTTGGTTCATACCTTTTTCACAAAAAAATACTTAATTTCTTTATATGGTTAAAGGTCGCTTAGCGTCAGTTAGGAATTTTCTGGCAGTTGAGTGTAGCGGCTGGAGATGCAGGTGTGAGGATGCAATTGTGACAATGTGAGCGCTGTGTGTTTATTAGAAACTAGCTGATGGCCCGATTCTAACGCATCGAGTATTCTAGAATGTGTATGTAGTTGACATACTGTGACTGACAGAACTTGTTCAGTCAACGTGAGTGAACTACATGTATATATAGCAGCACTATAGTATATGGCGGTACATTACAGTACATGTATAGCAGCGCTATGGTATAGGGCAGTACATTACAGTACATGTATAGCAGCACTATGGTATATGGTGGCACATTACAGTACATGTATAGCAGCGCTATAGTATATGGCCGTACATTACAGTATATGTATAGCAGCGCTATGGTACATGGTGGTACATTATAGTACATGTATAGCAGCACTATGGTATATGGCGATACTCCACTCCCCGCAACCCCCCGCTCCTCCTGGCCCCCGTCCTCCACAGCAAAAGTAAAAATAAAAAAATCCTCAGTGAGGATACTCACCTGTCCGCCGGCTTGCTCCACCTCCGTCTTCTACGTCTTACAGGCCTTTAGGACCTGTCGTTGCCTGGGAAACCGATCAGCTGAGGGGGGGCAAGATTGTGTCGGGGGGGCAGGATGGAGCAACCGGGGCAGAATGGAGCCGGGGGAAAGGGGGCAGGATGGAGCCGGGGGGGGGAAGGGGGCAGGATGGAGCCGGAGGAGCAGGATGGTGGTGGGGGGCGGGGCAGGATGGTGGCGGGGGGCAGGATGGAGTGAGCAGGATGCAGCGAGCGGGGCAGGGTGGAGCCGGGGGAGCAAGAACAGTGGGGGGCAGGATGGAGCGAGCGGAGCAGGATGGTGGGGGTTGGGGGCGAGGCAGGATGGTGGGGGGCAGGGCCGGATGGTGGCGAGGGGGGCAGGATGGAGGGAGCGAGCGGGGCAGGATGGAGCTGGGGGGGGCAGGATGGAGCTGGGGGGGGCAGGATGGAGCTGGGGGGGGCAGGATGGAGCTGGGGGGGCAGGATGGAGCTGGGGGGGCAGGATGGAGCTGGGGGGCAGGATGGAGCCGGCGGGCAGGATGGTGGTGGGGGTGCAGGATGGATGTGGGCAGGATGTGGCCGGCGCGAGGCAGGATGGTGGCGGGGGGATCAGGATGGAGCCGGCCGGGCAGGATGGAGCCAGCCAGGCAGGATGGTGGCGAGCGGGGCAGGATGGTGGCGGGGAAGGGGGGGCAGGATGGAGCCGGCGGGGCAGGATAGTGGTGTGGGGGCAGGATGGAGCCGGCAGGGCAGGATGGTGGCGAGGGGGCAGGATGGTGGCGGGGGGGGGGAGATCAGGATGGTGGTGGGGGGGATCAGGATGGAGCCGGCTGGGCAGGATGGTGGCGGGGGGGGCAGGATAGAGCAGCCGGGGCAGGATGGTGGTGTGGGGGACGGGATGGTGGTGGGGGGGCGGGATGGAGCCAGCGGGACAGAATAGTGGCGGGGGGACAGGATGGTGGTGAGCGGGGCAGGATGGTGGCGGGGGGGCAGGATGGTGGTGTGGGGGCAGGATGGAGTCGGTGGGGCAGGATGGTGGTGGGGGGGCAGGATGGTGGTGAGAGGGGCAGGATGGAGCTGGCAGGGCAGGATGGTGGTGAGGGGGGCAGGATGGAGCCGGCAGGGCAGGATGGTAGTGGGGGGGCAGGATGGAGCTGGGGGAGCAAGAACAGTGGGGGGCAGGATGGAGCGAGCAGGGCAGGATGGAGCGAGCAGGGCAGGATGGTGGCGGGGGGGCAGGAAGGTGGGGGGTGGGGCAGGATAGTGGGGGGGCGAGGCAGGATGGTGGTGAGGGGGGCAGGATGGAGCGAGCGGGAAAGGATGGTGGGGGGCGGGGCAGGATGGTGGCGAGGGGGGCAGGATGGAGGGAGCGAGAGGGGCAGGATGGAGGGAGCGAGCTGGGCAGGATGGAGCTGGGGGGGCAGGATGGTGGCGGGGGGGCAGCATGGTGGTGGTGGGGGTGCAGGATGGATGTGGGCAGGATGGAGCCGGCGAGGCATGATGGTGGCGAGGGGGGGATCAGGATGGAGCCAGCCGGGCAGGATGGTGGCGAGCGGGGCAGGATGGAGCCAGCTGGGCAGGATGGTGGCGAACGGGGCAGGATAGAGCCAATGGGGCAGGATGGATGCGGGGGGGGGCAGGATGGTGGCGCGGGAAGCAGGATGGAGTCGGCGGGGCAGGATAGTGGTGTGGGGGCAGGATGGAGCCGGTGGGGCAGGATGATGGTGGGGGGAAGGATGGTGGAGGGAGGGATCAGGATGGAGCCAGCGGGGCAGGATGGTGGTGGGGGGGCAAGATGGATGGGGGGGGGCAGGATGGAGCCGACTCAGGGCTTCTTTTTTTTTTTTTTTTTTTTTACTATCACCGTGGAGGAGCAGGGGGGGGGGGCGCGGGGAGCGGAGGAGGTGCAGGAGCAGCGGAGGGGTGCAGGAAGAGCGGGGGGGCCACAGGGAGCGGCAGGAGCAGCGGGGGCTGCAGGGAGCGCGGGCAGGAAGAATGGGGGGCTGTGAGGAGAGACAGTGTATCCCGCTGTAGCCAGGCTGCAAATTGGCGCGGAATTCGAACTTTGAATTTTCGCGCCTATTTGTATAGTCTGCGCTCATTGGCGCCCCCTCGGGCAGGCGCCAATGAGCGGCCTCTGTCTGGCGCGCGATTTCTGTGACCGACAGGCGCCTTAGACAATTATATAGTAGATGACATCACATTATCACTCCTGTCCTCTAGCAATTATGAGCAGTGAAGAATAGGCTGCACTTTATAGAGAACTTTCTTGAAAAAGGCAGAGTTTATGCTACAGTGTGCTTCCCAAGCCAAAGTAGGACTGTTCATAGCGAAACCTAAAAAATAAACCAAAAAAAGCTGGTTAAAGATCCCCGCTGCTAAGAAACTCTGAGCTAAAAAGAGGGATAGTTAATTAAATATTCACTGTTGAGTCTGCATTTAATATTGGAGTAAAAGTTCTTACTCGTTCAAGAAGCTTATTATGTCTGTGTTTCTTATGGGACTAAACCACCTCTGCTACTACTCTAAAGCTGGACTAAGAAACTAGCCCCTGCGATCCACCTACTTATCTTCCCTCTTTTTACATTTGCCTCCCAACCTGTGGATTGCCGGAGCCATTGGAGACACCGTGGCAGGATTCAGCTCCCATTTCACAGGCCCTGCAAACCTGATGGAGGTTGCATCACACATACCTTTAGTATTAAACTAATGTACTTTCAATTAATGACTTTTGTACTGTTTGATAAATAGTAACTAAATACCTGTAATAATGGCAGGGTACTGACACATAGTGTATGTATAAAGCTGGTGTATGATAGGTCCTATGACCAGCAGTACATGGCATGTGATAAAGTACTGAGATACAGATGGACACAATGAACCTATTTACTTTGTCACCTCTTTAGTGGACAGCACTATGATATTGATCTCCGATTTTCAGGGTTAGCATTGCTAACAGATCTCACCAGCGATCACCCAGCGATGCGCTGACACCTGACGGTCGCTGGAATCGGTCAGGGTGTCAGGCGCACTCTGAATGTGGCTGGTCGTTGCCACGGTCACAAATGCCAATGTGTGGCACCCCAGGGGTTAATGTGCCACTGTAACAACACCAAGGGTTAATTCCCCACAGAACACTCAACACTACACTAGAGCCTCCAGGTCAGAAGGGGGAGCTAAAGCTGCTTCCCTATATATTCTGGTGTGGACAGGAAGTGAGTAGTTCAGTTCCTGGGAGAACTGAGGAAGAAGGACTGGGGTGTAAAGGAGCTGCCTTAGGCTCCCCACGGTCCGCTGCTCAATTCCAGGTTTAGCCAGGGTCTGAGGGAAGGAGTCAATAGGAACAGAGGGACACGTCTGGGAGACTGAGTTACCCCTTAACTCGTCCCGGAGGAGTGCAAAGATTGGATACCGGATCCGAAACTGTGACTGACACAAGCAGCACAGTAAACACCGGACTAGTGGAGGTTAGATATCTTCACTGTACCTCAGCGAAGCAACACGGCGGGGTCAGAAACACACAGATAAGACTCAAGTTGCCTAGCAAGGGGTACCTGTGAGGAGAGACAGGGCCGGCAGCCTAGCTAATGCGGCAGCAGGGCCACACACACAGCGCAGGAGTGGGAAGCCAAGGACCCGGCCAGGGTGGGAGCAACCCGGCCCCGGTACAGACTCTGTGGACAGTACTCTGCTGTACAACACCTACAGTAAAGACATGGAAAACTACAAAAGCGTGAGTCTGTGTGATTCTTGCACTCAAGCCCTACGTTTCCTCACAAACGATTCTTACCGTTCCAGAAGAAAAAAACATGCCGATTAGTAAAAAAATACATAACTGGAACCTTCATCAATTGGAAAAATGGGAATTGTTGTCCAAGATAGAGTGACAGGTCAGTTACTTAACTACTGCTCCATTGATTCTTTATGGGGCTACCAGGTAAAGGTGCATACAATGCACAGCAGTCCTATAGAATAAGAATAGCGCACGTATTGTGCATGTGCATCCGCCATTCCTATCTTTTGGGGATAAAATTTCCTAATTCTGCTGATTGCTGTGTAAGGAAGTGGATTGGGTGCTGTCATGTTCCTTCCCTTGTGGACACCAATCACATCATTTTATTATCATGTAGTGTAATGTGAATTGTGTCGTGCTTCTTTTGTAAATATTGTTTTATGTGACCTGTGATGATAATGTGATATATTGTAATGTAAGGTATAATGTACAAAAAGGAAATGTATAGCATAGTACTTGTATAGGTAGTTACCAGACTATAAGATAAGAGATAGTTAAGTGTTGTGACTGGCCCATGATGGGATCAGTTAGTTTATAGGGAAAAAGATGGTTCATTCTTAAAAAAAATTAGTGAAGACCCAGTGTGTGGCAGATATAGATATATAGTCTATATGTCATCAAGGCCATATGCAGTAGGTGACTTTAGGCAGCAAACAGAGAAGGAACGTTTAGTGTGATCCCTGAGTGTTGACCGAGAGAGAGAGTGAAAACAACATTGAGGCTAAACTGTAGATCGACCCTCGAATGGAGTGGCCCCAGACAATAGGAGCTGGAGGACAGGACTCTAGTGACCAGGCTCATCAAGGTAACAAATTATTATATTACTAACTAGCATGTAAATGAAGTCAGCTAGCACTGGCACATTCTCTTCACGCGCTAAATTCTGCTCCGTCACAAAGTTCCTACTCCAAAATTACCAATAAAACTGTTCTATGTATTTTCAAAAGTTGTCCGGTTCAGTTATGACACGAGCCATTTCTCAATGATTTTGACCTCCTAATTTCAAATCTGACCATGAAAATTTTAGTTGCCTCTTGTTTCTATGACATCAAAGAGTTTTCTTTTTACTGCTAATTCATAAAAGTTTCAGTACTTTGAAACATTATTATTTTTTGCAAATATAAAGATGCTGAATATTTTGTTATGCACTTTTTCTGATATATATTTAGAGGAAATATGATTACGGTATGGATTATTTATGGAGAATGTAGTGATGAAGTCCTGCCTCACCTAAACTTTCCAATAATCATTATACTCTTTGTGTGGCCTATTGTGACCAAAAATTAATTTTCTAAACAATTTAAGAGATCATAACCTGCACATGGAAAACAACAAGCGTTTTCTTTTTAAACACACCATTTTTATTAAAAAAAAAGAAAAAGTAAAAACTGTAATCGAACATATGTACATACTGTAATAGGTAATTCTCTACTTGTAATCCTTAGGTAATCGCATCTAAGAAGATTAACAATGAAATGATGGAATTACTTTTTTTTAATTTGTGTTAGTGTTATAACAAAAAATCCTATATATATTAAATCTTATATTTCCTAAAAAAAAGTGGAGGTTAAAAAATTTAGAACATGTCACACAAAAAATTGAACCTTAAAATGCTATGTATGTAGACATAAAAATAAAAGGTAATGGCTGACAGAATGTGGAAATTAAGAAAAAAGAAATACTTCTCTGTACTTATAATAATGATGCATTTAGAATACTTTTTAAAATAGATCAAAAATGGATTCTATACGGAGGAAAATATATTTGCAGTTTACTGACTGAGTTTTGCAACCGCTCTCACGGGGCGTTGGAGCTTATTGCTTCCTGTTTTTGTTGGTAAATACAGTACAAAAGTTGCAGATTAATGCTTGTGAGGCTGTATTGAGCAGACATCAGATGATGCTCTGTTAACTGATAGTTCAGGTTTGCATTGCATTTGATCCCCACAACAGTGGCTCCATCAAGGCTTTTGTCTACAGACCTGGAAAATGAGATTTGGACATATGATCTGCAGGGGGTCATTTACTTCAATGATGCCTACAGAGTGACTGTGTGCACGGTGAGATTTCGTTTTATGCTATATTCACCCATTTGAGGTGGGCAACAAAACTTGGTAAACCACATCTCGGTGCCCACCTCAAATATATGTAAGTAGATGAAAATGTCATCCAACAAAGCACAAACTAAGCCCCAACGGAGCCATTAACGAGGAAATCAAATGCCAAGTGAACTCATACAGTCAATACTGTACTCTGCAACCTTTAATGTCTGCAGTTGTCTCCTGTATCTTCTCTGTTGTTGGTTGCTGTATGTTCCAAGCAAAACATCTCATTTTCTTGCAGTGTGTGAGTGCTGAAAGCTGTAATCTTCAACAGTTTGAACAAGCTCTTAAGATCCCCTAGTGGTGGCTGCAGCAACTCTCAGGGTAGCAATGGCTGTTCTTGAGATGATTCAATCCTGGTTTGTGAACTGTAATACACTGTGTGGATTATCGCATCCTCACTTTTTTCCTCTGTGATGTTCTGCTCATCGGTGTTCACGTTCTTCTTACCTCTGATTATATCCAGAGTGCAGCTGTGCAGGAATATGTACTGAGCCTGGAACAAGTGACACATAGTGTAAGAACAAAATTTAAATTGTCTCTCTCCTTTTCATATAAATAAATGGCAAAAAAGCAAAGCCATATAAGGATGCTTTCACACTGGCGTTTTTGCCTGGATCCGGACAAAAAAAAATGCATCTGCCGCAAGTGCGGCACTTGCGGCACACTTGCAGCGAGCCCCATGCATTGTCTATGGGGCTTGCGGTAAGTGTGCGGCAGACGTGGCAAGTGTGGTTTCGGCATAAGCGTCTGCGAAAAAAAAACGCGGTCAGTGGTTATTTTAACGAAATTATCTAATAAAAATCATTTTAGAGTATTTTCCTTTAGTGTTCACACACACATGTGTTGATGATGTTGCATTTGCACTTATCTAAAAGAAAGCATGCATAATAGTAGGAGTGGTGCCCAATAACTGACTATGCGTCCTGGCATGTATGCACAGACACAACAATGTTTGTGGCACTTACCTCCCAATGTAGAAGTGAGGATTGCAGGACAATCTCTTTAATGAACCATTTATTAAAACACTTTTAACCATTTCAATAGCAGAAATAGCACGAAAACTTACCGCTGTTTGCACCATTAAGGGCCGGTGTAAATGCATTTTATGGACTGTTCCACAAACATCGACCTTTTTTTCACATTCCAGCTGATTAATGATACAATCAAGCGCTATGAAGATCCCAGATCTCCCAGAGCCGGTCCTAGAATGAAGCCATATATATTATTACACAAGGCAATGTATGAAAACGCATAGATAGTTATAAAAATAATCTGCAAATTGAATCACTTTGCTTATATACCATTTATAAATTTCTGTTTAATTATTGTCAGCTAATTATTATTATTATTATTCTTAATTATTTATAGAGCACCATTGATTCCATTGTACTACATGAGAAAGGGTTACACACAAGTTAAAAACACAACGAACAAGCTAACAATGACAGGCCGATACAGAGGGGAGAGAGGACCCTGCCCTTGTGGGCTTACATTCCACAGGGCAATGGGGACAGCTAATATCTATTTACTCTTGTAGTTGAGGTTAGGAGGTAGGTAACTGATGACCGGTGAGTGCTGCCATCTATCTGTTCTGCTGAATATACCGTATATACTCGTGTATAAGCCGACTTTTTCAGCCCAAAATTTGGGCTGAAAAGTCCCCCCTCGGCTTATACACGAGTATATACTGGTGGGGGCTGTGTCCGGGCACTGCAGGAGGCGGCGGGGGGAGGCTGCAGAATGAGCGGCACGTCACGTGGTGCCGCTCATTAATTATGCATGGGGAGCAGCGCATAGTACATTGCTGCTCCCCTGCACAAAATAGCCTCCCCCGCTGTCTCCCCGCCCGACCCATGTATACAGAGGCCCCCCAGCAGGGTAATCTCACCCCCTCGGTCTGCAGGCACCCGGGTCCTCCAGCTGCTCCGTCTGCATGCGCGGCTTCTAATACCGGCGTCCTCCCCGCGGCTCTTCCTGTTTGAATGCGATCATGTGACCGCGGTCACATGATCACATTCAAACAGGAAGTGCGGGAAAGACGCCGGTATTAGAAGCCGCGGTGCACGCAGACGGAGCAGCTGGAGGACCCGGGTGCCTGCAGACCGAGGGGGTGAGATTACCCTGCTGGGGGGCCTCTGTATACATGGGGGGGCTGTGTTACCAGTGCTGGGGGGCTGTGTTACCACTGCTGGGGGGCTGTGTTACCAGTTCTGGGGGGCTGTGTTACCACTGCTGGGGGGCTGTGTTACCAGTGCTGGGGGGCTGTGTTACCAGTGCTGGGGGGCTGTGTTACCAGTGCTGGGGGGCGCTGTGTTACCACTGCTGAGGGGCGCTGTGTTACCACTGCTGGGGGAGCGCTGTGTTACCAGTGATAGGGGGCTTTATAACAGGACGGTGCTCTGCTGCATTGGTAGTTTACTGTTTCTATTTAAAATAAAAGTTCAAAATTTTATTCGTATCTATTTTCATTTTTAAAATTTTTCAGTACCGGTAGCTGCTGCATTGTCCACCCTAGGCTTATACGCGAGTCAATAGGTTTTCCCAGTTTTTGGGGCAAAAGTAGGGGGGTCGGCTTATACACGGGTCGGCTTATACACGAGTATATACGGTAACTGATATTTATAGCAACCATAGAACTATGGCTTAGTCAGAGAGTCACCAGGCTTTGTAAAAATACATTGACCCTACCTACTTCTATATTCCTCTCTCTAGTTTTTTGCTTATTCCTCTTACCTGCAATGGACGACAGTGGGGCAACTGGAAGAATTTTCTTTCTTGTATTCCTTGACCTCATGCACAAATTGCATTAGTGCTTCTCTGTTGTCCATCTCACCACTTTGAGGCCATTCAGTAAAATGGAACTGCCGTACATGATGACTTGTGCAGTTGCTCAGCTGAGATGGAAAAGCACATGGAATAATTTATATTACAGAATATACAGCATAAACTAACCACAAAGTACTACCACTGTATGAAGATGTACACCTACATTAGTTACCATAAAGTCTCTGATCGTCCAACTGTTGTCAATGTACTCATGCATGAAAGTTACTATAATGCAACCAAATATTTTGGCTTCTGGTTTTGGCCAATATTCTTCTCCTCGCCCCTGGAGTATATACAAATGAGAGCATGTCGAATAAACAGATTACCGCCACCATGTTTACATTAGTCCATAAAATTAAAGTGACATATTTTTATGCTTCAAAGTAAATGTACAAGCCTGTATACAGCGATATTGATGGAAGTATAAAAAGTAATTGGCAACTTGGAATGCAAATGAATATAAAAAAATGTACCATTCTGTTTTTTTTTTTTACATTTTACTTCAAGTACTATCTGGTTGCCATCTTCTGCCATTTCCAGCGCCGCACCGGTGCTCTCCTGCATTATGTGACCGCAATTGTGACTATTGTTTGCTGTGGGATCGAAATTCACTTTCTCAATGTAGGTCTGAGACTCAGAACATGGCTCTTAGGCTATGTTCACACGCTGTGTATTGTATGCGCTTTTTTGCAGTTGCACGCTTTTGCCCAAAAAAGCACAACAGCATGCACTTGGTGCACATTTTTACCTGCTCTTTTCCTGAGCCCATTTTATAATGTGGCCTATGGAAAAGCCCATGTAAAAATGTTCAAATAATTTACAGTAAAAGTGTGTCCGCAAAAAGATGCCAAAATACTCAGCGTGTGAACGCATTTCTGCAAAAGCTTTTGCTTTTGCTGAGATGTGCTTCCAGTGTTACGTATCACTTAATTTATGCAAGCGCAAAAAAGTGCTGCCTAAATGCACAAATACGCAACATGTGAATGCAACCTTATACATTTATGGTACATTAAAGAGGACCTGTCACCCCCCTGCTGCATGGCAAACTAAATGCAGCACTAAAAGCAGCATGTCTGCTGCATTCAGGGAAGGTGTCCCCCATGTGTTTGTGTGCTGTGTACCCCGAGATATTGGCTTTGTAAAACTGACAGAAGCCATGGAGGTAGTCACTGTGGCTGGAGTGAGCTTGATTGACTGTGACCATTCCCTCCCCCTCTGCCTCTTTGTGTGCTGCCTCCTACTGTACTGTTTACGCTTTGTCAGGGCAGGAATCTTGTGCTGACTTCAGGACAAATGATTTGCATGCTGTGAATGACAGAGAGCAGACGAGCAGAGCCAGCACAGCAGAAGCATCACAGAGACTCAGTGATGGATGGAATGTCCAACATCAATCAAGCTCCCTCCAGCCACAGTGAATGCCTCTATGGCTTCTAACTGTAAGTTTTACAAAGGCCATATCTCTGGGGTACACAGCACACAAACACATGGCGGACCCCTTCCCTGAATGCAGCACACATGCTGCATTCAGTGCTGCATTTAGATTGCCATTCAGCAGGGGGGTGACAGGTCCTCTTTAAGAGACAAATTAACAATCCATGACAAAAAAGAGCTGCGGTGACAAGATTGTGGGCTGAAGCAGCGCTAGAAACGGCAGAAAACAGCAGCTGGTATTTGAATGGGATGTTCAAACAGAACATACAGTAATGATAGCAACTGGATAGTGAAATAAAAAAAACAAAAGCCGGAAAGGTACCTTAATGCTCAATACAGGCCGGTCCTAGGATTGTTGAGTCAAGTATTTGCCTAACCTAAACTATTAATTACGGAGAATACAGATGTATCACTGTACCTGGAAATCTTCTCGCCTACTAGACAACATTACAATAGTAGTAATGCGCTTCTCCCAAATCATGTACCAGAAGTCTTTCATGGTCCCTGGCAATGGGTGCTGAGCAGCAATAAATTCTTTCTCATATGTGTATCCCTGAAGAAGAAAAATAAAAATAAGTTAAACTTGCAGTAAAGGTGAAAAATGATGTGATCTTTAACATTTTTTATTCTAAACAACCATTCTGATACAAGGGTGT
Source organism: Allobates femoralis (assembly GCA_033576535.1). Classification (NCBI taxonomy): domain Eukaryota; kingdom Metazoa; phylum Chordata; class Amphibia; order Anura; family Aromobatidae; genus Allobates; species Allobates femoralis. The sequence continues at coordinate 51,670,309 of JARQOC010000010.1, read as the reverse complement.
AAATATAGCTGGTACAGAGAAAGAAGTTGTACTCCATCTCTAGTTATTAGGCGCCTTCTGCTGTTTACCGAGATACCAGTATTATATATGGCACATGGTAGGTGAAGGCTCTATTACAGATTTTGCACTCGGGCCAAGGATCCTTCAATTAGGAGGCTGGAAAGACATCTGTCTGGGATGATTTAGTGAATCCTGCTTTGAGCGGGGGTTGGACCAGATGACCCAGGAGTTCCAATCTAACTCTACATTTCTATGATTCTATGATGGTCAATTATGTCTCCTGTCATTTCATATTCTCCGTATTATTTATTCAGAAAGTACAATATAAACTGAGCTAACATCTATCAAAGCCTTAGATATTTAAACTATCTTCATCTATTCTCAGTCATCATCAGTGCCTCCATCATCATAGAATGATACGTAAACGACTTACAGGAATATAACTGGCATTAATATAACCATCTGAGGAGTTTTCAAGGTCGTCAATATAACTCGAGATATATCATCTGCAATTAAAAATATATGCCCTCATGAATAGACAAATATAAATAAATATGATAAAAAAATATTAATATACATATATATTTTACTGCTATATATTACAAGTAGTCTTCAACCCCCTGCAGATTTAGCTGGTTTGATAAGATGCAAATAAGTTAGAGCCTTCAAACTGCAAACGAGAGTAGGATTTATTAACGGAAGCAAAAATCTTACAAACCAAAAAGTTATGTTGCTCAGTTGAATTTTTATAAATTTTAAACATAAAAGTGTGGGTCAATTATTATTCAACCCCTATGTTTAATATTTTGTGGAATAACCCTTGTTTGCAATTACAGCTAATAATCGTCTTTTATAAGACCTGATCAGGCCGGCACATGTCTCTGGAGTTATCTTGGCCCACTCCTCCATGCAGATCTTCTCCAAGTTATCTAGGTTCTTTGGGTGTCTCATGTGGACTTTAATCTTGAGCTCCTTCCACAAGTTTTCAATTGGGTTAAGGTCCGGAGACTGACTAGGCCACTCCAACACCTTGATTTTTTCCCTCTTGAACCAGGCCTTGGTTTTCTTGGCTGTGTGCTTTGGGTCGTTGTCTTGTTGGAAGGTGAAATTACGACCCATCTTAAGATCCTTGATGGCGGAGCGGAGGTTTTTGGCCAAAATCTCCAGGTAGGCCGTGCTATCCATCTTCCCATGGATGCAGACCAGATGGCCAGGCCCCTTGGCTGAGAAACAGCCCCACAGCATGATGCTGCCACCACCATGCTTGACTGTAGGGATGGTATTCTTGGGGTCGTATGCAGTGCCATCCAGTCTCCAAACGTCACGTGTGTGGTTGGCACCAAAGATCTCGATCTTGGTCTCATCAGACCATAGAACCTTGAACCAGTCTGTCTCAGAGTCCTCCAAGTGATCATGAGCAAACTGTAGACGAGCCTTGACATGACGCTTTGAAAGTAAAGGTACCTTACGGGCTCGTCTGGAATGGAGACCATTGCGGTGGAGTACGTTACTTATGGTATTGACTGAAACCAATGTCCCCACTGCCATGAGATCTTCCCGGAGCTCCTTCCTTGTTGTCCTTGGGTTAGCCTTGACTCTTCGGACAAGCCTGGCCTCGGCATGGGAGGAAACTTTCAAAGGCTGTCCAGGCCATGGAAGGCTAACAGTAGTTCCATAAGACTTCCACTTCCGGATGATGCTCCCAACAGTGGAGACAGGTAGGCCCAACTCCTTGGAAAGGGTTTTGTACCCCTTGCCAGCCTTGTGACCCTCCACGATCTTGTCTCTGATGGCCTTGGAATGCTCCTTTGTCTTTCCCATGTTGACCATGTACGAGTGCTGTTCACAAGTTTGGGGAGGGTCTTAAATAGTCAGAAAAGGCTGGCAAAAGAGATAATTAATCCACACATGTGAAACTCATTGTTATTTGTGCCTGAACTACTTCTTAATACTTTAGGGGGACCAAACAGAATTCTGGTGGTTTGAGGGGTTGAATAATAAATGACCCTCTGAATTAACTTTTAACGCTTAAAAAAAAAAAAAAAAAAAATTTTGTAGCACTGCAATTCCCACTTCCAGGCTGATCTACAGTCCAAATGTCACAATGCCAAGTTAATTCCGCATGTGTCAACCAGCTACATCTGCAGGGGGTTGAAGACTACTTGTAGGCAATGTATGTGCCATATTATTATGGGCTGTATAAAATAATGTAAAGGAAGGTAATCACTCCAAATTGACTGTGCAAACTAAGTACATAACGTTCTAAGGATATAATCTTTCTAAACATCACACAGCTCTAATTGCTGCCTCTGTTCTGCAGAAACAGAGGTTTAATCAGATATGCTAATTAACCCCTTCGCCCCATAGCCTGTTTTTACCTTCCTGACCACCCAAAACGTGACATCCAAAAAACACTGAACTAAATATAAAACCATACCACAAGAGTTCTTGTGCCAAATAGACCTAGACTGAAAAAAAAATTACGCGTGCAAAGTCATATCTGGAACACACAATAGGTCATCTAACAAATGTGGTATAATTGCAGATTGCCCTAGGGCCTAGGACAATTGATATCCTTAAGGATGGATTTGACCCAGATTAAAAAAAAAAAAAGGTAAATACACAAAGATGAAATAAAGACCAAAAGGCAACTTCAATTGTATGGATCTTTAGACAACAAAAACCACACAGAAGTAAAGAAATATTACTACCCCAATCCTACAGTTATTCACAGGAGTGCACAAAAAATAGTTACTTTTTCACCACAAAAAATATAGTTTTAATCCTTGCTTTTACATTTTCTCACGTGGAAATGGTTAAAATTAGCACCAAAATTTGTTACACTATTTCTGCTAAATGTCGCAGTACCCCACCCCTGGCTGTACAGCACTGCTTAGCCACACGGTAAGACTCGGGAGGAGTGGAGCGCTATCCGACTGGTGTAGCACAGATTTTCCTAGAATAGTTTTCATGCTCTATATACAGAGCCCCTAAGTGTCAGAAGAGCAAAGTGACTATTTTGACTTCATGGCTGTTTTCCAGAAATTAGCAGCAATGGATTTTGCTGAGTGGAAATTGCAAATCTGACATTATAGTGCCCAGTAGTACATTGTATTGCTCATGCATTGTGCCATGCTCATGCTTCTGGAGGCACACATCCTATAAAGCAAGCGGGCTCTCCTTACTACAGTAATACTCAACATGTGAATGCTAAATGTGGTTCAGGCACACTTTTCAGGACCTGGAGATACCAAATACGTGTACATTATTTTTGCTTTTACATAAATATGTGTTTATTGGTATAATATTTTTTCATTTATTTATTTTTAAATATGTTTACAATTTCCTTTAGCCATTTTTTTAAGCTTTTTTACTTAGTCCCTAATTAGCTTTTGAGGAAATACATTATACCTGTCAGTGTGACACTGACAAGACACCTCTTAGGCCATGCGTAACCAGCTTTGTTTTGCACTGCTTTTACGCGTGTGCTCAAAAGCGCCATGTAAAAGCAGGAATATGCGGCTGTTGCGTCGCGTGTGATTGCAGCCTATGATCTTAAAATGAGGCATTGAGCATTGCATGTCTTCATATGGCTGTGTTTAGTCTGTAATATGGACTGGGAATCTGCTCACAGGAAGTCTAGCTCAATGGTGGGGACTTACATGGGTAGGTTGCATCTTGACGGTTCTTTTCTTTATTAGCAGCATGAACGGCCACAGACCTTGATTGTACAACACCAACAGACTTTAGGGTCTAATAAAAATACAATAAGTCACAAATTAGCTCATATCAAATCTAAAATGTATATCAATCAACAATTATAAATAAGCAATAAGGATGGCATATTACTGTCATAGCTTCTGTTCTATTATGCAACCATTAAATGGATTTTCCAGTTTTGAAAAACCCTCTCCCCAGCTGCAGTTTGTTTAAAAAAACAGTCCACAACTCTGCCATACTCCCCCTCCCCGGGTCCAGTGCTGAGTCTCTACTACTGCTCCCAGTGTCTGTTATTGTCTGCAGCTCTGCAGGCAATCTGTGAGGGCTCCGCTGCTCGTACAATCAAGTCGGGTAGAGGAACCGAGGTTGTTGTTGTACAATCTTCTTCTGCGGTGGTGCATATGCTATACAACTAAGCCAGCATAGGGTAGTCCTGCTTTGCAACATGACGGCTACCCAACTATTCCTATTTTATTGTGCATATTAGGTTTTGCAGGAACCGGTCAGCAGACCAGTTATGGGGGGAATAGTATTTCAACAGCTAATTAGAGCGCACAGTGCCCTATTTAAACTTTCCATTAACACCCTCCACTTGCCAGTAATAAGTGGTTGCTATTGCTTCTGGTGCAAGTCACAGCACACACTTGTCTGCTCCACTGTACAGACCAGTGCATGTAAATATTAAGTGGCTCCTACACCCAGGGGTGTCACTACAGTAGGTGAAGGGGTTGTAATCATGACGCACCTGCAGGGACTGGGGTACTCAGAGCTGGACCGTGCGGTCTCTGGGGAGTGCCACGCGGGTGTGGCCCAGCTCCGTGGCCCCAATTAAAAGGGGGAGAATGAAGTGTATTGATTTTGTGACCCCACCCGTGGTGTGTGGTCAGAGGGGATCACCGCTGCCGTGTTCTCGTTGGGGATGATGGTGAGGGGCAGCCTGGATGGGGAGCCCTCCAAGGGTAGGGCTGGTTATCCCCAGGGCAGGAGTAATGAGGAATTGTGTACTCTGGATGCTGTACTTGTTTCTCTCCTACAGCTTCTCCAGCCAGCACACAGGGACAGCTCGTAGGCGGCTCCGCAGGTGGAGGTTCTGCGGCCGTTAGAATAATAGTCTCAGACACTCTTGAGCTGACCAGGTACTTTACTTGGTGCTCTGCAGTAGTTCTTACAACAAATACAGTTCTTTTCACGCTTTACAGACCCATTCACAACACTGCTCCGGGCTCGGGTTCTTACTGCAGCTTAGACGGTTCCTCTGCATCACTCCCCTCAAGGTACCTTTCAGGTCTTTCAGTTATGTACCTGTCCTCACCTACAGGTTCAGTTCAGCCATCACGGGCTCTGTAGTGATTAGTCCCTCTTCTCGGGTCACTAGCCCTAATGGCTTTGTCCTTCTCCGTAGTGGTAGTTAGGTCACGGGTCATAGAGTCCCCGCACCCCACTGGGATGTCTTGTGGTTAGGGTCATGTAGTTTCCCCAGTCCCGTCTACAGAGCCAGCTCTCTGACTGTCCTGGCCTAGCCACCAGTGACCTGTGTTGATTGGGCTCACCTGACTCCTTCAGTCTCTCCGGTTTTAGCTTTAGGGTGTATCGGCTTGGGGATCGCAAGCTCCCTCCTGGGCAAATTACCTCCAGGAAATATCAGGGAGATTGGCTGTTGCTCTACCTCCTGGGCATGCTACCTCCAGGGAATCCTTGATCAATTGCCTCGCTCAACTTAGTGTTCCAGTGTCTTACTACTGTTCCTCCACCCACTTGCCCATGGTCTTTTCTACCTCCCACCCACACAGCTCCAAACTCCTGCCATCCCTTGTCCGACAGAGTTATTTGGCTTAGGGTCAGAGTGTGTCTGTGTGTGGGTGTTTTGTGAGTTGACTGTCTTACCTTGTTCAGCTGCAGTTCACCCTGTGGCCGCTTGGTCGCAGGGGTGCCACAATTGCACCCAGGCCCTAGAGCCTAGGAGGCCAAAAAGTCCCTTTGACATATATGTAAAGACCAGTGTTATTAAAGACCTGCAATAATTGGGCCCCATTGGAGCTTTTGCATTGGGGCATGTGGGCTTCAAGTTATGCCCCTACCTACACCCACCTGCTACATGAACAAACTCACATAGCTAGCTTTGTCTGCAATTTGTGCAATTTGCAGTTGTGACTGATCTATGAAATGCAACGCCAATGTGAACTTAGTCAAAAGGTCCCTATAAACACTTAACAAAAGTCAGCTGGACCCCCTGATATTGGCCGAACATCTCCGGTGTCCAGACTCTTCTTGGACAGATCCCGGACTCTCTCCAGCATTAGATAGTTTTGTTCTCTGGGGGAGTGTTTCGCAGTGATTTTTCATGTGACAGCTATTTAATGTGTATGGGCGCCCTAATGGGAATCTATCACCACATTTTTGTTAACACAACTATGAGCAGCATGATGTAGAGGCAGAGACCCTGATTCCATCGATGCATCATTTACTTTGCTTCTTGGTGTAGTTTTTATAAAATCACTGTTTTCTCTGATGCAGATCTACCATTTATCTGAATGCTGAGCTCTGTATAACCCTGCCCACATCACTGATTGGCTGTTTTTTGTACACTGTGCGTAGGCAGAAAGCTGGAAATCAGTAGTGGGGCGGGATTATACAGAAATACTGAATTTGAAGTTTTACACGATGTCACAATCCCACCACACATGGTGTCCTATGGACACTGTGAGTGACAGTTCAGTGACTATGGAAGGTGGGGTGGACTGGGTTGTCAGGATGGTGAGTGACAGCCCAATCATCCAATCTGAGTCAGGGGCGTGACTGTATTATTATTGACGGCCCAGCTGCCCTTTGTAGCCAGGTCTGTAGGATTTTCTACAGGTGTCACCCAACCTTACCTGGCTATTTAGTTTGCTGGAAGTGATCAGATCACTGCCACTTGTAGCTTTGCTCAGTGGTATGTTTGCCCTTCACTCTGATATTCTGATCTTGTCCCCTGACCTCACGTTGACCTCTAATGATTCACTCAGATTATCCCATTCTGCCTTCAAGCACTGTGACCTTGTTTACTTGTCCCTAGACTTGGCTCCTGACTATCCATTTATTTTTTCCATTTTGTCTATGATTTACCCTCCTGGCTTTTTAGCTCCGACTTTGACGCCCTCATCTCATGGATTGTCCATGAGAAGTGACTAAGCATCACACATGATAGCAGATTTAGGCTGGCTTCACACCAAGGTGAGGTCCGGTCCGGGGCTGTCAGGCATGAACCTGACAGCCCCGGACCGGATCAGCACACAGAACCGGAGGGCCAAATTTGCCCTCCGGTCTTGTGTGCAGCCGGACGCAGCTGCAGCTGCTAATGATTCAGGACCCCTGCGAGCCGCGGTCCTGAAATCAAAGCGGCGTGCAGCCGCCGGTGTCCGGTTCCCAGATCCTCCCCAACCAATCCAGCCCCATGGGCTCCCATGTTAGGGAGCCCCGGATTGCCCCGGATCCGGGAGAATCCGGGCGAATCCGGGATACAGGTTTTTCAGGAGATTTTTTTTCCCCAGACACAAAAACGTTGCAAGCAACGTTTTTGAGTCCAGTGAGAATAATCCGAATTCTCCCGGATTCATCCAGAGAGATGGAAACCGGATAGCAGAGAGCTGCCATCCGGCTCCATCCAGCCCCATAGGCTACTATGGGGCCAAAAACCGGTCCGGGGCTGTCTGGTTTACACCGGACAGCCCCGGACCGGACTGCGCCGTGGTGTGAAGCCAGCCGTACTAGTCTTCTAGTGATAATCTCCTACTGATAAAACTGTGAGTTTGTCAAAGCTACACACTACAGCCCAGTAAGTGACACATTGATGGAATCACGATCTCTGTCCACACATTATGCTAATCTCAGATTAGTTGGTAAAAACCTGATGAATCACTGCCATATTATGCCACATTTTCCTGGCAGTTGTTTGTCAGGGATGTCAGGAATCAGAATCTATGGAGACAAGTGCAGGACTGCACAGCAATTGGGTAATGAGAAGGATGCACAGAACAGCATAGAACTAAAGTGGAAAAAAATAGTTTATCATCAGCTTATTGTACATGCTGTGTTTGTTTCAATACATACGTCGTACTCCACAGTGAAGCCTGAGCTGTTATTTGCTTGCAGATTTTTGAACCAAGCCTCATAATTTTCCCATTCAATAAAGCGGATTCTAAAAAAGAAAGATTGTGATTAAAAAAATAACTGATTTTTTTTTCAATCAATAGCACAAGTTTAAGGTTTATTCCCATCTTCATAGATAGATATTACTGTATAGTTCTTGTAAAGATAAGTAATTTAGCCATTTCTTTTTCTTGAGATATTAATAGCTTTCTTTTGTTTATAGCTTGTTGTTTTGGAGACCGACCACTTCTGCTAGAACATGCACAGTGTTTACACAGTCTTTTCTATTGAGCTTGTAAGCACTGATTTAAAGCCTGTTATCTCCTAATTCTGACCAGTTTCAGAGCAATGCTTAGAAGCTAGATAACTGTGGTGGTTGGTCTCCTAGGCAACGAGCTGTAAACAAATGTCAATATCTTAAGAATGGTTGAAAATGTTAGTAAGCAGTAAATTGCAAAAGTGCTTGTTTTTGCAAGCCCTGAATAAAAATGGAAACAACATCTTTAAAGGGAACCAACCACCCCCAATGACCCCCCCGGACTAATAATATCGTTCCCTACTTGCAGCACATACATGTGCTGCAAGGTTTTTTGCTAAAAAAAGTCAGAGCGCGCGCTCGCTTCCCGGCTGTAGCTGATGACGTGTGCACGGGCATGACATCCCGTGCACCAGCCTGGGACGCTGCAAAAAGGGCTGGCCGTTAATGCTGTGACGAGCACAGCAGGATGAATGGCAGCTGCAACCCGGCTTTAGCACCATGTAAGTTACGCCCATCCGTCCCTTGGGTATAAAGTTTATAAAGCATTATCTTAAGTTTTAAAAAGCCGTTTTTTTAGCAAAAAACCTTGCAGCACATGTATGTGCTGCAAGTAGGGAACGATATTATTAGTCCGGGGGGGTCATTGGGGGTGGTTGGTTCCCTTTAAAGAGAACCTGTCACCCCCTGGTGCTTGGCAAACTGAATGCAGCACTGAAGAATGCAGCATGTCTGCTGCATTCAGGGAAGGGGTCCTCCTATCTCTATCCGCCCTTTATGCTTTAAAAAAGACTTTAGAAACTTTACAGTTAAGAGGTCGCTAGGGTTGGACCTGATTAAGAGGTGCTCACCGCTGGCACACTCCTCCCTGCCTCCTCCTTGTGTATTTCGCCCCCTCTATGTGTCTGCCGCCGCTTCCTTTTCTGCTGGGTCTGCCCTCCTCTTCTCCTGCTCTGTGTCAATCACATTGCCGCACAGCGCTTGGTGTGAGCGTCTGTAAGACGCATTGCGTGACGTCAGCACCAGATTCCCGCCCTGCTGTTTGAATAAAGCATAAATAGGGTGGGCTCTGCCACTGACGTCACGCAATGCGCCTTACAGCCACTCACACCAAGCGCTGTGTGACAGTGTGATTGACACAGAGCAGGAGAAGAGAAAGGCAGACCCAGCAGTAGAGGAAGCGGCGGCAGACACATAGAGGGAGCAGAACACACAAGGAGGAGGCAGGGAGGACTGTTCCAAAGGCGAGGACCTCTTAATCAGATCTGACCCACGGGACGTCTTAACTGTAGGGTTTCTAAAGTCTTTTTTAAAGGTTACAGGGGGCTAGAGACATGGGGGACCCCTTCCCTGAATGCAGCAGACATGCTGTATTCAGTGCTGCATTCATTTTGCCATGCACCAGGGGGGTGAAAGGTCCTTTTTAAGTCAAGAAATTTTGCAATATATTGGCAATTTTTCATTTTTTGTTTTTCCCTCCCCTTCCTCCAAGAGCCATATATATATTTATTTTGATGGAAAAATATAAAGGTTGAGTGCTAATTTTTTGTGGGATGAGTTGAACTTTTGAATAACAATTTATTTTACCTTATAGTGTACAGGAAAATGGGACAAAATTCCAATTGCGGTGAAATTGCAAAAAAGTGCAATTACCGTACATGTTAATTTTTTTTTTTTTTATTCATCGTGTCCACTATATTGAAAAAACCTACATGTGAGTATCATTCCTCAGGTCAGTATGAGTTCGTAGATACCTAACATGTATTTTACTTTTATCTAAATGGTGAAAAAAATTCAAAGTTTTTAAAGAAAAAGAATTACGCTTTTGCGCCATTTTCCGTGACCCATAGCATTCTCATGTTTCAGGACCTGGGGTTGTGTGAAGGCTTATTTCTTGGTACCGTCACACCTTTCAACATCATTTCTGACGTTGTTCAAAAGTGACGTCAGGAACGATGTTGAAATTACATCGTTGTTGCGTCATAGCATGTAAACCTTTAGTGTAATCCCCAACAGATCTGGCAGATGTCACCACATCTGCCGGATCTGTTGTTTAATGGCCAACTTATGGCACTGATCCGGCAAGCCCCATTTATTCTCTATGGGGCTTGCGGTCGGGTGCGGCAAGTGCAGTATTGCCAAATCCAGCACTTGGGGCACTCCAGGAAAAAACGCTGCTGGCTGCATTTTATTTGCGCGGCTGCAAGTGCAGAATCTGCCAAATTCAGCAATATCGTGCTTGCCGCACCTGACTGCAAGCCCCATGAAGAATTATTGGAGTTTGCCGGATCGGTGCCACAAGTCGACAGTTACACGGCATCTGCTAAATCTGCCGGGAATTACACCCCAATGCAGATGTGAAAGCACCCTTAACCTGTTAAATGGTGCTGTCAGTCCCTGATAGCACAGCATTTACAGTGCATCTTTAAGGCCGTTCTGTGCAACCATTGGCATGCCCATGACATGATCGCGGGGTTGCCATAACAGCCAAAGGTCTGCTTAAGACGTCGTGCCTGTCATTACGGTACACCTGTGAAAACTAACCCATGGCTGGGGTTCATAGGGAACCATGAATTTTGCCCTGGCGTTACTGTATGTAGCGCATGCAATCAGTTCATCATAGGTTTAAGTTTCCTAAAGGGGAAATATACAGCAATAGTGAAAAAAATGTTTTTAAAAATGTTAAAAAAAAATACATAAGGTTTAAATCACCCCCTTTCCCCCAATTAAAAATTAATTTAAAAAATACACATATTTGGTATTGCATTAATTTAAGCGTGATTGATCAAAATATGGTATAAATTAATCTGCTTGGTAAATAGAGTAATGAGAAAAAAAATGTAAATGCCAGAATTGCTTTTTTTTGACAGCCGCAATAATACAAAAAAATTCTACATGAGGAAATCAAGGTGAAATCAATAAAAACATTGGCTCGGGTTGCAAAAGACAAGGCCTCACAGCTTCATGTCCTGAAAATTGAAAATTTTACAAATTTTGGAAAATAGCGACATAACGGCAAATTAATTTTTTTTTTACATTTCTGATTTTTTTTTACTGCTTAAATAATACATAAACTATACATGTTTTGTATTTGCGTTATCAAACTGAGCTAGTGAATCGTATGGCCAGGTCAGTTTTACCGTATAGTGAATATGGTAAACTAGATGGCGGCCCGATTCTAAAGAATCGGGTAGTCTAGAATCCATATATAGTTTATTTACTAATAGTTACGGGAGTGCGGTGAAATGAATTGTGTGTATACAGGCAGCTCTGTGGGTAGCACAGTATACGGTGGCTCAGTGGTTAGCAGTGAGTGCGGTGGCTCAGTGGTTAGCAGTGAGTGCGGTGGCTCAGTGGTTAGCAGTGAGTGCGGTGGCTCAGTGGTTAGCAGTGAGTGGGGTGGCTCAGTGGTTAGCAGTGAGTGCGGTGGCTCAGTGGTTAGCAGTGAGTGCGGTGGCTCAGTGGTTAGCAGTGAGTGCGGTGGCTCAGTGGTTAGCAGTGAGTGCGGTGAGATTGGTCAGCGCAGCGGCGTGGGCAGAGTGGTCAGCGCAGCGGCGTGGGCAGAGGACAGAGGCGGCTGGGCAGAGGACAGGGGGCAGAGGCGGCTGGGCAGAGGACAGGGGGCAGAGGACAGGGGGCAGAGGACAGGGGGCAGAGGACAGGGGGCAGAGGACGCAGAGGACAGGGGGCAGAGGACGCAGAGGACAGGGGGCAGAGGACGCAGAGGACAGGGGGCAGAGGACAGGGGGCAGAGGGCAGAGGACAGGGGGCAGAGGACAGGGGGCAGAGGACAGGGGGCAGAGGACAGGGGGCAGAGGACACAGAGGGGGCAGAGGACGCAGAGGGGGCAGAGGACGCAGAGGGGGCGAGAAGGACGCAGAGGACAGGGGGCAGAGTGACAGGGGGCAGAGGACACAGAGGGGGCAGAGGACACAGAGGGGGCAGAGGACACAGAGGGGCAGAGGACAGGGGGCAGAGGACAGGGGCAGAGGACAGGGGGCAGAGGACACAGAGGGGGCAGAGGACGCAGAGGACAGGGGGCAGAGGACACAGAGGGGGCAGAGGACACAGAGGGGCAGAGGACACAGAGGGGCATGAGACACGAGACCTGCAGCCCGGCTCTCACCTCTGGTCCCTCCGGTGCTGCTGGCCCTCATGTCCCCGGTGCTGAGCGTGGTGTCCCCCGGTGTCAGCAGTGCGGAGCTGTGGAGAAGGCGGGCGTGGAGACTGCGCTGTGCAGCATGAACCCGGGATGTCAGCCTCCAGTGTCAGCCGCCTCCTGTCAGTGCAGCTACCCCCCCCCCGGCTGCCATGTGCTGCCGCTGCCACCTCCTCACTGCCCGGGCACCCGGGGAATGTGTGTGCGGAGAGCGGGGAGGAGCCGGCCGCAGACACTGGAGGCTCGGCTGTAACCCCTGCACTGCCGGTCGCCTCCTCCTGAGAGTGTAGTGATGTGTGGAGCAGGGGCTGAGGACATGATACATGAGGGGCGGCCTCTGGGCAGACAGCAATGGCAGAGGGTGGAGGGGAGAGGCTGTAGGGCACACGGAACTTCCGAGGTCGGAACGTTCCTGTGCCGCTGCCTGTAGCAGGGGGGCCCTGCACTGGATGACGTCACCAGCTCCTGGGCGAAGTCCGTCACGGAAGTGGCCTTCGCCTTTTCAGGAAGTGGCCTTCGGGTTTTATATAATAGATAAAAAAAATTAAAAAAATTGTGAAATTGCATTATTTCCACAGTTTCTAGTACATCATATGATAAAATGGATGGTGTCATTCAAAAGCTCAACTCATCCCACATAAAACGAGCCTTTACACAGCTATGTTAATGGAAAAATAAAAGAAATATGGCTTTTGGATTAAGAGGAGAAAAAAAACAAATGTGCAAAAAAGACTGAAAATCACCCTCTAGGGAAGGGGTTAAATATAATGAAAACAAAAAACTACAACTCCCATCACCCCAAGGGAAAACCAGCAAGGACTGGAAGGAGCTGCAGAAAGGATGAAAGGATGCAGTATTAGTAGTCTAAATGGATGTCCACCATTTTATATGAGAGAGTAAAGATACTACATCCTTAAT